>JAXCMG010000003.1:81776130-81806770 GCA_034642415.1 Podarcis siculus | reverse complement strand
CCCCCCCCCCCCCAGATACAGTGCTACCTCAGTTTAAGAACTTAATTCGTTCCGGAGGTCTGTTCTTAACCTGAAACTGTTCTTAACCTGAAGCACCACTTTACCTAATGGGGCCTCCCACTGCCGCCGCGCTGCCGGAGCACGATTTCTGTTCTCATCCTGAAGCAAAGTTCTTAACCTGAGGTACTATTTCCGGGTTAGCAGAGTCTGTAACCTGAAGCGTATGTAACCCAAGGTACCACTGTACAGTCATACCTCATGTTACAGCCGCTTTAGGTTACGTTCTTTCAGGTTACGTCCCGCGGCGACCCAGAAGTACCGGAAAGGATTACTTCCGTGTTTCATCACGCATGCGCAGAAGCGCAAAATGACGTCATGCGCAGAAGCGGCGAACCGCAACCCGTGCATCTGCAGATGCACCGCTGTGGGTTGCGCTCTTTTCATGCTGCGAATGGGCCTCTGGAACGGATCCCATTCGCAACCAGAGGTACCACTGTATAGTCCGCCCCCCCCCCCAAGGTCTGAGGGACAGTGGACTGGCCCCCTGCTGAAAAAGTTTGCTGACCCCTGGTCTTGCCTCTATGGAGCAGTTACCAGGATTGAAGGTCCCTGCCTTTAACCCTTTCTTAGGCCCCTCCTCTTCTCGATGTTTCCCAAGCAGTCTCAAACTGCATCTGCCCACCTCTGGCCTCTGCTCTGCTCTCATCTTTATCCTGCACGTTCTTTGAGACCAGCAGGGAGGAGAGCTTGTTGTAGCAGGAGAGAAAGACACCCCGAATTCTTCAGCAGTCTCTCAGTCCCCCTCCTCTGCTTCTCCCTCGGTGTCTGAACTGCTCCCTGTGACAGGTTCCTCCCGCTCACTAAACCCTGTTGTCCCTTCAGCATCCAGGCCTTCCTCCTAATCCTCTCCCTTTGACCTCTCTGTGTCCCACCACCCACCCCCTGGCTCTGAGCCTTCTTCTGGGATTTCCCTTGGGGGTTCCCCAGCTGGTGCCTCCCACCACTCCTCTTTGCCTACCCGTCCCTGACAGCTGCTTACCTTAAGGCCACGTGAACTTAAGGAACCATTGGTCCAGCTGTCTCAGTGTGTCTACACTCACGGGTAGTGGCTGTCCCAGGTTTCAGTCAGGCAGCCCTACCTGGAAATGAGAGGGATTGGCTTTCTGTATGCAAGGTAGATGCTGTTCTGCTGAACTATGGCCCTTCCCCAGGACCCAGCAGTTGTGTAAATTAACCATCTTTGAAAGCCTTCTGTTGGAATGCATTGGGACTTAAATCACACACACACATACACTCTCCATCTCTCTCTCTCTCTCTCTCTCTCTCTCTCTCTCTCTCTCTCTCTCTCCAGACACCTCAGAATTTAAAAAGCTAAGTGTAAGTCATGGGGGAAATAATAAACAAACCTAGAAGAGCTTACACCTGGTGACACTGACTAAAATAATGCAAACTCCTTTTTGCTTCCATTTTTCATCTGTGCTGGGGAATATACTGACCCTGTGTCTTGGGAGATATAAACAAAACTTAGAGGCTCCTGAATTCAGTTCATGTAGAGGGGAGCCATGATTATACTAACATCTGTTGCTGGATAACCAGAGATATAAAACTGTGCGTTGGGACGATGGGGAAACCTACAGTGCAGTTTGCAGGAATATGGGTTACGTCACAGAATGACTGGACCTATAATAGTCTTTATTAGCTGGACATTTATTATGTGGTCTGTGGGGAGAGGGGGAATAAGCACAGAAGTCTTAACAGAACAGAAGAAATATTTTAATTGCAGAGTAGCAGCTCTGATAACAGCAGGGGTATTGCTGAAGGGAATTTGGTCATATATAACCAGCATGCAAAGGAATATGAAGACCAGTAATGACAAGGTTGCAGTCATCGGTGGAATTTCTCAAGGAAATTAATTGTCCAATGTCCAGTGTCATTTCAGTAAAAGGTGATGACATTCAACCACAGCTGAGTCAAAAAAGGGTATATTTTTCACAAGCGTTTTCATCAGCATCAAAGTACGCAACTGCCACACACTTATATACAATATGATTTTGAGTGGATGATTGCTGTGAAAGCTTCGTAGTTCAGTGGTAGAAGGCCCCGTTTGAAATCCTTTAGAACTTCAGATCCTTGGTGTTCATAAACGGATCTGCTAGCGATCTACGAAGCCTCTTTGCTGAATTGTTGTAAGTCCCGGGGGTTTGTTTTTTCGTTTGGCTGCTTTTGGTTTAATATTTATTTTGCATTGGTTGCAAATATAATCACACTCCCTGGGATTGCTTTGGCTATAAACATTACAAGTAAATAAATAAATAAAGCTGCAGAACGACGGCGGCATTTTGTTTGCAGTTTTCCTCAGTAAAAATGACGCTTTTTAAAAAAATAATAATGCATAAGCCCCTTAGCATCTGTCTCGTATCAGACTGACCCTGAAATACCAAACTGCCTTGGCCTTGTTCCACGTGAGAGCTCATTCCTGGGGACGGCATCAGATGGAGAGCAGCAACTGTTGAATTACCCTTTGTTTGCCTTTCTATGGCCAGCTTGTAACCTGAGGAGCGCAAAAATGTGCAGCTATTTGTAGGCGCTGGCTTCAGAGGCTAATTGTGAAATCTCCTAGGTAGGAAGCTAGCCTGATTCTGCTGCTAGGTTCACGGCGGACCAATTCCCACCGTGTCGTTGTCAATTCTCCATGTGTCCTCAGGACTGGCCACGTGACCCAACTTGCTCTCTGTCAGCGGCGTGACCCAGAAGTCCCAGTTGGTTGTTGGGTGAGGTAGGAACCGTTCAACCTCTGCTTCCTGCCATTCATCGATCCTTTTCCATTGCTCCATTCCAGCTGCAGTTACTCATTGATGCAGCTGAAACTCTCCTTCCTTCCTTCCTTCCTTCCTTCCTTGAGAGAGAGAGGGAGAGCGAGCACAACACAACATAGGCCGCTCACAGCACCTCGGGCTGTTCTGCTGACTAAGACGCCATTTGCATCACCAAGTAACAACTGGTTAAATTTAATTCCGCTGGTGCTACCGTCACACAAATTCACTGTAGGTATTAGCGCTAGTATGATTATAAAAGCAATTATCAAGTTAGTTCTTGCATCTTGGTAGGGCATAGGGGTGTAAACTCAGAAATCTGATGCTGAGTTTCTGCATAACTCGAGTTAACATGTTTGCGGACGCTCTCTGAAGAGGGACACACAGGAAAAGACTGAAATGATGAACTGTTGCTCATGGATGTGAAGCCTCAATTCGCATTGCTGGCAGGTCTCGGAAGTCAGGCCCGGCCTGCTCTGGGAAGAGGGGAGATTGAGGCTGCATGCAAGTTACTCATTGTCACATCAACTTTGGGACCTTTTAGCTTAGAGGAGGGTTTCCCAAACTTGGGTCTCCAGGTTTTTTTGGAACTACAAAATTGCAATCCGAAAAACAGCTGGAGACCCAAGTTTGGGAAACAAACTTAGAGGAAGGACATGTAAGAGGTGACATGATAGAAGTTTATAAAATTATGCAAGGAATAGAGAAAGCAAGTAGAGAAAATTCACCATCCCCCAGAGCACTAGAACTCATAGACACCTAATAATAATAATAATAATAATAATAATAATAATAATAATAATAATAATTTATTTATACCCCGCCCATCTGGCTGAGTTACCCCAGCCACTCTGGGCGGCTTCCAATCAAGTGTTAAAAACAATACAGCATTAAATATTAAAAACTTCCCTAAACAGGGCTGCCTTCAGATGTCTTTTATTTATTTTTTTTTATTTTTTTAAAATAATATTTATTAAAATTTTCAAAAATACAGAAAGTAAAGATTAAAGAATGTTCAAGACCTTATTTTCATATATCAGCTTTCCGGGACTCCCCCCTTCCCCCACCCCTACCATATTCCCCTTTCCCATTGTTGGCTCTACAAGTTCCCAGTTCTGATTAAAGCTTAGCTTATTTCACCCATTCTTCAAATTTAAATTTAAGTTTATACAATCCTCATATTAAGAAACAAAAGTTCCTTCCCCAGGGCCCACCCCATTTTCGTTCCACAATTTCCCCTTTATTTAATGGTAAAAACACCCCACAATAGAAATATAAGAAACAAAAATTGAAAAGTATAATAAATGAAAAGAAACCAATTCAGCAAAAAGTTGACAAGCCTTTGGATTCTAGTTCTCCCCCCCTGTCCCCGGTTTAATTTCCCCCTGATCACCAATCCATGTTAGCTGCCTGGAATTCTTAAGATCCAAAAATCACATTTTCCCCCAACTCTCGCTGGCTTTTCTTTTTATAATTATTTTTAAAGTTATTTTTAAACCATATTAACTTCAAATCTTTAATAAAACTCCCCCCAATGTTCTTTCCAAGTTGTAGTCCAGTTTCCTCTTGTTCTGCTGCTAAAATGTACTAATTCAGGAATTTAGTAAGTCTGCAGGGATTATTGTTATTCAGGAACCAAAACTTGCGTTCAGTCCCTTCCTTTCTTCAATCCTTTAGCTGAACACCCTGTAGACACAATATTGTTTCCATTTTGCAGCTTTCCCAGGAGATAACCAGTTCTGTAAAATTCCAATGGTATTTTTCCACTTACGACCTTCTTTGTAATGTCCCGAAACTCCTCTAGGGGGATTGTTGTAACTTTGTTTTTTCTAGTCCAAAAATCCGGTTGTTATCCATGTTTTCGCCATTTTGTATCCAAGTTTTAACAAATTGTAAAGAAATTGTAGCGAAATTGACCAGCAAGGCCCTCGTAATAAAGTCCTCTTTCCGACTTTGACAGCTACTTTGACAGCTGTCAAAATCTCCTTCGCTTTTCGCCAGGCTCTCTCTCCTCAATCACCCCGGTTCCCAGGGGGGGGGTAGCATTTTCCTTCTCCCTAAATTCTTCCTCCAGCACAGTTCTTGTAGTTTCCCATCGTGGAATTCTTAGTCAGAAACAAATCTTTTTGGACCTTGGTTTCCCAGTCCTTGTTTTGGAAGGTTTACAATAGGGAGGGGGACTGACTTCCTTTTTGGATCCCCCCCCGCTCGTATCAAATCCGAAAAAATTTCTTTTTTTCTCCTTTTAAACCCAGTTTCCAAATTTTACTCACGGGTTGTTGTTAAAAGTCCGAATTCTCAATGGAAGAAGTCAGCGCTCTCCGCCGGATGGCATGCGGCTTCGCTCGGCAGGGATGGCAGAGGACTCAAAGCACCACGCTTCTCCCCGGCACCCGATCCGTAGCCTTTAAAAAGGCTCCTTCACAAGTCGGGAGGGCGCTAACGGTGCCAGCCGAGTCTCCATGTCCACGGCCCCCGTGGCCGTGGTTTTTAAGGGTCCCCGCATCGCCGGTGCGGTAGGACCCAGCCCTGCCGAGCAGGCTCCCTCCGGAGCTCGGAGGGAGTCCGCCATTCGGCGATGGCGCCAACCCGGAAGTCCTCAGATGTCTTTTAAAGATAAGATAGCTACTTATTTCCTTCACATCAGAAGGGAGGGCGTTCCACAGGGCAGGCGCCACTACCGAGAAGGGCCACTGTCTAGTTCCCTGTAACCTCACTTCTCGCAATGAGGGAACCGCCAGAAGGCCCTCGGCGCTGGATCTCAGTGTCCGGGCTGAATGATGGGGGTGGAGACGCACCTTCAGGTATACAGGTATAATGAAGCTGAGTGTTGGAAGATTCAGGACAGATAATAGAAACCACTTCTTCATGCAGCAAATAGATGGCTCTCCAGATGTTGGTGGACTACAATTCCCATTGTTCCTGAGCATGTCCCAACAACATCTGGAGGCCCACCCACCTGCCCTAGGTAAAAAGTAAAGCGCCTGACCACTTTTTAAAATTTCCCAGGAAACCTAGGTAGATTGCGTGCCTTAGATTTGTCCCGAATGCGGAGATGTATCTGTTTACCTGCCTGGGTGCATGTTCAGGGCTTGTGATCTGCATCTTGCGTATCTGCGGAAAGGTACAAAGAAATCCTTCAGTTTTTATTTCCCTTGGAAACATCTGCTAGGTGGAACTCCCCTACAGGCTTCCAGTACAGATTTTTACTGCAGCATCTGAAGGAAAGAGCCCATGGGCTATGCCCATTCCCGTTTTATATCTGTTTATTGGCCAGATCAAAGCACCGGCTTTCAGTAAGCTTTCTTCAAAGGACATTTATGTGCGGAAATGTCGCCCCTTCCCTCGCTTCTGCGACCCTCCTTTGAAAATTCTGAAACACATGAGCTTCAGGTTAGACCATTCCAGGTAGCCGCAAAATGATGAACCCCAGTTGGAGCAAAGCTTTGGAATTTGCAGAGCTAGCAGCTTCAAGACCAGGCAAGGATTCTTGGGGGATATTTTAGGCTGCTGTAGAATGGCATTTCTTAGCCTTTCCCCCCCTTCTTTCTTTTACAACCCACAGGTCTAGCCTCTTGATCCATTTTTTTTCAAGTTCAAAGGATGGCTGAAACACACTTTAATGCAACGAAGGCTAACAATCCCTACCCTGCCATTTTCAGTTTCTCAATTTGTGCAACAAGTTTTTGCAGAAGGATTTAAAAATAAATAAATCACCACACACCTTTCCCTTAAGTTAGCACAGTCATACATCCAGACACAGTTATGGAGTAGCATTTTCCCCACAAGCTCTCAAAATGTTGTTGCTGGGAAAATGTGTCTCTCCATCACTCCCAATATTGCTTCAATAATAATAATAATTTATTATTTATACCCCGCCCATCTGGCTGGGCTTCCCCAGCCACTCTGGGTGGGTTCCAACAAAATATTAAAATACAGTAATCCATCAAACATTAAAAGCTTCCTTAAACAGGGCTGCCTTCAGATGTCTTCTAAAAGTCTGGTTGTCATTGTTCTCTTTGACATCTGGTGGGAGGGCGTTCCACTACCTAGAAGGCCCTCTGCCTGGTTCCCTGTAACTTGGCTTCTCGCAGCGGGGGAACCGCCAGAAGGCCCTTGGCACTGGACCTCAGTTTGCTATGATGTCTTCTTAGACCTGTGACCTCAGTAGTGAACAGTGAAACAACTTTTTCCCATACCTGCCATGATTATGTTCATCTTTCAAAGGCAGAGTTCTTCCATGTGCTGCTCAAGCAACAGGGAGCGCTTGGGATATTCACACAAACATTAAAAAATGGCAAATGCTACCATCTCCTTCTGCTTCCCATAGCGATGCCTCTCCTTTTTCTTGGACCTCATCAAATATAGCCTTTTGAATTTCAAACCTTGAGAAGCATTCGTACAACCCTAATTTTAAGCTATACCTGCTTTGCTTTCTGGTTTTGATATTTGGGACACAAATTTGGTAAGGCTGACAGCAAGGCCTCCCTTTCCTCCATCAGATAATACCTTGCTGGGAGTAAACACACAATATTTTCCATTTCTGGAAATACTTTTTTTTTCTTTCTTTTTTCTTTTTTGTAATGCTAATTGCTAACCCAAGGATTAGCTATAATACCAGCCAAACTGGGCAGTTTCAAAGTTGTAATTAACTTATTTCTTCCCCCTAGGTGATTATCCCTAGGAAGCATGTATTTAAAATATTTATTTAAAAAAATGTGTGTGAGACTTTCTTCTTTTTGAACAGTGTGTGTGTTTGGGTGTGTGAGCAGGGTAAATTAAAACAAAAGCGCATATTCAAACCTGCTGAATTTGATCCCAGTTAATATAGTATGTCCAGGGGGGTGGGGGGTAGAATCCAGTTTGAAATTTTCTGAAAAACCCATGTTATTAATTTTGAAATAATCTTGGGAAAATGGAGTTGTGGTTCACTGTTCAGGGTCATCTGAACAAGCTTTCGGATCCTTGTAACATTTCCCGCATGTGTGAACTGAGGGTTCTGGGAGGCCCTACTCTGATTTTGTGATCCGTAAAACGTAAGAGTCATTTACAGTCCAGCTATGGCGCCTTAGTCTTTATAGCTTAAGGCAATAAAGCTCCTGCTGTTAGCTCTGGCAAATCTCAGTCTTGGTGTCCAGGTGGTGCCCATCTCATAAGCGCTTCAGGGCCTTGTTAAGGTATATATTTAACAATAAAACTCTTCTTTCCACATAAAATTATTCCATTCTGAATTTACAAGTTAGGATAGAATGCCTTTGTGTGGGTTTCACATTACAGCAATGTGCTCCACACCGAGACAGCTAGGTGGCATGGATTGGAGAGGAGTTTAATGTTGACGCTTTCTTGAAGCTCCAGCTCTGTTTACATGTTCTAGATGGGCTCTTTCTTTCAAGACCACTTTCCTTGTGTAAATGCCATAGTTGGAGAGTATATTACCTAATCATGTGGGAAACAGCATTATTTCAGGGCTAGAAGCATGCTCTCCAACCATATTTTGAAGGTCTAATTTTTTGGGGGTAACTTACTAGTGCAGTGTTTTTCAACTAGTGTGCCACGAGATGTTGCCTGGTGTGCTGTGGGAAAAATAGAAAAATTCGATAGATATTTTTTTTAATGTCAATTTTTTGCCCACTAGGCGGGTGCTGGACTGTGTCCTGGGTATGGGGGAGGTTTGACCCCACCCTTGGCCAGCAGGGGCGCTGATTGGCGCTCCTCAGGGGAACACCCTCCCCTTTTCTGATGCCTGGGCTGTGATTGGTACAGACTCCAGCCTGGACCTATCACAGTAGGACATCATCTTCCGACTTCCTTCCCGCCCGAGCACAGAGACCAGGACTCAGCGGGAGTCGGCACTGCAGAGAGGCCGGATCCAGACCAGGCCGCAGGTGCAGCGTGAGTTGAGGAGGTCATCTGGATCGATCCCCGCTGAGCAGAGAACGGTCCGCAACGTTTTTGTTTGCCATTAAAGAAAAAAATATTAAACCATGCTTGAATGTCGGAACTGGTTACTAAAATTTTTGAATCCCACCGCTGATGTTAAGGACTATAAATAGCTCCGGTGTCAAGCGCATTAAGAGTTAATTTTTTTAACATTTTCTAATGGTGGTGTGCCTCGAGATTTTTTTCATGAAACAAGTGTGCCTTTGCCCAAAAAAGGTTGAAAAACACTGTACTAGTGGAAAGCCACTAGAAGTTTCCTTTTGTGTCATCGGGAGGAAAAGACACATGCAGCTTACAGTCAGGCCATAGCAGTAGACTAGAGCCTGCCATTTTCGAAAGAGCTTCACAACTCAAACTTGAGAACAGCGTTTTGGGTGTGCATCAGACTTTTTGAGGGTTCTGGTCTTCTGCCTGTGGCAACAGCACACTCTTGCCCCGGACACATCTTAGAGAGCCAGTGTGGTGTAGTGGTTAAGAGTGGTGGACTCGTAATCTGGTGAACTGGGTTCGATTCCCCGCTCCTCCACATGCAGCTGCTGGGTGACCTTGGGCTAGTCACACTTCTCTGAAGTCTCTCAGCCCCACTCACCTCACAGAGTGTTTGTTGTGGGGGAGGAAGGAAAAGGAGAATGTTAGCTGCTTTGAGACTCCTTTGGGTAGTGATAAAGCGGGATATCAAATCCAAACTCCTCTTCTTCTACTTATTATAGAATTATATTAAGTGTCAATGGAATTTTAAATGATCTCCACAATCCCAATAATTAGAAATTTAATTGATCTTTTCAATGGCTGCTGGGATTCTTCCAACGCAGCCCAATATGTTAGTCTTACTATAATCTAAGGATGCATATTGTTTTCCTCTTTAACCCCTTAAAAAAAAAACTTCCACGGTTTGAGGTCTTATCTTCTTCCTCCTTTGTTTTTTTTCCAGCTGTTGGGACTCAAGCTAAGATATCCTTCACGAAGGAGCCGTACTCCCAGGATGCTTTCCATGGCCGCAGCGCCATTTTGCGCTGCGAAGTGGAGGACCCAAGAGACACAGAGTTTGAGTGGCTGCAAAATGGCGTCCCTGTCCAGGACACCGAGCGCCGATTCAAGGAAGGGAGCAGCCTTCAGTTCACATCTGTCGACCGACATCAAGATGGCGGGAACTTCCAGTGTGTGGCCAGGAACGTAGTGACTGGAGAAGAAGCTCGGACCACAAATGCATCTTTTAACATAAAGTGTAAGCGCACCTTGGTTACAAACTGGGCTTGGTTGATTGGTTTCGGCACCAGCATTATTGAATCCAAACTGGCATGAACGATTGATTGTATTTGAAATATGTATGTGCTACCTTTCAGAGAGAAGCCTTCCCAAAAGTGTTAAAAAATAATTATGGCAACAAACTAAAAGAGTAGCCACCAAACTACTTGTATACAAATATACAATCCCTTTTTAAAAAACTCAACAGAGGGAACGAAACCCACCCCCCTCTAAAGGTTTTTCATACACACCAACTTTATATCTAGTCTAAACTATATACATACACAAGAAGTTGGTTTTGTGGAGTGGGGTTGGTATGGATTTGTATATTTCAATATACAGTCATAAACTTGGAAGCCAAACGCCTTGCGAGTCAAACGTTTTGGCTCCTGAATGCCACAAACCCGGAAGTGAGTGTTCTGGTTTGTGAACGTTTTTTGGAAGCCGAACGTCTGACGCAGTTTCTGCAGCTTCCGATTGAGTGCAGGAAGCTCCTGCAGCCAATTGGAAGCCGCGCCTTGGTTTTCGAACGTTTTCGGAAGTCAAACTGACTTCCGGTACAGATTGTGTTCTAGAACCAAGGTGCGACTGTATTGTTATGTACCACATTAGGAACCTTTGGGCTGAAGAGTAGAAAAACAAATACAGTGGTACCTCGGGTTAATATTCCCTCAGGTTAAGAACTTTGCTTCAGGATGAGAACAGAAATCATGCTCCGGCGGCGCGGCGGCAGCAGGCGGCCCCATTAGCTAGTGGTGCTTCAGATTAAGAACAGTTTCAGGTTAAGAACGGACCTCCGGAACGAATTAAGTACCACTTAAGTATAATAGAGTAGTATAATAGAGAATAAGAGTTGGTGGCTAAACGACCTAGAAAAACACCTCAGGCTACGTTCTAGATAGAGCCTGCACAACAATTTGACAAAATGTTATAAGGTGCTTATTTTTTTTTTACCCTGGGTTCCACATCGTTGTTAGGTTATCAGGAAAGTCCACTTTTGTGTGAACCGTTACTCAAAAAGCCAGGACCTTAAAATAGCCAATTTTGCGACACATACAAATGCGTACCTTAAAACACGCACCTGCTGTTCCTTTCACCCAGATCGCAGGCACGCTGGGTACGCTCAGACTCTCTTTCCATGCGCACACATATGTATTCTCTCAATCACGCCGGTACAATAATGCGCTCAGCAGGCGGCAAGGAAAAAGGGCTTTGGAGAAACTGCTGTTCTCCCCTCCCGGTAGGCAAAAAACTGCAAGGAAAGTGTGCAGCTACTATCTTGGCCTGAAGCCTGGAGCCAAGCAGGTCTGTCTCTGATCAGAGACTGCCTCGCAACCCTGCGCATGTTCTGCCATCAGCTCCACTGCAAAAAGATGGGATGAAGATTAAATGTATAACCTTCCCGTGAGTTGCAGCTGCATATTTTTCCCTGAGGCAAGTGATTGTTCCAGAAAGCAGCTGCTGAAATGGCAGAGCTTTAGGGCTCTCTTACAGTAGCTTAGTCCCATTGGCCATCACCTAGGCTGAGCCAGCTTTTAGAGCCAGGTTGTACTGAAGCCTATTACAAATGTCATTCTTGGTTCATAGTGAGGCCAACGCAAAAGGAGTCAGGAGGGATTTGCAAGGAGACAGATGTAAGCAATGGAGAGAATGTCTGGTTTAGCCTGCCTGTTCAGGTTTAGCACCTCAGGTGTAAATCCTCTGCCTGGCACATTTCGATGTTTGCCCCCCCCCCCCATCCTGCCATGAATTCTGCTGCAGAGCCGCAGGAATGTGACATCCTCATTAGTGGCCCAGCTGTGCTCTTCTGTGTGATCAGATAACATATACAATAGCTCTCACCTGCTGCAATGTAATTGTAGAAAGTCCACTCTGGATAGGGTTGCCATATTTCAAAAAGTAAAAAACCAGGACACCCTGAAAGTTGTTGAGCCAGTTGTTGAGCCAGGACAAAGCGCCGCCTTTCAGAAACGCCTCCTCCCCCCCGGATGTCAACTGCACTTTTGAAATCCCTTTAATTTCCAGGAAAATCCAGACGTATTGCAGCTCTAACTTTGGAACAGTGTTAGAAACTCAAGATCTATAAGCCAAGCGACAAATGGCTCATTAGACCAGGGTTACAGTCAATAAATTAGAATAACTAGTTGCCATTTTTTGAGCCAGACGGCTCGAAAGTCGTCTTTTTCAATACGATTTTTTTGGTTCCTGAAATTCATTCTGACTGTGCAGATAAAATATATTGGATAGAATTCTACAGGATGAGTTGCCAGTGGGTGAAAACAGTCAAGATCCAAGGATCCCCAGGCAGGCATCTCCAGATGGTGGAGACTTCAGGTGTCATCCTGGCAACCTGGGCGTCTTCACTGATAGGTGAAAAATGCGCCTGGCAAATTTCAGGCGCTGCTTTGGAAACGTCCCAGGACTTTTGTGATGCACCAAAACAACAAGTACTACATATGACTGGAGCATTTGTAAATACAGGCAATTGACAAGAGAGCCTAGACTTCGCTCCATCTGCCACCGTGGCAGGGCTGCTCCTTGAAATATATCAATCACTTTTGACTAGAGGTAGGGAACCTGTGTCTCTCCAGGTGTTGGTTGGGACTCTGACTCCCACTAGCCCCAGCCAGCAAGGCCAGTAGCCAGAACTCATGGGAGTTGTAGTCCAGGAACACCTGGAGGACTGCAGGGCCCCCACCCCTAATTTTGACCCATATGTACCTAATTCTTTAACTGGGGGAATTTGCCAGCCACATAGAATGGAAGCCTTCCATATGGAAACCGAAATTTTCCACCTGCCGTTTTTGTTGAGTCTCAAACCATAGGTGGCACAACATTCTTCTGCTAGTTATTACCTGGCCTCCTGTTCTCAGTACCTCAGGGCTCAAGCAGGTGCAGAGCTGGCTGCACCATGAGAGCTCGCTGCTTTTTGTATAGCTATCTCCAAGCACAAATTGAACAGAGGCTGTATCTTACTAGCTTTCTCACCTGAGGCTGCCACTCTAAGGCTTCCTAAAGTTTATGTGTTAATAGAAAAGTACCTGATGCAATAATAATAATAATAATAATAATAATAAAATAATACAGTGGTACCTCTGGATGCTAATGGGATCCGTTCCGGAGCCCCGTTCACATCCTGAAGCGAATACAACCCGCATCTGCGCGTGTGCGGGTCACAATTCGCCGCTTCCGCGCATGCACGTGACGTCATTTTGAGCGTCTGCGCATGCGTGAGCGGCGAAACCCGGAAATAACGCATTCCGTTACTTCCAGGTCGCCATGGAGCGCAACCCAAAAATGCTCAACCCAAAGCATATTTACTGTATAGGCAGGACTGATAAATGGTTTGCCTTGCCAATACACAGCTCAGTGGGGGTTTTCCCCAGTGCAGAGCAAGTGCCATCATGCAAAGGTGGAAGCCGTCTTGCATTCCTGTAGTGACCCTTTGACACCTGGTGTCAGGTATACGGATGCTTCCATTTCCAAAGCACAGAGGCCTGAAAGTGACCTTTGTTTTGTTTTCTCTCCCCACCCTCTTTTCATTAGGGATCGAAACAGGGGGAGTTGTCCTGAAGAACCCGGCCAGAGTGGAAGATATACAGAGTTCTGCTCCAGTAACGTTGCGATGCCATATCGATGGGCACCCTCGGTAAGGAGTCGCCAATGTGAATGATGTGAAACGGTTTCTGCCGGCTTCCTCTCCTGTATTCCCACCCCAGAAAAGAGACCTTTGGAAACTCCTTCCTCCAATAAACTTTTCTTTAAATAATTTTTTAATTGGTTTTTAAACAAATGCACTAGATATCAAACACTTATCCAGCAGTACATGCAATGGTGTTTGTTTTATCCATGGTCTCTAGACATGCACGTACACATTCAACATTCAAATATATTACTTAAACATAGCCTCTCCATTGAGAATATGGAGCGCTTGGGATAACAAGGTCCTGATTTGGGTCATTAACATAGTTAAAGAAAGGGTTATTGGAAGGTATCTCTATTCGTTATGCCTTTAAGTGCCCTCCTGCAATGTCTGAGGTGCTCAGACATTGCTGTATCCCAGATATTATCCTCCCATATATTCAGGGGTATTTCAGTGTGGTTCATTCTTCCAGAAACTTTTAAGCGCTAAGAAGAGTTTAATAGAACAACTCTGAACTTCAGAGAGAAGGTAGATTATCATCCCTCTTGTTGATGCCTGAATATGCTGTGGGAATTTGAAAATGATTCAGAGAGTTTTGATGATTTCTCTGTTGGCTGTAATCAAACTGCCTATGTCTTCCTAGCCCGACAAGCCAGTGGTTCCGGGATGGGACCCAGATTGAAGACGACCGAACCAACTATTCCGTCAGCAACAAGGAACGGACGTTGACCCTCAAGAGCGCAAGCCCAGATGACAACGGGGTCTATTTCTGCTGTGCTCGGAACGCCATGGCCTCGGTGTGCAGCAGCAACAACTTCACTCTCAACATCATAGGCAAGTGGGTGTTTTTCTCATTGTGGGAAAGGTCTCGAGTGATGGCCTTTTGTTGGACACAGGGTAAGCCCAGGGATGTAGTTGCCCAAGGACTGCATCCAAGAGATAACCACAGGGGCCTCTGCAAACAGCTCTATAGAAGAATCTTGCATCACGGTGGTGGACCTGCTTGGATGTTGCGTTCTAGCCAGAGGTGTGCCTGCAGATATAAAAGCAACCATCCTCATTCTCTTGTGCCCCTTTGCTTTTTATTTTAATAATAATAATAATAATAATAATAATAATAATAATAATAATAATATTTGTATTTATACCCCACCCCCCTAGCGGAAGCTGGGCTCAGAGCGGCTAACAACAATAAAAGTAACACAGCATTCTAAAATCAATTCATTCTAAAATCAATTCAAAATTAAATTAATGGCAACCATTGGGCTAGAGTTTTGTGAGGATTACCAAAGGAAGGAAACTACAGTGGTACCTCGGGTTACAAATACCTCAGGTTACAAACACTTCGGATTACAGACTCTGCAAACCCGGAAGTAGTACCTCGGGTTAAGAACTTTACCTCAGAATGAGAACAGAAATTGTGCACCGGTGGCACAGTGGCAATGGGAGGCCCCATTAGCTAAAGTGGTACCTCAGGTTAAGAATGGTTTCAGGTTAAGAACGGACCTCTGGAACAAATTAAGTTCATAAGCAGAGGAACCACTGTATTGACCCGGGGGAAGGAATCCTGGGTAATTCAGGAGGGATACAAATAAGTGCTTCTTCAGACTGCACACAGTGTCATGGACCGGCAAAGGAGTGGTGGGAGGCACCAGCTGGGAAGAAGGCTTAGAGAGACAGAGACAGGGGATTGGTGGTGGAATGACGACGAGGGGCCAGAGGGAGCAGACTGGGAGGAGGAGATCAGAGAGGCTGCTGAAGAAGCCAGGGGGTCTCCCCCTCCTGCCGCGACCAGCTCCTCTCCCTGCTGGTCTTCTAGGACCAGAAGAGGTATGAAGAGGGTGGAGCAAAGACAGACAAAGCAACAGAGTCTCAGATCGATTGGCAAGGACCCAGGGAAAGAAGAGACTTAGGGAACTGTGGGAAGGCCGGGACCTTCAGTCCTCGCAGCTGCTGCGTTGGGGCAAGATCTGCCGGGAAGAGTTGCTGTGCTCACTAGGCCTGGCCTCCTGAGCTGCTTGTGTCTTTGAATAGAGAGTTCACTGACACCATGTGAGTTGTTACTGCTCCTGTCACCCACCCCTGACACCGGGCGGTTCACTGCCACAAGGTGTAACAGTGAAGCGCAAGGCTGTCAGTGGCCGGTAGTCGTGATGGCTATATATTATTTCGGGGTCAGAGGCAGTGTCTTTGGGTACTAGTTGCTGGGGCTCAAGAAGTGCCGCGCTTATTTCCTGGGCTTCCTATAGGCATCTGACGGGCCATTGTGGACCAGATACAGATGGGCTCTAATAGTAATAATAATAATTTTTATTTATACCCCGCCCTCCCCAGCCAAGGCCGGGCTCAGGGCGGCTAACAAGCAATAATAAAAACAAGTTGAATGAACACAACTTAAAAACAAGATTAAAATACAGCATTAAAATATTGAAACATTAAAATATTAAAATGCAGCCTCATCACAGGAGGAGAAAGAAAAAAGAAAGAGGGGGAGGGAATCAAATTGGCTCCAAGCCAAAGGCCAGGCGGAACAACTCCGTCTTACAGGCCCTGCAGAAAGAAATCAGATCCTGCAGGGCCCTGGTCTCTTGAGGCAGAGCGTTCCACCAGGCCGGAGCCAGTGTTGAAAAGGCCCTGGCTCTGGTTGAAGCTAATCTGACTTCCTTAGGGCCTGGGACCTCTAGGGTGTTTCTATTTATGGACCTTGAGGCTCTCCGTGGGGCATACCGGGAGAGGCGGTCCCGTAGGTACGAGGGTCCTAGGCCTAGGGTCTTATGCGATAAACCATTACTTTCTCATGTTCCCCTTTTCCTCACGCCAGATGAAAGCTTTCCCCGCCCCGTGATTGTTCCTGAGAACCAGATTGTCAATAGGAATGAGGAGGCCATGTTCCACTGCAAGTTCCAAGCTGTGCCACCTCCCACCCAGGAATGGCTGTTCGAAGACGACACCCCTGTGTCCAATAAGTCCAGGTAAGCCGCCCCTTTAAGGACAGGAAACATTCTGGTGGGCTGCTGCTCATGTGAAATATATATTTCCTCCCAGCGTAAGGGAAGTGGACATAGCTGGAACCTGGCAAAATGGCTTACTCTACGGTATCAATCCCTTCATACATTAATTAGGCTTAAGCATACAGATTTGCTTTATTTTTCATTGGTATCCTTTTATTCAAGACACAACTGCAACTTATGTTAACAGAAAGCCCACCTGAAAACATGGCCAGCTATGGCTAGGTCTAAAAATGCACCAATCCTTCCCATTCACAATAATTATTATGTCTTATACAGTGGTACCTCAGGTTACATACGCTTCAGGTTACATATGTTTCAGGTTACAGACTCCGCTAACCCAGAAATAGTACCTCGGGTTAAGAACTTTGCTTCAGGATGAGAACAGAAATCGTGCTCCGGTGGCGCAGCAGCAGCAGGAGGCCCCATTAGCTAAAGTGGTACCTCAGGTTAAGAACAGTTTCAGGTTAAGAACGGACCTCCGGAACGAATTAAGTACTTAACCCTAGGTACCACTGTATGCTTTTTTATGATGAAACATTCATGATCCTGTATTCATTCTGTGCTCTCTTCTGCTTTGGTAGCCTTGTGGTTTTGACTTATAATGTCTGTCGTGATGGAAATTTCAGTATAAAATATTTATCTAAAAATAGGGAGGGGGCGGTGTTTTTGCACAGAGGCAAGCCTGCCTTTGCCTGTAAGCACCTCTTCTGCTGAAAGGTCATTGACGCCAGTCTTCTTCTCTCCCTGTCCCCAAAGGACGGTGCTGTTCTCCAACGGCTCTTTGCTGATACCTCAGGTGAAACCACGCAGTGCAGGAGTCTATAAATGTGTTGGTCGCGGGCAGGGGGGGAAGGCCATTGTTTTGGAGGCAACGCTGCAGCTGGCAGGTATGACGAGCGCCTCCAAAAGATTTCTCGCTTACTGAATTCATTGTTACATCTTTTTTTCCCCAAAAGAGGGCATGGGTAGCAAAAAACAAAACAAAACGCGGTGTTAAAACAAAATGCAATTACAAATAAAGTAAAATCACATTTAAAACGGTTGAGAGCCTCTTAAAATAATTAAAAACATTTGAAGATAGTCCCATAAGAATTCCACTGCTATTAATTTCAGTGTTGCCAGGGAGACAGAGTATTTCATTTGTCAAATGCCGCTTGAGATTTTAATAGTAATTTCTTTCTTTCTTTCTTTCTTTCTTTCTTTCTTTCTTTCTTTCTTTCTTTCTTTCTCTTTCTTTTTCTTTTGCAATTTTAATAAAATGGTGTCGGGGGGAACAATGAGGGAATTCCACCAATGGAGAACTGCCTCGCCAAGAAGACCCTATTGTGGGTCAGCGCCAACTAGGCAACAACCTGACAGTGGCAACAGCAGTGGAGCTTCCCCTGCTGATAGCAGGGCCCAATATGGTTGATACCAGGAACCACACTGTTTTTAGGGGTTATTAGGATATTCCCCTAGCTTCCAAGGCTTTGGTCTGAAGGGCCTGGTCCTTGACATAATTCTGGGTAGGACAGAGCTGACTGAACTTGGCCTCCTGCACCCCTTTCCCCAAGACCTGAGTGGTCCACATGTGGCACTATAACACTGATTTCCCCCTCACCTCCAGTCAGTTACTTATCTTTCAGTGGGACGAGGGTCAGTTGAATCTGCTCTTTTATTACATACATTGGAGCATTTCAGGCCTTCCATACAATCGTTTATACACTTCTCTTTACGGTTCGCTTTTTTGCAAGTCCCTTTGAGTTCACCTTCCTGAAAAATACAACTACAGTCGTACCTTGGAAGTCGAACGGAATCCGTTCCAGAAGTCCGTTCGACTTCCAAAATGTTCGAAAACCGAAGCACGGCTTCTGATTGGCTGCAGGAAGCAGCCAATCTGAAGCCCCGTCGGAAGTTTTGGCATCCAAAAGAACATTTGAAAACCGGAACAGTCACTTCCGGGTTTGCGACGTTCGAGAACTAGGCTGTTCGACTTCCAAGGTACGACTGTAATAGCGAATAAGAATATGGTCAGTTGCCGTAAAAGAAAAATTAACAAAGAGATTACATGAACCGAATTATACAAATGATGTAGATGATTTTGTGGAAATACAGCATCCTTTTATAAAATACTTTGCTGATAACCCTTAAGAACGATAACCGCCAAAATCACAGATTGGACTTGGGCAAACTTAACTAGATTGATCCATCCTGGAGGGGGGGTAAGTTGGGATTCTGTTTTTGTATCTTTAATTTTTTTGAAATCAATAAAACATTATTATTATTATTATTACTACTACTACTACTAATACTCCCAAATATGAGGCTACATATTTGTGGCATGGTCCACCCCCAGCTCTCCCCAATCTGACACCGCTGCCTTCTAAGTTCAGCACCTGCATTTCTCCTCAGAAATCGAAGATTTCACCTACCTGTTTGGCCCAAAGACGTTCATTGCCAACAAAGAGCAGCGGGTGTCCTGCATAGCGCCTCGGGGAGTCCCTGAACCCCGTATCTGGTGGGAGAGAAATGGCGCCCCGCTCCCTGCAACTGGCAGGGTGCGCCAAGAAGCTGAGGACCTCGTCTTCGCTAGCGTTGTAGAAAAGGACTCTGGAGTGTACACCTGTCATGCGGTGAACAAGGCTGGAGAGAAGAAGCAGAACCTGACCATCACAGTAGCTAGTAAGCAGACTCCTTTTGCAGATACTGAGAGCGTGGAAGGAGCACTGTGTGGGAGAGAGTCGTGGGTGGTGTGGGATTGAGAGGAAAGGAAAGGGAGGGTCCAGTTCTGGTTCTGGGTTGAGAGTTTGGTGGACAAAACCAGCTACCCCTTGGTTCTTGGGACTGGATTGGCCCTGCACTGGAGTTCTGGCCTGAACTGTGGTTTTCACACGATCAACGGTGGGGAAGCTCAGGTCTGGGGACTGAATATGGCCCTCCAGTCCTCTTTATACGGCCCTCAGCACTCTTCCCAGTCCCAGCTCCAGGCTCTTTCCCTCAATGGCTCTGCTCTGCTCCCTCCCCAGAGTCCTGTTTCCTGGCTGGAAACTGCCCTTGAACTGTGATTGAATCATAGAGTTCTATGAATTCATAGAATCATAGTTGGGAGGGACCACGATGTACAGAGAGATGTATGTGCTGCTGGTGTGTGTGGAAACCTCAGGCTTTTGGTGTACCCAGGTGCGAGTAATATCCGTCACCTCACCCACTTTTACCTCAGGCCCCCTCCCACCACTGATGTGCGGCCCCCAGAAGGTTGCCCATGAGGGAATGTGGGCCTCTGGTTGGAAAAGGTTCCCCATCTCTTCCCTAGATCCTTTCAGCAGGTCAACGATGGCTTCCTTGCCACGGTCATTGAATTACTGCCTCTATTGCCGATGAAGAAACAGATGCTGCCGTGACTCTTGGGCGACTTATTCCACAGGTTTCTTGTGCTTAAGATGGCATGGGGTGCTCTTACTGTTTTTCCTGCTCTGGAGTCAGCTGTGACGAGTGTCTGCTTTTCTCTCCTGCCTCCAGCTATGCCAAAATGGGTGGAGAAGCCCAAGGACAGCCAGCTAGAAGAGGGCAAGCCAGGATACCTCCACTGTCTCAGCAAAGCATCTCTGAAGCCCACAGTCAGCTGGTTTCGCAATGGCATCCCCATTTCAGAGGTGAGCGCTAAGGGGCTTTGTGGAACTGGCTCCCCAATTCTGTGGCTGTGTCTCCTTTATTGCTCGTTGCTTATTCTTTAAGCAGTAAAAGGTAAAGGACCCCTGGACGGTTGAGTCCAAAGGCGACTATGGGGTTGCGGCGCTCATCTCGCTTTTCAGGCCAAGGGAGCCGGCGTTTGTCTGCAGACAGCTTTCATGGTCATGTGGCCAGCATGACTAAACCGCTTCTGGCGCAATAGAACACCATGACGGAAGCCAGAGCGCACGGAAACGCCGTTTACCTTCCCACCACAGCGGTACCTATTTTTCTACTTGCACTGGCATGCTTTTGAACTGCTTGGTTGACAGGAGCTCACCCGGTCACGGGGATTCGAACTGCCGACCTTCTGATTGGCAAGCCAAAGAGGCTCAGTGGTTTAGACCACAGTGCCACCCACATCCCTACAAGTTGAAGCAGTCCATCCTTTCCCTGCCCCTACCCCATCTCAGTTCTCGTTTTACTGTTTCGGGGACAGGAGTAGAGGATTCTCAATTGTGCTGCATAAGACGAACCTGCTGAATCAGGCGAGTGGCCCCATCCAAGTGGCCGCATCGGAGACCTCTGGGTACAAGGCAGTATATAAATTCAATAAATAATAATAATCTAGTACAGCCTTCTGGCTGACCAGCTGCCTGTAAGAAGCCTGAAAACGGACATGAGCATATCAGTACTCTGCTCACCTGTGATTCCCAGCAGATGGGTGTCAGAGATATTATGCCTGTGTCTTAGAGATGCCTTTTTGTATGTGAGTATACATGCCTGCAGGGACGTGGGTGGCACTGTGGGTTAAACCACAGAGCCTAGGACTTGCTGATCAGAAGGTTGGCTGTTCGAATCCCCGCGACGGGGTGAGCTCCCGTTGCTCAGCCCCTGCTCCTGCCAACCTAACAGTTCGAAAGCACGTCAAAGTGTAAGTAGATAAATAGGTACCACTCCTGTGGGAAGGTAAACGGCGTTTCCGTGCGCTGCTCTGGTTCACCAGAAGCGGCTTAATCATGCTGGCCACATGACCTGGAAGTTGTACCCTGACTCCCCTGGCCACTAAAGCGAGATGAGCGCCGCAACCCCAGAATCGGCTACGACTGGACCTAATGGTCAGGGGCCCCTTTACCCTTTACCTTTATACATGCATGCATCCCGAATACAGTGTGTGTTTCAAGAAGGGGCGCATCGGTTCCCTCAAGAGAGCCGCCCCCCCATTACAGCACAGCGAACCAACCCAATTAAACACGGCCATGTGGCCTCCGGTCAGAGCCGCCATTTTTCTTCTCTCTCTCTCTGTCTCTCTCTTGCATGCTCATTTAAACCCTCGTTGTGTGGTCTTGCAGTTCAACAGCTGACTGTGTCCCGTGGCTGTCTATATATGTGCGTATGTATGTATATCAGGTTCCAACTGGCTTAATCCTATTATGCAATTAAATCCTTTTCATAAAAAAAAATACAACAAAAGGGAGACGGGCTCAAGCATCTGACACAGAACTAAAGAGGCTTTCATTTGCAGTCTCCTTTTTCAGTCCCCCCTTTCCCCTGCGAGATGCTTCTAGAAACAGGGCCCTGTTCTGGCTGTTGCAGACAAGAGCCAGCTAGAACCTCGTCGGTGGTGGAGACTTGACTGTGCCAGGTAGAAAAAGGGGGCACTTGAGGTTCTTTTGAATTCTGCCGTGGGGCTTTGGGGCTGGTGCCAGAGCCAGTTCTGCTGCCTACAAAACAGACTTTTCACTTTCCTAGTTACACCTTTTAAGAATCAGAATTTTTAAAAAATTGGGGGGGGGGACCTCTTCCAGTGTGGTGAGAGCCAGTGTGGTGTAGTGGTTAAGAGCGGTAGTCTCGTAATCTGGGGAACCGGGTTCGCGTCTCCGCTCCTCCACATGCAGCTGCTGGGTGACCTTGGGCTAGTCACACTTCTCTGAAGTCTCTCAGCCCCACTCACCTCACACAGAGTGTTTGTTGTGGGGGAGGAAGGGAAAGGAGAATGTTAGCCGCTTTGAGACTCCTGAAGGGGAGTGAAAGGCGGGATATCAAATCCAAACTCTTCTCTTCTTCTTCTTCTTCTTCTTCTGATTTTTATTTTTATTTAGTGGTTCTTTGCTATTCTTTTCCGAGGCAAATCAGGGATGCCGTAACTTGCTGATGATTTATTTATATCATCAATTTATTTATTGCTTGATTGTAGTTGGGGGTACCATTAAAAACAGCTTACAGAAAACATAAAATGGTGAAATTATCACAGAGCAATTTACAGCCGTGATTTCAAACGTACGGAAAGTTAAAACAACTAAAACAAATTAAAACTCATACACACTTTCTAAATGTCTGGGTAGGCTTGTCTGAATAAGAACAATAATTTGTAATAGTTTATGACTTGTACCCTACCCATCTGACTGCGTTGCCCCAGCCACTCTGGGTGGTTTGCAACAGAATGTGTAAAAAAAAATAAAAAAGCAAAAATGAGACATTGAGAACTTCCCAATAATTTATTATTGAATGTCACCAGCAGGCATCGGAAAGAATGCAGTGAAGGCGCTTGCCTGATATCAATAGACAGGGAGTTCCACAGTGTTGATGCTGCCACACAAAATAGTCCAGTTCTTACAGATGCGGTGCAGTATTATGTTGCGCCTGCAAAAGCGCCAATTCCACCGATCAAAGTGAACCTTTGGAGCTCTGAAATGTCATAAGGGTAAAAAATAAAGGTCCAGGTGAAGTCTCCGGCAGTGGAAACGGAAGAAGTAGCCTGCACAAAAACCACCCCCTGGAATTGTTTCTTTTGGCTTGGGGGACCTTAAAAGGCCTTTGCGCTCCTCATACGTTGGCCATTTCTTCACATCTGGCAGGATTCCCGCTTTGAAATTGCCGAGAATGGGACGCTGCGGATTAACAACGTGGAAGTGTACGACGGGACAGTGTTCAAGTGTGTGAGCAGCACACCAGCCGGGAGCATTGAGGAGCAGGCTCGGGTGCACGTCCTGGGTATGTGACTCCTGTTGGGGGGGAAATCTTCTCATTTTCTGCATGCATGCGCTACACAAAACAAACACATGTGCTCACAATTCAGCTGGGATTCCTTCATTGCTAAATGACCCCTGGGAATCTCTTCTGACTATGAATCAAATCGGTCAGCGTGTGTCTACTGCTCCTGAAGATGCCTTGAGAATTGGAGCCTTTTCAGGGCCTCGTGTGGCCTTGTCTGAGTCTGTGCCTCCCTCAAGCGCGAAACTGTCTTGTAAGGAGACCTCAGGATTCATTGTTTTGTGTTTGATTACTGTGCTCATGTCTCCTGACCCGGGCATTTTAATTTCAGAGAAGCTGAAGTTCACCCCTACCCCTCAGCCTCAGCAGTGTGTCGAGTTTGATAAAGAGGTCACCGTCTCTTGCTCAGCCACAGGCCGGGAAAAGCCTGCAATCCAGTGGATTAAAACCGGTGAGGAGGAAATGTTCAGAATGTGCAATGGGCTTTGTATCGACAGGCCTTACTGCAAAAAAATGTCTCTGGGTGTTTGCCTTTTGCTTTGCGGAGAAGCGCAGGAGCTTTGCATTGGGTTTCTGAAATGTTCATCGTCCTTTGTTGACAATAGTTTCCCTCTCTGCAAAGCTAATCCTTTGCCAGGACATGGTAGGTCCTAGCTGGCTACTACTACTACTACTACTATAATAATAATAATAATAATAATTTATTATTTATACCCCGCCCATCTGGCTGGGCCTCCCCAGCCACTCTGGGCGGCTTCCATAAAAACCAAGAATACAATAAAATATCACATGTTAAAAACTTCCCTGAACAGGGCTGCCTTAAGATGTCTCTTGAATGTCAGGTAGTTATTTATCACTTTGACATCTGCTGGAAGGGCGTTCCACAGGGTGGGCGCCACTACTGAGAAGGCCCTCTGCCTGGTTCCCTGTAGCTTTGCTTCTCGCAATGAGGGAACCGCCAGAAGGCCCTCGGCGCTGGATCTCAGCGTCCGGGCAGAATGATGGGGGTGGAGACGCTCCTTCAGGTATACTGGACCGAGGCCGTTTAGGGCTTTAGGGCTTTACTACTAATAATAATTTATTATTTATACCCCGCCCATCCGGCTGAGTTTCCCCAGCCACTCTGGGCAGCTCCCAATCAAATGTTAAAAACAGTACAGCATTAAATATTAAAAACTTCCCTAAACAGGCTACCTTCAGATGTTTTTTAAAGGTAAGATAGCTGCTTATTTCCTTCACATCTGAAGGGAGGGTGTTCCACAGGGTGGGCGCCACTACCGAGAAGGCCCTCTGTCTAGTTCCCTGTAACCTCACTTCTCGCAATGAGGGAACCGCCAGAAGGCCTTTGGCGCCGGATCTCAGTGTCCAGGCTGAACGATGGGGGTGAAGACACTCCTTCAGATCTGCTCCTGAATTATCTGCAATCTGCTCTGAATTATCTCTCTACTCCTCTATCCAGATGGGAGCAGCCTGCCAGCCCGGGTCAGTCAGAATGCTGGAAACATGAGCTTTCGTAAAGTGACGAGGAGCGACGCTGGAAAGTATACTTGCATTGCTTCCAACGGCCCTCAGGGAGAGATCAGAGCAACTGTCCAGCTCACAGTGGCAGGTAGGCATTGGGTAGAAGAGGATTGTGTTTTTAAGCAGTGCTTGGCGACTTAAGAAGTCCGAGATCCGCCAGCCTGATTTTCTGAGGAGGCCTGTGGGGTGGTCAGTAGTCACTCCTGGTAAAACGTTGACATTTGGGTCAACACCACCAAAGAGGTGGGCTCCTGTTCATGGCTCTGGACACACTGCCCACCTGATAGCTCAGTCAGTAGAGCATAAAACTCTTGATCTCGGGGTAGTGGGTTCGAGCCCCATATTGGGCTAAAGATTCCTTCATTGCAGGGGGTTGGACTACAGAACCTTGCGGTCCCTTCCAACTCAACAATTCTGTGCTTCTGTGAGCCTTGTAATGCTGTGTGTGTGTGTGTGTGTGTGAGAGAGAGAGAGAGAGAGAGAGAGAGAGAGAGAGAGACAGACAGACAGACAGACAGACAGACAGACAGACAGAGACTAAGGCTGGGCAATATTTGGTTTTCAACATTTTGATATATCACCAGCTAGATATTGCGATGTACTGATATATCTTAATATTGGAAATATGGATGGAACTATGTGGAGGTATTGGGTGGCGTCACAGGTTTTTCTTATGATTTTCAATTTTATACATTTCAATAATTTTACAATCATTTTAACATTGCAAAACTTGACTTCCTACCCCCTCTTTTTGCGGTTCCTTAATTTTTTTTTTTATATTTTCTGCATTTACCATATTAATTTAATCATTTATTTATCTACTTTAAATGTATACTCTTTTAAAACTGCAGGTTATTACAATACAGTCGTACCTCGGAAGTCGAACGGAATCCGTTCCGGAAGTCCGTTTGACTTCCGAAATGTTCAGAAACCAAAGCGTGGCTTCTGATTGGCTGCAGGAGCTTTCAATCAGTTGGAAGCTGCAGAAGCCCCGTCGGACATTCGGCTTCCGAAAGAAAGTTCAAAAACCAGAACAATCACTTCTAGTTTTCGGGAGCTGGAACGTTTGACTCCCAAGGCATTTGGGAGCTGAGGTACGACTGTAGTCCTGCCAATGTTCTTATCTGTTTACAGTTTCTTTGTAAATATTCAATATTCCATTCTTTCATCGGGACTTCTTTCCATTTTTGGGCTGCTGTAGTAGGGCTGGGTGATATATCGTCCCAAACTGGTTTGAAGTCCATATCATGATGTCAGTTTCATAATTTTTGACCTGGCAATATATCGCGAATCATAGCGCACATATACGCGCACACCCACACCCACACACACACACACACACACAGCCTTTTTCAACATCTGGAAAAGCAGTATATAGACATTTAAATAAGTGGCTCTCAGAACTGATGGTTGCCATCAATATCAATTTGCAAGATGCTCTCAAACATAATGTCTGCACCTGGGTGCAGCTGTCTTTCAGTCCTGCCTTTTCTTCTGGGAAAGAAAAAAGTGGCGAACCCTAATGTACCAAAACTCATACAATGATATGAAGAACAGCCGCCAAACAATGTGAAGTTTCTTCCTTATTTTTAGTTTTCATAAGCTTTAAGCTGAAGCCACAAGACACAACTGTCTACCCGGGACACACAGCCATGTTCCAGTGCCAAGCCGAAGGCGACCCGGCGCCACAAATCCAGTGGAAAGGGAAGGACAGGATTCTGGAAGTCGACAAATTCGGGCCCAGGTAATGGTCTGTCCCTCCAAAAAATTCTCAATACCCCTATTGGGGAAAGACATCCTTGCACCTGCTAAGTTGCACCACCAGTGCTGCTGTCCTGCTCACACAACAGACTTCCACTTGGATGATGGAACTTCTCCCTTCTGAAGCCCCCCAAGATCTGCTGCATAGGCTTTTCTTTTGGGGGGTACATGGGGAGAGGAGAATGAAGGGAAGTACTCAACCCAGTGGACTTCCAAGTTACTCATGTCTGTTGATTTCACTGAGTCTGCTCTTTCTTTATACCCAGCCTTTATCCCAAGAAGCTCTAGGTGGTGCCCATACGTCTCCCCATTATATCCTCACAACAGCAACAACCTTGCGAGATAGGTTAGGCTCGAGAATTAAGGAACTGGCCCAGAATCACCCAGCAAACTTCATGCCCGAGTGGGGATTTGAACTCTGGTCTCCCAGGTCCTGGTCCAGGCCTCTTAACCGCTGCACCACCTGGCTGCAGAGTATGATTTAGTTGTATACAGCCCTTAACTTGTTCCTCCATTGCCTCCTGCAACGAGCCTCTTGCATTCACCCGTTGCTTTATAGCAGGGCCTCGTTGACTTGAATTTCAAGTTCTGCAGGTGAAGAGAAGCATTTTTGCAGTAACTGCATCTTAGTTGACCCAACCGTGTTGCCGTACTAAACCGCATCAGAAGCCTGTGTCTTGACGGTTCACCAAGTCTCTTGTCTGCATTGTTTTTACGGAGAGGGAGGCTCTCTTCTGCAAGACAGGGGTCACCTCCAGGCCTCTTGAGTCCTCTGGCTGCACTTCTCCACAACCTTTTCCTTTTGTATATGTGCGTGGGAAGAGCATGGCACTCCCTAGCCCATGGCGCAGCTCTCTCCGGTTCCCGCACAGCCGGAGCGAACACAATAGGCAGACAATTAAGGGATCATCCCTTTTGCTCTGAAGGGCATGCGGCAAGAACCAGCGTTTAGGGTTGATTAAAAAGCCAGGCAGACTCTTAACAAGAGCATGCCTCAAAGCAGTACATCATTTTTGCAGTGGAAGGTAGGTGGAAGCACCCAGAGTGGAAGGATCGCTGGTAGCAGAGTGGGGAAAGGCTTTGGCCTAAAGCTTTGTAGGGTGGGAGGTGAAGGTCAGGGTGCACCAGTGGACTTGATCTGTTGGAAACCCCAGGGGTCAAATTTGGCCCTTGTCACTCCCCAGGTTACACCCCCCCAACCAGTGATACCCCTCCACTGGCCCTTTTTTGCAGCCTCCTTGGGTGGGCAATGCCTGGGATAGAGCACAGGATTCTTAATCTCGGGGTTGTGGGTTCAAGCCCCACGTTGGGCAAAAGATTCTTGTATTGCAGGGGGATGAACTCAATCACCCTTGGGTTCCCTTCCAACTCTACAGTCCTATGATTGTATGTCTTTAGGCCCCTGGCGAAAACATTCTTCTTTACCCAGGCCTTTGGCCTTTGCAATATGAGTGGACTGTCATTATGATTTTCTTCTCTGATATTATTATTATTATTATTATTATTATTATTATTATTATTATTATATTTCAATTATGTTTTTGATGTTATGACTGCCCTGGAATCTTCGGGAAAAGGGCAGTATATAAATTGAATAACAGCCATACCTTGGAAGTTGAACGGAATCTGTTCCAGAAGTCCGTTTGACTTCCAAAATGTTTGGAAACCAAAGCACGGCTTCTGATTGGCTGCAGGAAGCTCCTGCAGCGAATCGGAAGCCCCGTCGGACTTCGACTTCCAAAAATAGTTTGCAAACCGGAACAGTCACTTCTGGGTTTGCGGCATTCGGGAGCCAAAACATTCGAGAACTAAGCTGTTCGAAAACCAATGTACGACTCTATTATTATTATTATTGCTACTATAACAACAACAGCAAGAACACGTAGTAATGCTAGTAGTAGGTGGTTGGGTTTTAGTTCACTAGAGCTGCTTCCCTAAAGGTGCAGGTGTATTCTGTTTGCATAGAACCATGCTCTGGAGCTACCTAGGGCGGTTCTGCTTACCGCCCCCCTTCTCGTCCGCTTCCTTTTGCAGGGTCCAAATTATGTCTAACAACTCTCTGGTAATTTATGATGTCACCAGTGAGGATTCCGGCAAGTATACGTGCATCGCCGGAAACAGCTGCAACATCAAGCATCACGAAGCTTTCCTCCACGTCGTGGGTAAGGGACGTTCGCATAATATGCCCGCTCAGCCACTTCACTCTGCAGAACTGGCACTGTTAAAGGTGCACCACATGCTACTCATTGCACATTTGTAAGAAATCAATCTGGTAGTGCCTGTTGATCTTGGGAAGATCCTTTCACTGTAATCTTCTCTGCGGCTGCTAAAAACATTTTTCTTTAGGCAAGCCTACCCATTTATATATATGTGTGGAATGTTGACATAGGCTTTAAATGTCTATGCCTAATAAAGGATCTTGATTGATTGATTGATTGATTGATTGATTGACATAGGCTTTAATATAGTTTAAAAATTTTTTCATTGATTTCAGTTTCCCCCCCCAAAATTTTATTAATTTTCACAAAATTATAAATAAACAAAACACACAAACAAACATAAATTATAACCTTATTGAACATTGTTATTAACATTGTTAAGTGACTTCTTCGCTTCCCCTTGGTTGAATTTCCATGCATATCCTTATAACGGCTTTCCAAATCCTAATTCTTATAAACCTAACTTAGTTCATTAACATCCTTATATCTTTTCAATTCAAAATTGTACATGTTAAACATCACTTAACTTATATAAATTCCTAAGCCAATGATTTCAGTTATTTTTGAATGTTTTAGAAGCTTTTTAAAAAATACCTGTTATTGTTTTATTCTCTTTGCAAACTGCTCTGAGGGTTTTTACAGACAAGCAACATACAAATTTTATGAAATAAGTCTAAGTGTCCATTTCAGAGTGGTCAGGCAAATGTGTTTGGGGTGCAAGAAAGTGACTCTGTTTTTTGGCAAGACATATTCTTCATACTTGTGGTTGAAAAGGAGAAGGGCAGAATAGTCTCATGTCTGCATACTATGACACTTAACAGCATCACTAGGGGGTAGCCACCGTTGGACACAAAATACCCTACGCAGACTGGTTCTAACAACATCTGAAAAGAACCGTTCACCCTGCTCAAGAGGAAGCACATGCTAGCACAGCTGTCCTGATGAAGGGAGGGTTGTTGAGCTAATTCTGTGCATTGCAAAGAAAAGTTAAGAGCATGCTTGGTTGCGGTATGTACTGTGGCATGTGGTGACCAGATGTGGCTGCTGTGATGTGGAGGCAGCATCACAGGCCTCTGTTTCATGTCATGCCCTCCTTCTTGCTTCCAGACAAACCGGTGACAGAAAGGGAGGGTGCACCAAGCAGCCACACTCCCTACAAGATGATCCAGACCATCGGGCTGTCCGTTGGAGCTGCGGTGGCGTACATCATCATTGTCCTGGGCCTCATGTTTTACTGCAAGAAGAGGAGGAAGGCGAACAGGCTGAAGAAGCAGCCGGAGGGGGAGGAGCCAGAGATGGAGTGCTTGAACGGTAAGATGTTGGAACTTGAATCCCGGCCAGGAATGGGGAAACCCGCATTCAGCTTAGGCTTCCTGGTACAGAAGATGAATGAATTATTCCCCTTTGTTGTGGACAGATGCTTGGGCCTGCAATGGTTCCTTTTCAAGAAGGTAGCCTGAAGAACTGTCCAAGTTGAGGTATAATAATAATAATAATAATAATACAGTGGTGCCTCGCAAGACGAAATTAATTCGTTCCGCAAGTCTCTTCGTCTTGCGAGTTTTTCGTCTTGCGATGCACGGTTTTCCATAGGAATGCATTGAAAACCAATTAATGCGTTCCTATGGAAACCGCCTTCCCCCAACCTCTTCTGGCGGGCGGCATTTTAAAATCGCCTGGGACAGCGGAGGACTTCTCCGCTGTCCGGGGCGATTTAAAAGCCCCTGGGAAGGCAGGCAGGGGGGACAAAGACTTTTGCCCCCCGCCTGCCTTCAGAAGAGGTCCAGGACAGGCTTCGTGGACCTCTCCGCAAGCAGCGGGAGCGCTCCCGCTGCTTGCGGAGAG
>JAXCMG010000003.1:81749761-81775730 GCA_034642415.1 Podarcis siculus | reverse complement strand
GGCATCGTTCCGATGCCGGGCGGCGGCGGGAGGATTTCCCGCCCCGCCGCCCGGCATCGGGGCATCCTTCCGAAGCCCGGCGGCGGGAGGAGGTGTCCCTGCCCCGCCGCCAGGCTTCGGAGGAGGTCCGAGGACAGCGGGGAAGACGCGCTGCGCTTCCCCGCTGTCCCGGAGATTTCCCTATGGGCTGTCGTCTTGCGAAGCAAGCCCATAGGGAAATTCGTCTTGCGAAGCGCCTCCAAAACGGAAAACCCTTTCGTCTAGCGGGTTTTCCGTCTTGCGAGGCGTTCGTCTTGCGAGGTACCACTGTAATAATAATAATACTCTGGGTGGCTCCCAATTGAGTATTAAAACTTCCCTAAACAGGGCTGCCTTCAGATGTCTTTTAAAAATAAGATAGCTGCTTATTTCCTTGACATCTGATGGAAAGGCGTTCCACAGGGTGGGCGCCACTACCAAGAAGGCCCTCTGAAATCACGCGGTGGCAGCAGGAGGCCCCATTAGCTAAAGTGGTACCTCAGGTTAAGAACGGACCTCCAGAACGAATTAAGTTCTTAACCCGAGGTACCACTGTAGTTGTTTATTTCCTGGACATCTGAAGGGAGGGTGTTCCACAGGGCAGGCGCTACTACCAAGAAGGCCCTCTGCCTGGTTCCCTGTAACCTCACTTCTCGCAGTGACGGAACTGCCAGAAGGCCCTCGGAGCTGGACCTCAGTGTCTGGGCTGAACAATGGGGGTGGAGGTGCTCCTTCAGGTATACTGGGTCAAGGCCGTTTAGAGCTTTAAAGGTCAGCACCAACACTTTGAATTGTGCTCGCAAATGTACTGGGAGCCAATGCAGATCTCTCAGGACCGGCGTTCCGTGGTCCCGGCGGCCACTCCCAGTCACCAGTCTAGCTGCCGCATTCTGGATTAATTGCAGTTTCCGGGTCACCTTCAAAGGTAGCCCCACATAGAGCACATTGCAGTAGTCCAAGCGGGAGATAACTAGAGCATGCACCACTCTGGCGAGACAGTCCGCGGGCAGGTAGGGTCTCAGCCTGAGTACCAAGGTGGAGCTGGTATCACACTCTGACAGAGCCTTCCCTCACTTGGGATGGTCCAAAGGATGTTGGACACCACAATTCGCAGCCAGCGCCAGCCAGCAGTTGTATATTATGGGAGTTTTAGTGCAAAACACCTGGAGGACAGATGACTGGGAAGGCCAGTCTAGGGATTGTAGACAAAAACTAACATTCCTCCAGGAGTTATTGAAAGATCTCAGATGTGACATTTCTCACCTCCTAACTTAATCTATAACTTGTACTCAAAATCTGCCTGGAAAGTAGATAACACTACTTGTTGTTGGGTTTGTTTTTTAATGGGGAATCTGGGAAATTACAGGCAGTCAACTTAGCATCTGTCCCAGGTACCGTGTATTGGGAGAAAGTGATATTAAAGGTGGAATGATGCAGAATATAGAAGTCTTGCTGAAGAAGTATTGGGTCCCGCAAAGCTGGTTCAGAGTTCTTTGAGAGTGTTAACAAGTGTGTGGGTAGAGGTGATCTGGTTGCATATTTGGGCTTTCAAAATGCGCCTCACTGAAGGTTCCTAAGTAAACTTATGGGATGAAAGGGCAGGGTCTCTTAGGGATGAATAACTTACTAAAGAAACAAAGAATAGGAATAAACTGACACTCCCAGAATCGAGGGGTGCTGAGGACATGTGCTTCTTACCTTGTTAATAAGTTATTTGGAGATAGGGATGGGCAGTGAGGAGGTGACCAGATTTGCAGATGGTACTAGATTATTCAGAAAACACAAGGAGTCTGAGAAGAGCTCCAAAAGGACCTCTCAAAATTAGGTGAATAAGCAGCAAAATAAGCTCAAAATAATGCACATTGAGGCAAAAAATAATCCTAACTTCACACTTGCATCGATAGGATCTAAAGCATGCTACAGTGGTGCCTCTCAAGACAAAATTAATTCGTTCTGCGAGTTTCTTCGTCTTGCGGATTTTTCGTCTTGCGAAGCACGGCTATTAACGGCTTAGCGGCTATTAATGGCTTAGCGGCTTTAAGAAAAAGGAAACAAACTCGCAAGAACTCGCAAGACGTTTTCGTCTTGCGCAGCAAGCCCATAGGGAAATTCGTCTTGCGGAACGACTCAAAAAACGGAAAACTCTTTCGTCTTGCGAGTATTTCGTCTTGCGAGGCATTCGTCTTGCGAGGTACCACTGTATTCTGTCGCTTTTGTGGAGAGAAACTTAGCAAAACACTTTTTAAAAACGGGAAGGAACTTCTATAAATTTGCTTTATTCAGAGAGGGCATGATTTTAAATTATTTTGGTGCTGATTTTAGTAGGTTTTTGTAACTTTCCCTCCCAACGCTGATAAAAACCTGCAGGAAATAATGTAGCTGTGCAGGGAGGGGACTGTCTGCCTCTTTCTAAATTGCTGTCTCCTGCCTTTTGAGATGTTTACCTTTCTGTGCAAGGCAAACTTAATCTGCCGGGCTCCTCTTGAGAATGCAGGAGCTGCCCAGAATACTCTCATTAATCCGTCACTGCCGACAGCGGGACCTGCCTGCTGCTTTGACTGCTGAGGGACTGTGATGAGTTCTGATCTCGACTACTGGAGGGTTATGAAATAACCACGAGGGGTATCCAGCAGGAGCCTCGAGTGATAGGCCAAACAGCAAGAGGGGCTAATCAAATTGCAGGAGCTGGAAGGCAGCCAGTTCTGTGCACTTAGCAGGCCCCTCTGAATTCTGTGGCAGCATCGCCCTCTAGCGACCAAGGCAAGCCGCTTTGTAGGGAAAATGGACTGTTCTGCCTTGAAATAAATCCCAAATTCTAGAAGGGTGGTTGCATTGAGTCCTTGTTACAGAAACAAAGTTTTCTGAGAGTGTGTGTGACACAGATAATGATCTGTCTTGTGGAATGCGTCTGATAGGTGAGTGGAGCAACACACCTGCCCAAGCCCCTTGCACAGTGCTTCAATAATCATAATAATCATAATGATAATCATAAAAATAAAAATACCCTGCCCATCTGGCTAGGTTTCCCCAGCCACTCTGGGCAGCTCCTAACAGAATAATAATAACAGTAAAAACTTCAAACATTAAAAACTTCCCTAAACAGGGCTGCCTTCAGATGTCTTTTAAAGTCAGATGGTTATTTATTTCCTTGACATCTGACGGGTATTCCACAGGGTGGGTGCCACCACCGAGAAGACCCTCTGCCTGGTTCCTTGTAGCTTCACTTCTCGCAGTGAGGGAACCACCAGAAGGCCCTCGGTGCTGGACCTCAGTGAATGATGGGGGTGGAGACGCTCCTTCAGGTATACTGGGCCAACATCTGAAGGTCAGCACTTTAGATGTTGGGTGCTTGGGAAACACATTTTGCCAACCCTGTGCTTGGCAAAGCTGCTTTCTGTGGGGATCAGCTGCATGACTTGATTTTCCCCGTGGGGAACTCGGTTGCACAGCTACATCCCTGCTGCCTTACATCTAATGTCACCTATGACATCAGGTGCGAGACAGGTTGGGGGTGCTTTAAAGGCTAAATAGGGACCTAAGCCAGGGCCAGATTTGGCTTGTGGGCTGAAGGTTCCTCACCCCTGCCCTTGGGAATCCATGGAGGAGTTTTTGCCTTCTCATTCCCCTCTGCATTCACCCCACAGTGTTTCAGCTGCTCAGAGCTCTTCGGTTGCAATTAGCAGCTGCACAGCAGAACAGCGACTGGCCTCCTTTTATGGGGCTGCTGGGAACTGGGCTCCCCTGAAATGCACCTTGCATGCACTTTGCAATCAATGCTTTTGTTTCCGGAGGCTCGTTAGCGCGGAGTTTGCGATCCCCAGGAAGCGTTCCAATTCTTAAAACCGGTCCTTTTTGACAAACCCGTTTCTCTTTCCAGGGGGCACTCTGCTGCAGAATGGGCAGACCACCGCTGAGATTCAGGAAGAAGTGGCCCTGACCAATCTGGGCAGCGGCTCTGCGGTCAGCAAGAGGCACAGCGCCAGCGACAAGATGCACTTTCCCCGCACTAACTTGCAGACAATCACTACCTTAGGTAATGCTGCATAGCAACAAAGCTAGTTTCTGTTTGCCTCTGTGCAGTGCTTTGGAGTCACAAGACTCTGTTTTGCATTCCACACATTCCAGGCTGTTGGAAGTCAGACAGGAGATGGATGTGATGTTACTGGTTTCCTGTTCCTTTGTTGTTCAGTTTCTCTCTGCTTTCACAGAGAGAGGATGTATTTATTTTCTGTCTGCGTAGCTTAGTAATAAAACCTAGCAATGTAGCCCAAACTTCTCATCTCTTCCCTGTGCTGGAAACTCTGCTGAATGGGGGATGTGCTTGGAGCTTTATCAGAGGCTCAGGTCGTTAATTATCGCCGGAGGGCGATTCCGGAAGAGTCACTCTATCAAACGCAGATTCCGACAAACAATCCTGCTTTGCATTTGCTTGCTGGTGACCTCAACCTATTTCCCCTAGAGTTTGACCACCCGACGTTTGCTTTCCGTCACTTAACTAACATCGCACGCTATAGCTGTAAAGTATCATCTAGCTATTTGGGACCATGGGTAAATAGGTCAACAGTATTCCGTGCAGGACATATGAAGGTCTTGTGCAGTACGTTGCGTTGGTTTATCTCCCTGCTTGCCACGAGAACAGCAGCAAAGGTTGCCCTCTTCTTCCAGGGAAGGGCGAGTTCGGAGAAGTCTTCCTGGCCAAGGCAAAAGGCATCGAGGACAACGAAACCGAAGTGCTTGTTTTGGTCAAGAGCCTTCAAACGAGGGATGAGCAGCTGCAGCTGGACTTCAGGCGAGAGTTCGAGATGTTTGGCAAGCTGAACCACAGCAATGTGGTGCGGTTGCTGGGCCTTTGCCGGGAAGCCTCACCTCACTATATGGTTCTGGAATATGTGGATCTGGTAAGAAGCCCCTCTGGGACTGTCAAATCTCTGTAGGGGCTTTATGGCAGGCAGCCTGGCCTTGAAATCGGGCCAACATCTCCCCCCTGCCAAAGGCGTTTTACTGAGGCCCTGCATGGTCTGGTGGTTATAAGGCCTTAGGAGACCAGGATTCAAATGCCCGTTCAGCCACGAAGCTGGTTGGGTGATGTGGAGCCAATCACAGTCTCTTTTAAGTCTCACCTGCCTTGCAGGAGGTGAACTACGTACAACGCCTTGATTTCCTCCGTGGTATAATTAAAAATTCAGGTACGCGGGTGGCGCTGTGGGTTAAACCACAGAGCCTAGGACTTGCCGATCAGAAAGTCAGCGGTTCGAATCCCCGCAATAGGGTGAGTTCCCGTTGCTCTGTCACTGCTCCTGCCAACCTAGCAGTTCGAAAGCATGTCAAAGTGCAAGTAGATAAATAGGTACCGCTCTAGTGGGAAGGTAAACGGCGTTTCCGTGCACTGCTCTGGTTCGCCAGAAGCGGCTTAGTCATGCTGGCCACATGACCCAGAAGCTGTGCGCTGGCTCCCTTGGCCAATAAAGCGAGATGAGCGCCGCAACCCCAGAGTCGGTCACAACTGGACCTAATGGTCAGGAGTCCCTTTACCATTATAATTGAAATAAATAGATTATACTTTTACTGATGCTAAAAGGCCCATTGACTAGGGGAATTGCCACAATGAAAACAGTGGGATGCTCCTAGGATACTGCTGACAATTGCAGGTCTTGGGTAAAGTGGGATATCCCTGCTTGTTAGACATCTCTTCGAGAGGCAGATGAACATTTGGTGGCCCTTAAGTGCTTTCTAGTTTGGCAGCAAATGCCAGCAGCTTATGTAGAAATGCCAGCCGTTTGCATTGGAGGCGACTGCATAGATTTCAGTCTCCGAAATGGATGGAGTGACGAGGGAGTCTGGATTCTATACAGGGCAATATTACTTCGTAAGTGAAGGGAATGTATATATGATCATTCACCCACTTTTGAAAGTTTCCTGAATATAGCAGTGAGATAAATGATTGCAAAGCAAATTGAGATGAGGAGGAGGAGGAATACCATGACGTGAATGGAAGATAATATTTGGGTTTGTAGGGGGTATTCCAGATTATATATGAATGTAGAAACATGGGACACTATCCCGAGCCCAGACCATTGATCCATCTTATCTTAGCACTGTCTCCATGGACTGGCACCATCTCTCTGGGTTTTCCGGCAAAGGACTTCTCCTATCCTATCTTGGGATGCCAGGTGCTCACACCTGAGACCACCTGCATGCGAAGCAGAGATAGTTTCAGCCACACAGAAGGAATCTCACTCACACACTCAGTTGGTTTTGTGCTCTCTTGGTAGCACCAGAGAAGACGCTGCCGCTTTTGCCTGGGCAGATGAGGCCATGCCTGTCGTCCTTCCTGCCTTTCGGTGCTTTATGTGTGCAGTTCTGAAAACAGCAACTTCCTTTTCTTTCCTGGCAGGGAGATCTGAAGCAGTTCCTCCGGATTTCCAGGACTAAAGATGAGAAGCTCAAGCCACAGCCCATCAGCACCAAGCAGAAGGTGAAGTGGGAACTTTGCACCACCAATTTCACCTGAGGGAACTTTGCACCAATTTCCCTGAGGCAGTTTTATGCTTCAGCATGTGAATAAGCCGACAGCCAAGGGTGGAGGGAACAAGGCGCAGCCTGTTTCCAGGGGGCCGACCGTGATATAATTCAGTGGTATAGGTCTAAATGCTTGGCCTGACATATGGGCTACAACCTTAAATCCCCCTGCCAATCCAGGTGTATTTTATTAATGAAATTACTCAATTGCCCTTCACTGCAAGGTCCCAGGGTGGGTTACAACAATAGAATCTACTATAAAAAAACAGATAAAAGCATTACAGTACAATGAGAAAACACATAAAGCAGTGTTTTCTTTATATACATTTTTATTAATTTTTTAACATATCATTTCCAACAGTCATTTAACATAACTTCTTATCTTATACAATGTTTTAGACTTCTGTCAACAACCTCTGAAGATTTTCTGTTCTTTATCACTTATTCTGCATTTCTGAATTTCTCTATTACTTTTAATTATCATTAACTAATAATTCTCTTCATAATCTTCCTTGCAATATTTCATATTATCCTCCTTACAGAACTCCTTGCAGTCCTACTAGCGTAATCTGCTTATTACGATTGCTTTTCAAATAGTTCAAATATTTACTCCAGTCTTCTAAGAATTTCTGGTCCCACAGCTTTCGAATACATCCTTTAAATTTATCTAATTCTGCATAGCCCATTAATTTCATTTGCCATTCTTCTTTCATTGGTAATTCTTCTTGCTTCCATTTTTGTGCCAAATAAAGCAGTGGCTTTCAACCGGTGTGCTGTGGCACCCTGGGGTGCCTTGAATGATGGCCAGGGGTGCCACATGCAACACTGGCCTCTGTCCCTCTTTCCTTCCCTCCCTTCTCTGATGCCCTCTCACCTCTCTTCCTCCCAAAGGTTTGCACAGCTGTTTGTTGCAGCAGCCCTGGCTACAAGCTCCGCAGGCGAATGGCGCCTCTGGGGCTGGCCAGGGGGTGCTCCCCAAGCCTCTGTGGGGCAGTGTGAGGAGGCACCCCTCTCTTTGGCAGCTCAGAGACCAGGGGCGGCAGCTGCGGCTGCCCAGAGGACTCCCAAGTAGAGAGCGAAGGGGAGAGGAGGCTGAGGGAACACTCCCTGAGGGAGGGGGTTCGAAAAAGGGCGAGAGGCTGCAGGCAAGGGGCGACGGAACTGGACAACTCCTGAGCCCCACAATTGTGGCCACAGAAAGAATGTACAGTGGTACCTCGGGGTACAGATGCTTCAGGTTATAGACACTTCAGGTTACAGACTCCACTAATCCGGAAATAGTACCTCGGGTTAAGAACTTTGCTTCAGGATGAGAACAGAAATCGTGCAGCAGCAGCGGGAGGCCCCATTAGCTAAAGTGGCACCTCAGGTTAAGAACAGTTTCAGGTTCCAGAACGAATTAAGTTCTTAACCCGAGGTACCACTGCAGTTGGTCAAGGGTCAAAAAAAGGTTGAAAACCTCTGGCATAAACCCTTCCAGGTGACTTGATTATGCTTTTACGAAGCTGGTCTTTTTTCCAAACAGGTGTCCTTCTGCTGCCAGGTGGCCCTGGGGATGGAGCACATGTCCAACAGCAGATTTGTGCACAAAGACCTGGCAGCTCGGAACTGCCTTGTCAGCGCACAAAGGCAGGTGAAGGTGTCCAGCCTGAGCCTCAGCAAGGATGTTTACAGCAGGTAAAGAGAGACTGCTGCACCTCCCTGGGCTGGTCTGAATGCGGCACACTTGGGGTTTTTAGGGGCCAGAGAACTGACCTGTCCCTTTGCTTCCTTACGAGCAGCGAGTACTATCACTACCACCAAGCCAGGATCCCTCTCCGCTGGATGCCCCCTGAAGCCGTCTTGGAGGACGAGTTCTCCACCAAGTCTGACGTCTGGTCCTTTGGGGTCGTCATGTGGGAAATATTCACCCTGGGGGATATGCCCCATTCCAAGCTGGCGGATGAAGAGGTGCTGTCAGGTACGTACGTCCCCACTGGTGCCTATTCCCCGTGCTTAATAATAATAATAATAATAATAATAATAATAATAATTTATTATTTATAGCCCGCCCATCTGGCTGGGTTTCCCCAGTCACTCTGGGCGGCTCTCAACAGAATATTAAAAACACGATAAAACATCAGACATTAAAAGCTTCCCTAAACAGGGCTGCCTTCAGGTGTCTTCTAAAAGTCAGATACAGTAGTACCTCAGGTTACAGACGCTTCAGACTCCGCTAACCCAGAAACAGTACCTCGGGTTAAGAACTTCGCTACAGGATGAGAACAGAAATCACGCGGCAGCAACGGGAGGCCCCATTAGCTAAAGTGGTACCTCAGGTTAAGAACAGTTTCAGGTTAAGAACGGACCTCCAGAACGAATTAAGTTCTTAACCCGAGGTACCACTGTAGTTGTTTATTTCTTGGACATCTAAAGGGAGGGTGTTCCACAGGGCGGGCGCCACTACCAAGAAGGCCCTCTGCCTGGTTCCCTGTAACCTCACTTCTCGCAGTGAGGGAACTGCCAGAAGGCCCTCGAAGATGGACCTCAGTGTCCAGGCTGAAGGATGGGGGTGGAGATGCTCCTTCAGGTATACAGGGCCGAGGCCGTTTAGGGCGTTAAAGGTCAGCACCAACACTTTGAATTGTCCTCGGAAATGTACTGGGAGCCAATGTAGGTCTTTCAGGACCGGTGTTATGTGGCCTCGGCAGCCACTCCCAGTCACCAGTCTGGCTGCCAAATTCTGGATTAATTGTAGCTTCCAGGTAGCCCCATGTAGAGAGCATTGCAGTGGTCCAAGCGGGAGATAACCAGAGTACGCACCACTCTGCAGTTCTTTGAAATTACTGTAACCTTTACAAGAGTCTCAGTGTTGAGTTTCCATAGTGTGTGCGCCTTGCTAAGGGCTGGGCCAGCTGTCTCCTGTGTCCTCAACCTCTTTTTTCTCTCTTTAGGTTTACAATCTGGGAAGATGAAGCTTCCCCACCCAGAGGGCTGCCCCTCTAAGCTCTACAAGGTGATGCAGCGCTGCTGGGCTCCCAGCCCGAAGGACCGCCCGTCTTTCAGCGAGATCGCCAACATGCTGGGAGAGAGCCCGTCCGAAAGCAAGGCCTGAGCAGGGAGGTGCTGCCCGCCCTCCTCTAGCCAGGGTTGGGACACAACGGGAGCCTGGCTTTTGGCATTTTGACTGTTACAGACTCCTCAAACCGGGACCTAAGAGTCGAAACCCAAAGGGACCACGGGATTTTTACACGCAGCGCCCACGCGGAGGGTCACAGACGCAGCGGTCCTGAAGGCCTCGAGGCCTCTCTTTTTCTACCACCCACCCCTGTTCCCTTGCGCCCAACCAGACTGCGCTCCTCCAGGTTCTACCTCCGATAATCCACAGGGCTAGTTGGAAACAGCGACGTCCCAGAGATGAAGGGGAATCTGGGAGCTACCGCGGGCCAGTCACAAAAAGAGAGTCTCTGTGGTGATTCCTCTGTCTCGGGACATCTTTCCTTTTCTCCCTCCCCTTGAACAAAACCCCTTTGGGGAATCCTTTTAGCGAAAAGCACAGCCAGGTTCCTTCCAGGAGCTAGAAAGTGTCTTAACATTGGGGGGGGGGGGGAGCGGGGCGCAATGCGGGGGCCTTTTTTGTGCTGGCTGTGCAGCCCCCAAGGTTTTTTTTGGAGGGGGGAGCACTGGGAAGAAGTCTAAAGTAAGTCCTGAGCAACGCCCAGGGGGAGGCTGTCTGCTTCTGTATTTACAGCAAAACCTGCCCAGGTCCACCTTGTGGGTTTGGCATTTCTTGCTGCCTTGATTTATATTTCTCAGTGCAATGGCTTCGCGGTCATTTTCGAACACCTCCTTCCCCAACCTTCTGCCATATCAGTTGACCTGACCTAGGAGGCTTTGGAAGGCAACCAGCCCCAGCTCCACTCCCTGGGGTTGTACGCCTTATCTGAACAGGGTCCAGCAGCCTTTTTGTGTGGCCATATTATCCCCGCCATTTTCTTGGGAGGTTGCCCCCTTCCCCCTTGCACAGAATCTGGTGTCCCACCCACACTGGAAAGGAGACCCCCCCTTCCTTGCCCATCACACGCAGTCCTTTTCTTTCATCCGGCAAGGAACCTGTATATTTATTAAGCAGTCCTTCCACCTCTCTTCTCCTCGTGTCGTCCATCTTGTCAGGCCTTCTGGCACCTCCCTGCGTATCCAAAAAAAACAGAGCAAAGAACACTTAAGTGCCTGGCATATGAAGGAGATTTTTCACAGCTTGACTATCCAATGCCGCCTTTTTATATGATTATTTGGGGCAATGTTTGTTTTCCTTTCTTTCTTACGTTTAAAAAAAAAAAGTTGACACCTCTCAGCCTTAGTAATTTTTTTATATATATTATTACTGGAATTGCAGCCTAGAGTCATTTTTTTTTTTTTTAGTTTCAGTTTGCTTAAGCGGAGGGGTAGAACAGCCAACAGGTGTTCTTTTTTAAAAACAAATAATATGCTGCTCTCAATAAAGAGTCCCTCACTTTTTAAAAAAAACCCACAAGACCAGTCCTGTATTGCTTTTCTCTGCTTCCTCCCCCCCCCTTTCCCCCCTAGGTGGATCCTGCTGTCAAGAATAAAGTTATATTTTATTTGAGGCTCCAAGGAAGTCTGGTTGGGTGGAAACTCTCAGCTTGCAGAAAGTGACCAGGAATCACTGTGTATTTGGCAAGACGCAAAGAGCACCGTTCTCCTCCTCATCTGCAACATACCTTTAGTTACCAAATCTGTTTGTTGAAATTAAAGTGTTGTCTCTATCGGGGAAGGGCCATAATTCAGTGCTAGAGCATTTCCTTTGCATGTGAAAGGTCCTAGGGTTGATCTCTGGCATATGCAGGGAGGCCTGGAGAGTCACTTACCTGAAACCTTAGAGAACAGCTTCCGGTAGGCAATACTAAGCCAGGTGGCCCATTTGGTCTGACTCTTTGAAGATGGAAGAAAAGAGATTCTGAAGAAACATCAAGAAGAACTTTCTGACGGTAAGAACGGTTAGATAGTGGGACGGACTCCCTTCGGGAGGTGGTGGGTTCTCCATAGAGGTTTTTAAACAGGTTGGATTGCCATTTGTTTGGGATTCTTTAGCAGCGATTGCAAGGGGTTGGACTAGATGGCCCTCGGGATCCCTTACTGTTCTGTTCGCTCAGGTTTATCTGCAGAAGATCAGGAGCGAGAACGTTGCCTTTGGCAGCTTGGAAGAGATATATATCACTGTGCAGCCTTCTTTCGACGACAGAATACACAAAGAGATTAGTATTAAAATTCAGGAATCAGAATGAGGTTCTTTTCTCTCGTCTAACGTCAAAGTATGTTACCAATAAAGCATATTTTTAGAGCAATTCATTTCATTCCCTGGACATTTTCGAATGAAGAACTGAACGCATTAGTACAGATTGTGCATATGCAAAGTGCCTTTCCCCTCTAGATGTGGTTGGGCGAGCCGTAAAAAGTTTTATCAAATCCTCTCCCGCAAGGCAGAACCATCCCCTCTTATCTCCACCTCTCCCCAAAACACAGATTAACCCACACAATTAATTGAGACTACCATTATTGCTCTATAAACTTCAGTTCAGCTGCGCAGTTCCAAGTTTGGGATCTGCGTCGTCTGAATAAATTGGCTCTACCCTTTTCTATCACTAGTTAGCATGGACCCATGAAGATAATAGTACCATGGAAATCTCTCGTTCCTTATGTTGTAAACCACCCTGAGATCTGCGTTTGAAGGGTGGTATACAAATTTAATTACCGTATTTTTTGCTCTATAAGACTCACTTTTTCCCTCCTAAAAAGTAAGGGGAAATGTGTGTGCGTCCTATGGAGCGAATGCAGGCTGTGCAGCTATCCCAGAAGCCAGAACAGCAAGAGGGATTGCTGCTTTCACTGCGCAGCGATCCCTCTTGCTGTTCTGGCTTCTGAGATTCAGGATTTTTTTTTTCTTGTTTTCCTCCTCCAAAAACTAGGTGCGTCTTGTGATATGGTGCGTCTTATAAAGCGAAAAATACGGTAATAATAAATCATCATTGGTATTGTATAGATTTTTTTTCTTTCTTTTAAAAACCACATACAAAGCTAGCAGGCACACCAACTCCTAGGAGCCAAGGCTGAGGCAGTTTCACCACCACCCCCAATGTATTTTTTGAAGTGGCTGGCCCCCCTCAGTATTCGGGGGGGGGTTGGTCTCTGCCCCCTGGCTCCTCGCAATGCCACGTGCATGACGTCACTGAAAGACAATGGCTGTCCCAAGGTCACCCAGTGAGCTTAATGGTTGAAGGATTTGAACCTGGATCTCCCCAGTCCTAGCCAAATTGCCACACCAGACTGTCTCTCACATATAAAAAGAGGTGCAGCTACCAAGAAGACCGCGTCTCGAGCAGCCACACACTTTACCTCAGGCTGCAGACTTTGATAGGTGCATGACAAGATTTATTCAATCCACTCCAAGAGAACTCCGATAATGTTATTCCTGTTCTGGAAACGTTTGGGCTAAAAGTACACACCGTACCAATTTTAAACCCTTTTAAAAATATGTCGTTACAAATTCCTCACAGCAGCTTCGGTTTAATTCCTCTAATCCCAGATTTCTGACAACGGCAACAAAAGCCTTAACTTCCCTCTGAAATCCATGGGGAGAGAGGAAGCACAGATGGAGCTAACTTCAGAAGGGAAATCCAGAGACTCAAAACACACCAGCAGAGAAGGCCCTGCTGTATTTAGGGCAAAACTGAGCACAGGGCTTATTGTCAGGCATTTGGATGGGGCTGTGCAAGGGACTTTGATGGATGTCAGTCACCTAGTGCCGGCAGAAATGGCCGATCCAGTCAGCCAAGAAGTCCCCAGCCTTTGCCCTCTTGCAGCAAGAACACAACAATGCTGACTTTTTGAGGTTTGGAAAGTTGTTAGGAAAATGCATCAAAATATTTTGGATGGATGAATGACTAGTGGGAAGACCTTTTAACCACCCCACAAGCATATTGGTATGGATGCTAATTGCTGTTTTAACTGTCCTATAAGCCAGAACAAATGTTCAGGCCAGATATAGTCTAATGATTGTGTAAAACCCTTTGCTACAACAGCTCCACTGGCTGCCAGCTTATTTCCAGGCACAATTCAAAGTTCTGGTTATAAAGCCCTACATGGCTTAGATCTAAGCTATCTGGAAGACTGTATCCCCTCATAAGAAACTACTCTGGTTTTGAGATCTTTGGGAGTGGTCCTTCTTTCTGTCCCACCACCCTCTCAAGCGTGCTTGGTAGGGATGTGGGAGAGAGCCTTCTTGGTGGTAGCTCCCAGGTTGTGGAACTTCCTCCCTAGAGAAGCTAGACTGGCTCCCTCCTTGCTGTCCTACCAGCAGGTGAAGACATTCTATTATGTTTAATGAGGGGGTTGGTGCCATGCAGTTTCTACTGTGATTGTATGGTTTTAATAGATGTAGATAGATGATAGATAGATAGATAGATAGATAGATAGATAGATAGATTTAATTCTTTGAGTGTTTAATTGCTTTTTTTAAATTTATTTTTCTATGTTTTTAGCAGCTCTTGTTTTTATCTGTAAGCCATCCTGAGTCCCGTCAGGGGAAAATGAGGGTATGAATAAGTATACAATAAAAACAACTATAATAAGCTTTGTATTATAAGCAAATCAGGATGGCCTAAATTAACAAGTTGTCCTGAGGAGCCCCATGAGGCCAGAAACTTTTAAAAAAACAAGAATCTGCTGAGATTCTTAGGATGCTGCGCTTAATAGTTTTAACTTCTTCCAGGTGATTTTTCTTCAGTTTGTAGTGTTGCGCTGGGAGAAGAGAAAACCCCAAAACTTTTTCTTTTCTTTTTAAATGCTTCATTTCAGTTATTTTCTGCATAGCTTTATTTGACCTCTGATTCATATAAGCAAGCCCAGAGATAACTATTTTCACTGAGAGTCTTACCTTTTGGGTGCCATTTCTCCAATCACCACTGGAAGGCACTGTTTTGTAGGAGAACACCTGGTCTAGGGAAGTTCTCTAGGACAGCTTGTTATAATTGAGAATTTATCCTGATTTCTTTGCAGGCAAACTAGGTGAGGTTCAGACCTGTTTGCAGAGAGGCTAGCTGACACTTTATCAAAGCAAGTGTTACCTGTCACTTTCTATCTGACGGCCCTTTCCGTTCCCCCAAAAGTCCGATTTTTTTTGGGGGGGGGGTTGTTGCACAAGACCGCTCAGTCAGTTGCACAACCCGATTTTGCAGATATTCCATTGAATCCCACCCCAAAGCTGTGATAGTCTAAAGGTCTGGTTGTATAAGGTATTACAATTTGCTGATCTCCCCATCTGTGTGATTTCTTGAGAAGGATATATTATTTTCTTAATCCATTCTGGCTTTACGGTGAGCTTTGGAGACCTGTTTATTTCCGATCATCTTTTAGCCGAAATGCCTTTTAGTTGGGAAAATTTGAGCTAGTTTCAGATTATTAGTGGCTATTTTACTGCTATTTAAATTACATTTTTGATAGATTGGCTGGACTTTTGAGTGGTGTGTGTTTTTAAGGACTGTTTTATATTATGGCGTCATATCTGATATCATTATTATTAGTTTAATTGTTATGTAAACTGGCTTGGGAGGGCTGTCTTCCTTTTGCCCTGCAAGGCATCTTAAAAATACTTTGAGAAACAACAACAGGAGAAAACAGCCAGCCCCACCACTGCCTTTAGCCAGTATGATCAAAATGTCAATCAAAATGTCTTAAAGGAAAAATGTGCTAGATATAGGATCTACTAGGGATTTGATTTTTCTCATGTGTGTATGAGACACAAGGAGCCCTATCTAAGGTATAGATCTTTTTTGGAATGGTGCAAATATACAAGAGTTGCATCATCATCATCATTTATTATTTATACCCTGCCCATCTGGCTGGGTTTCCTCAGCCACTCTGGGCGGCTTCCAACAAAATATTTAAAATACAATAAAACATCAGACATTAAAAACTTCCCTAAACAGGGCTGCCTTCAGATGTCTTCTAAAAGTCAGATAGTTGTTTGTTTCCTGGACATCTGATGGGAGGGCGTTCCACTGGGTGGGTGCCACTACCAAGAAGGCTTTTTGCCTGGCTCCCTGCAGTTTCACTGAGGGATCCGCCAGAAGGCCCTCGGCGCTGGATCTCAGTGTCCGGGCTGAACAATGGGGGTGGAGACGCTCCTTCAGGTATACTGGACCGAGGCTGTTTAGGGTTTTAAATATCACCACCAACACTTTGAATTGTTCTCAGAAATGTACTGGGAGCCAATGTAGGTATTTCAAGACCAGTGTTATGTGGTCTCGGCGGCCGCTTTGTTTTGGTGCCAACTTTTGGGGAGGGGAGTGCAATGGCAGATCCTAGAGTTGTCAGTGACTCTCCAGCATGGAGGGGTGTAAGAAGGGGGGGGGTCCCCCTGAAGGATTGGTATTGGCAAGGTTTGTGGATGACACCAAATTAAATACTTGTACTATATGTAGGCTATAGGAGCTGTAATATATTGCTGAGGGCGCCAGGAGAAGAGAAGAGGGAAGCAAGTCTACGACCACCAGTTATGTCTATGTCTCATCCAGAAAGTACAGCCAGAGACATTTTGGCAAATTAAAAAAAATCAACCCAGACAGAAATTGTACCCCTGTAAAAGAGGACCTGTCCTGGAAAAAGAGGACACATGGCAACCCTTGTGAGGAGTTCCAAAGAAGTATGTCCAAACTAAATGAATGGGCATTAAAACTGCAAATGGAGTTCAATGTATGCAGGTGTGATGTGGAGCAGAAAAGTAAATATATCCAATTTCTCACTTATGCTTCTGGAATCTAGACTTGCAGAGAATAACCAAGAGTGAGACCTTGGGGTTGTCCGTGGATATAGCTTGATGAAGCAGTCGACTGAAGTGTGCGGCAGCTGTGCAAAAGGCAAATTCAATGTTAGACGTCCCAAGGAAAGGAATGAAAAACTGCAAACGACGTAGTGCAGTTATGCAGATCTATGGTGCGACCACGCTTGGAATCGTGTGCGTACAGTTCTGATTGCCACACCTCAAAAAAGGTACTCTAGAGCTGAGGAAATTGCAGAAAAGGGCAACTAAGTTGGGGTTGGAGCAGCTCCCCTGTGAGGTGACCATATCGGGGGCTTTTTAGCTTTACAAACTGGGCAAGAGAGACAAAATAAAGGTGTATAACATGGTGCGTGGTTGGGATAACTAAAGGGAAGGTGTATTACAGTAGTATTTTGGTTCTCAAACGCCTTGGTTCTCAAACGCTGAAAACCAGGAAGTGTTCCGGTTTTCAAATGTTTTTTGGAAGCCAAACATCTGATGCGGCTGTCAGCTATTGTTTCCGGGGCGCCTGCACCAATCAGACGCTGCGCCTTGGTTTTCAAACATTTCGGAAGTCAAATGGACTTCCGGAACGGTTTAAGTTTGGTGCTTTTGTTTTTGCTAATTATTTTGCATTTTTGTTTTTGAGGTTTTTCAGTTAATTTGTTTTTGTGACTGTGTGGAACCCTGTTCAGCTACTGATTGATTGATTGATTGATTGATTGTGTGACTGTGGAAATGGATAAAAGCCTCCTATCCAAACAACGACTATCATCAGTGCATGTAAGAAAAAAATGTAATTGTATTTTTTATCATCTACAGTACTGTCTTATTTATTTTATAGTACAGTACATTGATTATTATTGGGTGGTGCTGTGGTCTAAACCACAGAGCCTAGGGCTTGCCGATCAAAAGGTCGATGGTTCAAATCAGCGTGACGGGGTGAGCTCCCATTGTTTGGTCCCTGCTCTTGCCAACCTAGCAGTTCGAAAGCACATCAAAGTGCAAGTAGATAAATAGGTACCGCTCTGGCAGGAAGGTAAACAGCATTTCTGTGTGTTGCTCTGGTTCGCCAGAAGCGACTTATTCATGCTGGCCACATGACCCGGAAGCTGTATGCTGGCTCCCTTGGCCAATAAAGCGAGATGAGCCCCGCAACCCCAGAGTCGGTCACGACTGGATCTAACGGTCAGACATCCCTTTACCTTTACATTTATTATTGCTTTCATTTCTTGGATCAATGGTCTCATCAGATGGAAAAATCCATGTTAAATTGCTGTTTTAGGGGTTGTTTTTAAAAGTCTGGAACCGATTAATTTGTTTTGCATTACTTTCTATGGGAAAGTGTGTCTTGGTTTTGGAACGCTTTGGTTTTGGAACGGACTTCCGGAACGGATTGAGTTTGAGAACCAAGGTACCACTGTAACACCCTTTAAGCAAATCAAGAGCGAATGTTCTTTATTGTACAACTGCCCCGCGAGCGGATCAGATGCTCAATAAAAACCAGATATGATCTAACCCCGGCGTAAATGTTGCGCAAGCAAATCAGGATGAATACTCAAGAAACAGGGTTGCTAGAGGGCCCTACCGAAGCTGCTCCAAGTGGCTTTTCCAAAGATGCAGGTAAGTTCTAAATTGGTCCAGGGAGGAGACTCTAGAACTTCGGAGACTGCTTTGAAGTCACCCGGTTGAAAGGTGCCACCCATTCTGATTCTGTGGAAAACCAAAAACAGATCCATTGTGCTTGAATGCCCAGCCCTCCTGTTTGCACGTTAGCCTTCTGGAGTAGAGAAGCGAGATCCACACTTTCATTGTTCCTTGCCAAGGACATCTCTTCCGGCAGAGGCCTGTCCTGCCCGCATTTCCATGGCAGCAGAGCCACAGAAGGCAGCAGGAAACAATATTGCGAAATAAATTTAATATCCTGCATAGTGACAGATTCTGTGGCGCTCTTGACAGTTGCTGTGGGAACCGGATCTTGAAAACTCATGAGATTCATGCACAAAATTCAAGTGGGAACTGGAAAAGGCTGCGATTCCAGGCTAGGGGGCCAGTTCAAGACCAGGCAAACTTTGGGGGAAATTCATTGGCTCCGGTTGGCCATAGAACTGAACCTCTCCTGTGATGTTGTGTTACCTTTACACAGGGGCGGAGCAAGGTGGGTGTGGCCCGCCCCTGGTGTCACCTTCGAGGGGGGGTGACAAAAGGCTGTGCGGGACTCAACGTCTGTGAGAGACGCTGTTGGTTAGGCCCTCAGCTGTAGGGCGGCAGTCAGAATCCTTGCCGCAAGGCATGTGATCTCCCCAAAAAATGCTCAACAACTCTGGTTCCCCCCCAAAAAAGATGAAATAAAGTCAAACCACTTTTTGCAGACAATTTTTTTTTTTTTAATGGGAGGGTGACAAGAAATTTTCCGCACCAGGTACCTTGCTTTGCCACTGCCTTTAGATGGTTGAATACATGGCTTAAAGTGCCAACAACCAGTTTTTCTGATAACATTATATGTAATTTACTTACATAAATATTTCTATGCTGACATATCATAAAACATCAGGGTATCTTATGGGAAACCAGGGCAAGTGTTTTAGCTGAGGTGTTGTATATACGTGTGTGTGTGTGTGTGTGTGTCACAGCTGTCAACTTTCCCCTTTACTTGCAAGGAATCCTATTCGGAATAAGGGAATTTCCCTTAAATAAAGGGAAACGTTGACCCCTAAACATTTTTTTAATGAAAAAAAAGCACTGTAGACACCCATTGCAGAGACCTACTCATCCTGCTGGGAATGCTTGTCAAACCATAAATGTCTTTGATGTTTTCTCGGGAAGTTCAGATAGTCGGCGCCTGTCATATCTTGACTGGAATGCTGTTCTGCGGAACAGGGGTAGCTGGGCTAAAATCCCAAAGCCACAGTTACAAATGCTGATATTTAGCCACATCAAACCCCTCTCACAAGATACAATACATCCTATGATGAGGTATTCAACCTCTGAATGCAATATTTTGGGTGCCATGAGCAAATGGCCCTGACTTTTACGCCCCACTAACGAATTCTCAGAAAAGCCCCAAGGCAAATGCAGAACCAATCCTATGAAAAAACCCACCTAGTTTTCAGGGGAAGTGTATTTAAAATTTTGCAGTGTTAAAAGCTGATGTCACTACTTCCTTCCACCCCCCACCCCCGTACATTTGATAATTCTGTTAATTATCTTTTCCGCGGTCCCACCCTGTAGAAAGTGTGTGCAGAATCTCATGTCTACGACCCAACCCCAAATAGCTGCAAGTGTTGTAAAACTCAGGCTTGCAAGCATAGATTGGGTCGTAGGCCAGATAACCCAGTAAATCAAAGTCTGAGCTTGCTGCTTCCAGAGCCAAGGGAAGGAGGCTCCTTTTTCCAGAACAAAATAAATAACACCACAGTTGTCATTTACTGCTGTACTTGCTGGTTCCCTCCCCAAAGGCCTAATAGACTGGAACTTTTAAAAATTTTAAGTGAATTTAACAGATCTTCAAATTAGAACTGCATTTCCCATAGGTATGCTCAATTTTATTTTATTTTTGCACCTGCCAGCCACCAGCTACCCATATTCTGCGCTCTGACCAGAAACATTATATTGTCTGTTGAACTTTGATGACTATAATTCTATAAATTCTGCCTTTTCCAGAAGCCTATTCATTTGTTCACTCTGCCTCCCCCACAGGCCATTGCCAGTTGTATGGCGAGGATGGAGACCAGCTTGTTTCAACAATTTCTTCCAGCTGGATGTGTTTGTGTGTGGGGATATTTTAGATCTGTGCCTTAGGTTTTTATTTCCATTTTTTAAAACCTACCCTTATTGTTATTTTAATTGTTTTGTATGGTTGTAAATCGCCTTGAGACACATGAAAGGATTAAAAAAAAAAAGATGAAACATATAAGCAGGGATGTCCTTGGCAGAACCCCCCTTGGTGATGATGATGATGATGATGATGACGACAACAACAACAACAACTTTATTTATACCCCGCCTATCTGGCTGGGTTTCCCCAGCCACTCTGGGCGGCTTACAACATAACTAAAAACATCAATGCTTAAAACCTTTTCTAAACAGAGCTGCCGTCAGATGTCTTTTAAAAGTCAGATATTTGTTTATTTCCTTGACATCTGAAGGGTATTCCACAGGGTGGGTGCCACTACCGAGAAGGCTCTCTGCCTGGTTCCTTCCTTGTAACTTCACTTCTGGCAGTGAGGGAACCAGAAGACCCTCGGAGGTGGACCTCAATGTCCAGGCTGAGCGACGGGGGTGGAGATTCTCTTTCAGGTATACTAAGCTGAGGCCATTTAGGGTTTTAAAAGTCAGCACGAACACTCTGAAATGTGCTCGTAGATGTACTGGGTGCCAGTGAAGATCCTTTAGGACCAGTGTTATGAATATTGTCCCAGCAGCCACTCCCAATCACCAGTCTAGCTGCCACATTCTGGATTAATTGCAGTTTCCGGGTCACCTTCAAAAGTAGTTCCACGTAGAGCGCATTGCAGTAGTCCAAGCGGGAGATAGCTGGAGCATGCACCACTCTGGCAAGACAGTCTGCAGGCAGGTAGGGTCTCAGCCTGCATACCAGGTGGAGCTGGTAGACAGCTGCCCTGGACACAGAATTGACCTGCGCCTCCATGGATAGCTGTGAGTCCAAAATGACTCCCAGGCTGTGCATCTGGTCCTTCAGGGGCACGGTTACCCTGTGCCGTTAAGCTGTTAAATGGAAAAAAAACAGGAGGGGTGGAAATGGAGGAGAGCCGGATATGCCGGAAGGCAAGGAGTAAGTTTTGTGCGCATCTGTGTGTATGTGAACCACACACACACACACACCTGTGCAGGAGCATGAGTTTAAAACTGTTTGCAAATTAATTGAGCAGCAAGACTTATAAACTGCAATTCTCTCTCTCTTCTTTCCTGGCGTAGAATTGCCAGCCAATTTGACCCGGGGGCAAAATTCTTTTCCAATCTGAACTGCAATGATTAGATTCTGGCTGTAGAAGCAAAAGCACTACGGCTGGCTGCAGATGAACGATGGAAGTATTTCACTGTGCACATCTGTGGCTAGCAGGAGGCGGCAAGGGCCTCTGCGCATAACCAAAGTGTACTTTGACTGCATTTCAGTTTCTGCAACACTCCCAAACACCTTTTTCCACAATCTTCCTCCTATTAAATACTTCTGATCCCAAATATTTTTGAGATCCAGTTCAGACTCATGACCTGCATGCAGTAATGCATGAGGATCAATGCGTGGGCTCTCTGTATGCGGGAGGAGACCTGGTGGGGGTTGTTAGTAGGGGACCCCCGTTGCCGTACGATGCACATGAAAGAGTGAAGGAAGCATTGTGAGGTGACATCATCTCCTTCATGTTTACAGTGTTTTGCTCAAGCACTCAAAAATATTTAATCACCCATAGAACTGGACTGCAACCTGCTGTTTGGTTAATGCCAACCTGGGTGCAATGTTCTTCCCCTGGTGCCCATCACTCAATGCCCTTTTGGTCCTGAGATGCTGAAGATGCGGTACCCTTTTATTCCTTGAGAAGTACGTAAACACTAAAGGAGGAACTTGGATGGAAGAGTGCCATTATTTCTCTCTTTTCAATGCTCAGATCAACTCTACTGGATCTTGACTTTTACCCAGAGCACTTGAAAAAAATGAATTCTGTCTGTGCGCATGCGCAAGCACACTCATCCTGTGCCTTGGTGGGGGGGCTCATCGGGTGGAGAGGAAAGAGGGGGCTCATGGCTACAGCTCAAGAACCCAAATGTGCCTATGGGCCTAAAATAAGCTTGCCAGATTTTTTAAAAGATTCTGGGGACACTCTTTTTTTGAAAAGAAAAAAAGTTATTAAAATTGTTTTATTTTTTAAAAAAATTAAGAATAACTTCTTTTCTGTGGTCTCCTATGTCGCGTGGCCTTCCTCTGGGCCCCGGCCTGCTCTCTTGGGAGTGCTAGCCGCCGTGGAGTAGGCCCGGGTTAGACCTGGGCTTGGCCATGTGTCCTTGCCCTCCCGGTGCTCTCCTACCGCTCCTTCTCAGTGGCTGCAGCTGCTCTCCTCCTCCTCCCTGTGTCGGCTCTGGGGTTTTCCTGGCCCCCGAGCACCGCTGGGCAGTCAGCCGGGTTCTCTCGCTCCCATCTCGATTTGGGTCATGGGGGGGGTGTCAGCGGTTCCCCCAGTTGACGTGCCAGGTGTCCCTGGTTCCCCCTTGTCAGTGGCAGCAGCAGTCTCAATAGCCTGGAGCCAGCCTGGTAGCACAGTTGGCTCTGGCTGGCTTCATGAGCTGCTCGCTGCTGTGGTGCCCGCCATTTTTTCCTACCATCTGTGACTGGATTAAAGACTTTCTGATAGATCGGACACAAACAGTGAGGATTGGATGTGTAACATCTAATTCCTTAAAAATCAGCACTGGCACACCACAGGGATGTGTGCTAAGTCCCTAGCTGTATTCATTGTATACATACGATTGTGTATCATCTGACCCGTCTATTGCAATTATTAAGTTTGCAGATGACACCACCATAATGGGTTTAATAACAGGTGGAGACGCATCAGCGTATAGAGGGGAGGTCCAAAAAATATCTACATGGTGCCTATGGAACAACTTGCACCTTAATATCAGCAAGACAAAGGATATGGTGTTGGACTTTCAGAGGAAGAGAGGAGAACTAGCCCCGCTGTACATCGGGGAGGGCTGTGTGGAGAGAGTCTCTTCCTTTAAATTCCTAGGAGTTTATCTCAGTGAATACCTTCTTGGAAAATAAATACAACCCAGGTGGTTAAGAAAGCCCAACAGAGACTCCATCTCCTCAGAGTCTTGCGGAAGAACAATGTCAATCAACATCTGATGATCTTCTACCGGTCAACAGTAGAAGGTGTCCTTTCATACTGCATCACGGTGTGGTATGCTGGTTTGACATCATCTGATAGGAAGTGCCTACAGAGGGTGGTGAATACAGCACAATATATTATGGGCTATCCCGTGAATCCACTGGATGAAATAGCGGAAGAACGTTGCCTCAGGAGAGTGAGGAAAATTCTCAGGGATGATTCACACCCTGGCCGGCACTTTCTTGATCTCCTGCCCTCAGGCAGAAGATATAGAAGCATGATTAGTCGCACCAACAGGGTAAAGAACAGCTTCTATCCATGGGCTGTTAGGCTGCTGAATGAAAAGATAACAACAGGGCAACTGACTTTCAGGTTTGGTGGGTGTGCGTCAGTAAACAAGGGGAATTAAGACTAAGAGAGCTGAGTGGGGGGTGCTTGTGTAATCTCACTGTATACAAGTGACAATAAAGTATTTCAATTTCAATTTTGCCTCGCTGGGAGTCTCCATATGATGTGTCTTGTGCCGTTAAAGCAATCAAGCAACATTCATTCCCTACTAATAAATCTACAACACTTAAAATATAAATCCGGGGACATTAAATGAAATCCGGGGATGGATTTTGTGCGGGGACAGATTTGTAAATCGGGGGCCTGTCCCCGGGAAACGGGGATGTCTGGTAACCATAGCCTTAAAAGGTTAGTGCCCCCAGAGTTAGTGGAAGTGATGATAAATTGCAGCGGCAGAGGCAAACCAAGCTTTGGAGTAACGAGCCACGATTTGTATGCCATTTTGCAAGATGACCTGTGATTTGTGGTACAAACAGTGGTTAAAACAAACCATGGCTTAGTGTTATAAGCCATTTAAATACCAGCCAACAACTAGGCCACATAATCTCGTAAAATCTTTCCAAAAAGAAGCTGATAGTGATTTATATTCTTAAATAAAAGACACATCATAGACAAGATATATCGATGGCTGGTGTATTATCTATATCTTTCTATGTATTCACTCTCAGTTATTTCTAAGAAATGAAATCCCAAAAAATTAGTATGAACGATGCATCGTAGATAATGTGAATTGATACGTCTTTTATTTATATGATTTATTATTCGCCATTTCTCCCTAAGGTTCCAGGGTGAGTTACAGCAATTTAATCATACAATTGAAAAAGTAAAACGGTTTGTATGCAATTATAAAAGCAGATAAAGCAATTCAAAGCAAAAGCACCAGGGTATAAATCAAATATTTCTGAGCATTATCTATTTAGATAATACAGTGGGTTGAACAGACTATCTTTGCTGAGATTATAGATAATGCTGCATTTTTGAGTACGCTTCCTACCCTGTGATTAATATATTGTAAGAGTAGCTGTTAAGTAGCCTTATCATCAGAATAAGCCTCTTTAAGTCCTCCACATTTTTTTCTGTGGTGAATGGCTAGACTGCCCAAAGTTGCAAGGTGTCAACTCTAAAAAGACTCGTAAGTTTGATGGAGAGTAAAGAGGGGGCACATGTGAGACGCGGGTGGCGCTGTGGGTTAAACCACAGAGCCTAGGACTTGCCGATCAGAAGGTCGGCGGTTCGAATCCCCGTGATGGGGTGAGCTCCCGTTGCTCGGTCCCTGCTCCTGCCAACCTAGCAGTTCGAAAGCATGTCAAAGTGCAAGTAGATAAATAGGTACCGCTCTGGCGGGAAGGTAAACGGCATCTCCGTGCACTGCTCTGGTTCGCCAGAAGCAGTTTAGTCATGCTGGCCACATGACCCGGAAACTGTACGCCGGCTCCCTTGGCCAGTAAAGCGAGATGAGCGCCGCAACCCCAGAGTCGGTCACGACTGGACCTAATGGTCAGGGGTCCCTTTACCTTAAAGAGGGGGCACAACGCCTATATTGCAAAGTTAGGAAGCTTAACCATACTTCTTTACCCAAGAACACTGGGATGATTAACATCCTTGCACAACTCTAATCCCCAGGGACAGAACTCACTTGAACAGTGATTCCTTAAGTATGTAGGACTGATAGGCCTCCAGTCACTAATTATCTCCATTTTTAGCTGCAGCCAGGAAGCAAACTCAGCTCTGCATCTATATGGGATCCACTCCTGTGCCTATTCTTTAAACCTTGCTTTCTCTTGCTGATATTAGATCATAAACCACTGTATGATACTCTTGTTTTGTTTTGTTTTCAATAAGGCCAAGATGCTGTTGTTGGCCACTGCATCTTGCTTTCACTGTTCCAAACTTTTCTCTCGTCTTCTGCCGCTTGGCAGTGCAGAGATTCTCAACTTTGAATACTTCTCATTTGGAGAGAAACTTCGGAAGGCGGTGTGAAGAGTAGCTTGGACATAAATGATCCGATGCACCAATCCCACTCTTCCCAGGGAATTTTTTTTTGTGGTGAGCAGCAGGCCTGGTAGGGAAAGGCGAATCGTTCAACTTCCCTGCTAACCCACCCCATCCCCATCTGGAGTTTCTCCAGTCCAACCCCATATATTGGGAGTGTGAACTACAGGGCTACCCGCAAACCATCTGATGAGCCTCCAGCGGCAGGCACGTTCTACCTCAAATCCGGGAGGAGCGACAAACGGCGGGGGGGGGGGGGGTGTATCTGGACAAACTTGACAGCCGAAAGCGGGTGGCTCCGACTGAGCCCTTGGCGAGGAGCTGCTTCTCAGAGGGGAAAGGAAGGAAGGAAGGAAGGAAGGAAGGAAGGGAGAGAGAGAGAGAGAAAGAAAGAAAGAAAGAAAGAAAGAAAGAAAGAAAGAAAGAAAGA
>JAXCMG010000003.1:81661680-81749751 GCA_034642415.1 Podarcis siculus | reverse complement strand
AGAAAGAAAGAAAGAAAGAAAGAAAGAAAGAAAGAAAGAAAGAAAGAAAGATTTAAGATAATTTCATTTCATATACGTACTATATGTCAGGGCACATCCCCGCCCGTTGGTGCACATGCAGATCCTGCCTCCCAAGACCGACGCACGCCTACTTGTGAGTAAAAAAAGAACATGAAACTCGGTGGGCTTACTCGCGAGTAAACACGCAGGGCTTCTCTACCCCTTGGATCCAGCAGTCTCTCAGCTGCTGAGCCCCCGGGGATATTTCCTCCCGTCCGCCCCCGGCTCCTTGTCTCTCTTGCTCAATCCACTCTCTCCTTCCTTGCCTCCCTCCCTCCCCGGCGGCTGCTGCCCCGCCTCCTCTTTGCTCGCGAGAAGCGCCGCCCCGCTTTCCCTTTAAGAGCTGCGCCTCCGAGTGACGTCTCGGCGAACGCAGCTCTTTTGGAATGTATGCAAACGAGCCCTCTCCCGCCCCGTCCAACGGCGAGGCGAGCCCGGCCCCCGCCAGCCAACGGCGCGCGGGCGCCGCGGAGGGGTCGGCCAATAGATGCAAAGCGCCGGCTCGCACCATATAAGGAGCGCCCTCGCCATAAAAGGCAACATTGTATCGCTTTATATGGGGGGAAAGGCAGCGCGGCAGGAGGAGGAGGCGGCGGCGAGGAAGGAGGAGGAGGCGGAGGGAGCGAGGGGGCTCCCCGGGCCGGCGCGGGTCCTGCGTGGAGCGTGAGCGAGAGGCTCGCCAGGCGGGCGAAGGCGGCGGCGGCGGCAGGGCAGAGCCAGAGCGCGGAGGGGGCCGGGCCCAGCCTGCCGGCTCCGGGGCCCATGGCAGCGCCGGCCTGACCCGACCCGTCCGTCCCACACTGGCGCTGAGAGGAGGCGGCGGCGGCGGCGGCACCATGTTACCCAGCGGGGCCGGGAACGGCGCTGCCGCCCTGCCCCGGAGCTCGGTCATGGGCATGGCGAGGACGTCCTCGGGCCGGCCGGGCGCGGGGCTCCCCCGCGGGGCGAACGGCGCCGGCGGCGCTGCTTCTTCTGCTTCAGCGGCGGCGGCTTCTGCGGGAGTGCGCGGCGGCCCGGGCAACGGGACGGGCCCTCCGAGCGGCCCTGGGGCGGCCGCGGGTCGCTTCGAGCGCGACCGGGACTTGGGGGCGGCCGTGGCCGCGGCGGCTGCGAGCGACAGCGAAGGCAACTCGGAGTCCGGCGAGGAGGAGGAGCTGGTGGGCGACCGGCGCGGCGTGAAGCGGACTTTGGGCGACATGGAGCTCGGGGTGGTGGTGGGGGGGCCCGAGGCGGCGGCCGTGGCGGCGGCTGCGGCGGCTGCAGCGGCGGGGGGCTACGGCGGGGCGAGCGGCGCCGTCAGCGGCGCCAAGCCGGGCAAGAAGACCCGCGGCCGCGTCAAGATCAAGATGGAATTCATCGACAACAAGCTGCGGAGGTACACCACGTTCAGCAAGAGGAAGACGGGCATCATGAAGAAGGTAACCGGGGCGGGGGGGGGAGGGCAGATCGCGTGCAAGGGGGGCTATTTCTGGATAATAGAGGTCCTGGGCTGCCCCTCTGCCTGTAGAAAGGGGATGGAGCTCTTGACATGCTCGGAAGCACCGTTGTCTCAGCTGCACGTGCTCCGTCGGAGCGCCCCGAGTCAATGCACCCGTCGGCTTTGGAGAGAGCAGCTCCGGGCTGGCTGGGTCTTGGGCAATTGACACCGGAAGGGGAGCCAGCCATGGGCCTAGCCAGCCAGCCCCGGCACCGGAAAGGCACGCCCCGCTCTGGCCCGGATTCAGCTCCAGGAAGGCCTCCCGCCGCCCCCCGGTCGTTGCGCGAGCCCTTCACTTCGAAATGCATCGCGGAAAGGGGGAAATGCAGCGCAGGGGGTCACCTCGGATGTTTTCCCAGCCCGGGTTGCGATCGGGTGAAAGGTCGGGGCAAATCCGTTGCAGCATCCTCGGGGGAGAAAGGTGCGCCTGTGTTTTGCAACAGGGGATTCCCCACCCCTTCCTCACTTGCCTGCAAATAAGTAGGCAAACTTGGACACCTCTGTCCCTTACTTACCTAAGGCAGAAGAAGCCCCATTGAGTTCAGTGGGGCTGGGCTTGCAACATGCACGTGTTAGTTTGGGTGTGCTGGGTGTTTGCTTCCCCTGGCAGTGGGTGGAACTGACAGGCTGACCCAGAGCCTTGAACTAAACGAAACTCCAGCCAGTCCCCTGGTGGGTTTCCTCTGCTGACCCCTCTAGTTTTGAGAGCAAGAATCACAGTGCCATCCTGTGCTTGTCTACTCGGAAGCAAGTCCTATACAATTAAATAGGGATCACTCCCCAGTGTGTACAGAGTTGAGCCTCTGTTGGGAACTGAGTCTGCAATCCTAAACATGGTTACTCGGGAGTAAGCCCCCATTAACCACAGGGAGACATACAGCCAAGTAGACCCACATAGGTTTGTGCTGTGGGTGAATCAGGCTTGACTCAGGGATAAGGAACTTGTGGTCTTCCAGATGAGGATGGACTTTGATTTCCCTCGATCCCAGCCCATTGCCAGGGTTCAGAGACTATGGGTTCCCCATCCCTGATTTAAAGCTTGATTAGAGGTTAGGGCTCCTTCTTGAGACAGGCTTGCCCCTTAATGTGTGTTTTTTTAAAGCTTTCTTCCTGTTTAGGAACAGCATTAAAAGTTATTAGAATCACAGAGTTGGAGGGGACTTTGAGGGTCATGTAGACCCTAAAATTGAGTCTCCTACTCTACCTACTGAGCTACATCTCAAGCTTAAAAAATGATTTGTTAGCTACTATGGTTAAGATTCACCTAACAAACCCTGTCAACAGAAGCCCTACACAGGGACTCCCGTTTGTGCAGTGGGGCTATCTCTGCCCCCATGTGTCCCTGAAATTGGCTGGGTTTGGGGTCAGAATAACCTCCAGGACAATGTGTGGGGTAGCAGAGAGGGATCGTGCCATCTGGTAAGCTGAAATGGTTGCGCAGATGGGACTGGAACAGCCCAATGTTGAATTATTCCCTTTGCTTTTAAATCTGGGTTTTAGGTTAGCAGAATCATTTTCTTCTCGTTCCCTTGAGGATGGCACAGTTCTCCTCGTTTACTGCAGTGTTTTATCTGAATTTGTATAGGATGCTGCAAGAGTGACGGCAAACAACTTTGGCTTAGTAAAAGGCAGATAAGGATAGGGCCATAGAGGTATAAAATTATGCATGCATCTTGCAATACTAGATCCTGGGGCCACTCAGTTAAAACTGAATGTTGGAAGAGTCGGGGTGAGCAAAAGAAAGTTGAACTATGAAATTTCTCCTACAAGGGTGATGGACACCAACTTGGATGGCTTTAAAAGAGAGTTAGACAAACTCATGGAAGTTAATGCAACTAGCCACAATGCCTTATGTTTTGCCTACATTGTCAGAAGCAACATGCCTTTGAATACCATTTGCTGCGAATCACAGGTGGGGAGAGTGCTGTTGCGCCAATGTCTTGCTTGCAGGCTTCCCCACAGGCGTCTGGCCAGCTGCTGTGAGAAACAGGATGCTGGACTAGCCATGGGCCTTTGGACAGATCTAGCTGAGCTCTTCAAATCTTGGTTGCCGGACTAGGATTTAAGCAGTCCAAACAACCTGTAGCAGTCCAAATTGTGGCCTGTATGAAGATTTGGCAGCTGTATTGTGCCATAAGCTTATGTCACAATTCAGTTACTAGTCTTTAAGGTAACCCTGAGACCCTTGGTTGTGTTAAAACCATCAACATCGCCCTCTCTTTTTCAGGGAGGTGTTATGATGTTTGAGGTGTCAATACCAGACTTTTAAAAACAGTGGTGCATAACTTTCCATATTGGTTAATATTCTCTCACCCCTTCTGTTCTTCCATCTTTGTCAACACACAGAAATCATTAATACAGTAATTGTGATTTACCCCATTATAGCTATGTCCTTACATATACAGTGGACGCTTGGGTTGGGAATGTGATCCGTGCGGGATGCACATTCGCAACCCGCAGGGGTTGCAGTTCGGCGCTTCTGCACATGCGCGATTTAGGACTTCTGCGCATGCGCTGCCGCCAAAACCTGGAAGTAACCCGTTCCGGTACTTCCAGTTTTCGGCAGTCTGTAACCTGAAAAAACGCAACCTGACGTGTCTGTAACCCGAGGTATGACTGTATTGGCTTATGGTGCTATAACCTTTTTGCCTGGGGAGATGATTATTTTCCTCAGATGAGTCATAGGCTTGTTTGCTACAAAGTTGCTGGGCAGGCCGAAGAAAAGGATGCAGCGTGCACCAAGGGCTCATGTATGCACTGTTCACAGTGGTTGCTGTGCCATTTGGGCCTCGTAGGGTGTAAGACAAGGAGGCCAGCAGTAGGTGGAGCTAGAGTCAGGGATGCAGCCAAGTCATTCTACATTTGCCCCTGTTCTCCTCCCCTACAGCTGCCAGACTGTTGACTGGGAGTGGCTGCTAGGACCATATAACACCGGATCTACATTGGCTCCCAGCACAATCCAAAGTGTTGGTGCTGACCTTTAAAGTCCTAAACAGCCTCGGCCCTGTATACCTGAATGAGCGTCCCCACCTGCATTGTTCAGCCTGGACACTGAGGTCCACCTCCGAGGGCCTTCTGGTGGTTCATTCACTGCAAGAAGTGAAGTTACAGGGAACCAGGCAGAGGGCCTTTTCGGTAGTGGCACCCTTCCATCAGATGTCAAGGGGAAAAGGGGGTTGCTGAGGCTGAGGGGATTGGCTGAGGGTAGACTTGCTCACATGCAGCAGCACCCACTGGACTGGTTGTAAAAAGGCAGGCAGGTAGAGGGGTAGTGGGGCAGTGTGCCATTTGCGCTCTACTGAGAGTTTCTAGAATCCACTAATTTATTTAGGATTACAGATGAAGGTGTGGTTTGAGAATGCATCATTCAGCCCCCTTCCAGAAGCTATGCAGGTCTGGATGGGAGCTCCATGGTGACCACCTCAGGTTTCATTGTGGAAGAAAGGCCAGATATAACTCTGCATAAAATAAAATCGCAGCTTGCTTTATTTTTGACCAACAACTCCACAGTATATATAGGAAAGTCCCAACATTCTGCATGTGTTTTAAGTGTTTTGAACGTGTTCCCACTCCTAGAGCCCCCCCCGTCCCAATATTAGACATCTTTACCTGAGCTGCAAAATAGAATTTTTTTTAAAGGCAAATGGTACGCACCCATAGAAACATCATGTGCAAGTGCAACTATTCCGAAACCACTCAAGCAGTTGCTCAAAGAGAATGACAATTGTTCCCTTCCCTGCCTTTTAAGGGGGTGGAACAATGCTGTTGGCTAAAACTCCCATAAACCCTGACCATTGGGATTGGTAGAGGAGTTGGTTCAGTGGAAAGAGTGAAAAGTAAACTCCACCATCTCTTATTTTAAAGCACAGATGTGGATCTTGTGGCTTTCCAGATGTTCACCTCCAGCTCCTACCAGCCCCAGGCAGCATGGCCATTGGAAGCTATGCTCCAGCAATAACTTTATGTTAGCAAACTGTAGCCCAGGAAGCTGGCTCACGGATTTTTGGAGGCATCCTGAAGCCATCATCCCCAAAGTTGTTTGGAAGTTGATAAGTTTGGAAACTGGTGTGTTTTGCAGCTTGGGTGTCCATGCCCTAACTTAATGGTGAATGTCTCCTGATGAGCAATGATTAGGAAACAGTGACAAATCCCCAAAAGGGAGTGGTATCTTTTGCCTGAAATCTGTAAGCGATCGCTGCAGCTCCTTTCTCTTCTCTGTGTGTTTCTCTCTCTCATATATAATTGTAGCTTCTGAGCATAGGACTCATGTTGCATCAGATCAAGACTTAATCTCATCCAGCTACCTGTCCCACCTCCTCCACCAGTGGTCATCCTGGCACACCCTAGCAGCAGCCTCCCCCCTCTCCCCATTGATAATCTGAACCTAGAGGGCTCCATTCAGCTACTATGATTGACAGAGTAATGCCTAAAGCATTTCTGCCCCTACTTTCCCACCACATGGGTGGTATTCAGCTGTTTTTCTCAAAGTAGACCTGTTGAAATTAATGGCCCTAGCTTAGCCATGCCCATGAATTTTCAGTGAGTGTACTCGGAGTAAAACGTAGTTGAATACTGCTCTGTGTTTTCCAAGGCAGCTTGCAACCTGAAACAGTACTAAAATTAATTTTAAACGACCAAAAAAACAAAACAAAACAAAAAAAAAAACCCACACACAAAAGGTAGAACACCAGTAAGATAAAACTGGCAAACCATTTTATCTTCTTTTTAAAAAGCTAAGATTTAAACAGATTTTGCTGGGTTCCTAAATGCTAACAGCGGGGATGCTGCGTAAATATGTCTGGGGAGGGTGTTCAAGAAATGGGGCAGCATCACAGACAAGGTTTAATCCCAGGAGTGTCTTGTGTGAAGACCTAAGTCGCCAGGAACAGTTGGTCATTCAGATACTCTGACCCCAAGTTGTTACAGGCCAAAGCCAGTACGTAGATCTTTTAATGTGGGTTCATTACCATGATTCAGTTCAGGCATTCCTTGACTTAACTTGAGTTACGCTTGAGCTTTCTGCCAGCACCTGCCGCCCCCTTTCCTTCTCCACTCGCCGTGATTGAAGGCTTGCCAGGTGAATTAATTATACCTGAGCTGGGAAACTACAGTTACAGGAACAGAGGAAGCGACCTTATACATGGAGTCACACCAATGGTCCGTCTAGCTTAATATTGTCTATACACTGACTCTCCAGGGTTTCAGGCAGGTAACATCCTCGGCTCTACCTAGAGATACTGATGGTTGAACCTGCGACCTTCTGCATGCAAGGCAGGTGCTTTGCAGCTCGACTCCAGAGCTTCCTCGATTGGAACAAACCAGAATCTTGACCCATGGTTTGTAGTTGGTTTAGGATCTTGGTTTGTTCTGAACCTGGTAATTGTAGTTTCCCAATATGATGGGCTAACTTGGAAAATCTGAGTCCCGTAGTGGAAGGGGTCACTGGCTTCAGGCACATGAACATCTTGGCTTGTTAAGTTGAAATATGTCTGAACCAGACTGGTGAATCCCTGTTTATAATCTGACCACTGTGTTCAGCTCCGGTGAAAGTTTTGGAACAATTGTCAGAGGCAGCTTTGTTGTAGCACATGAAAGTAGTCCAGAAGTGGACTCCCAGTTCTGTCCCTGGTTTCTGACCAGGGAATTGGAGTCAATGATATCCACAAGTCCCTCATCCCTGTAGTAGTCTGAATCTGGATGTCACTGACATAGGGCTAATAGTGCCATGGTGTTTTCTTTCCAAGAAAGGGGGTGCATCTGGTGCATCCATTTTGAAGCCAGTGAAAGCAGCTTTGTGGCACAGATGCCCCTGAGCTTTCTGTAGTCAAAGCTGGATCTGACCACCCCTGAAGGCTGTAGACCTGACTCTTCCAAAATGTCCCAAAGCTGTAGACCTGACTCTTCCAGAATGTCCCAAATGCCGCATGCCACATCTTTTCTGCACTGAGCTCCGGTTTGTTCTTTCTTGTCTAACACAATACTGTATCCATACACTCAATACGCACTTCCTCCATGGCCAGTTAACTCATGCTGGGTTGTGTGTGCATTGCAGAACAGGAGCTCGGCTCTTCTGCCCTCCAGCCACTCGCTTTCATCCTCTCCTCTGCTCTCCTCTCCCGAGTAAATGGCAGAATTTAGGCCAGCACCCTTGGGCCAAATGTGTTGTGTGGTTGCGGGCCCTCTGCACACGCCGCTGTCGTTGCCATTTGAGAAGCTCTCCAACAGCTGGTCTTGCCTTCCCCCTGAGTTGCTGCTGTGAAATGAAGCCCGGAGCAGCTGTTTGCCATTGGGACAAAGTTGAAGAAAGGCTCTGTTCCCTCCCTCAGCTGTCCTGCTCTCTGGTTGTGGCCGTGGCTGTAGAGTGGACTGAAGCACTCTGCCACTCTCTGCAGTACTTTGCCAGCAGTCTGGCCAAACAAGAATTCAAGGGGAGTCGGGAAGCTGCAATCCAGCTCTGTGTGTGAAGGTCTGCCTAAGGTCTGGGGCAAGGGGCTGCGGAGACAGCTGTAGGCAAGGCTCACAAGGCAGCTCCTAGGACTGGAATGCCACACATCCTCTCGACTTGCACCTGTAGAGTTGGCCAGTGCAGCTTGGAGCCTGTTGAGTCAAACACAGCCCAACAGCTGATGGGTATATAGGAAGCTACCATCTACTAGAGTAGGATCATGGTTTCATCTACCTCTGCATCGCCTGCACTGGCCGGCAGCACCTCTTTCAAACGGGACCCCCTGAGCCCTATCTGGAGAAATCGGGGATTGAACCTGTGACCCGCATGCAAAGGCAGGGGCCCTGAGCTTTAGTCCTCCCCACCAGGGGCCTGATTCAAACTCCTAGATCTGCTGTGTGCCCAGGAACAGCAGAGGGGGCGGGGTGAAAAACATGGCAACTGGATTCTGCTGATCTCTCAGGACTTGTTTCCCAACAATGCCTGACGTTTCAAAGGGATGGCCAAAGGGGGCTTTGACAAGTGAGAGAGATGAGCAGAACCTGCATCCTTGTCAGCATCATTACTTAACTTTGTTTGTTGTTCTATGTTTGTTTATTTTATCTATTTATAAGAGCATTGCCTTGCTGCGACTGAAACGTCACTCGCAAGTTAATGCTCCAAGGGCCTGGACCCAGGCATAGCCGTAACCCCTAGACAGTTAGGGCAGAACATAAATCAGCCTCTTAAAAGTTCAGATTCCCAAGGACTCTTCTTGCCCATCTTGGCTGCTGTAGGGCTGCTTCTGTGCATTGCAGAATAAGCACCAAGCAACTGCCTTTTGTTTAGACACGGAGTTGCATTGAGTTTGCAAGATTATGAATGTGCATGCACACACGTGCACTTTGCTCTTAAAAAATATAAACCTCTTAGAAGTGACTGTATGGCATTGGGCTATCATTTCAGGAGAACTCGGAGTGGCTGCTCAGTGTGAAATAGCCTAGTTGTGCAGCCAGGTAGATCTCGCCATACTAACCTGCTGTCCTCCAGGCATTCCTTGGCTTGTCCCTGCTCTGATTGTGGCTTTCTGTCACCTGGATGATCTTTGGAGTGTTGCTACTATAGAGGTCAGTTCAGCAAGCAGTGCACGAAAGCAGGACTGTAATGATCTTTTCACGGGTTTACACTTTTAAGGCACTCCCCGCCCCCCTTTTTATGGAATTACTCTGCCAAGATCTGCAGCTAACTCTGCTGGTTTTCTGTAGCTCAAGGCATTTGTTGTCTTCAGTGCTTTGTCTATTAAGCTGTTTGCAGAGAAGCAGTGACAATGATAATGAAATTAGAGGCTTCAACTGCTGAGCACATCTTGCTTTCCCCATGTTTGGGGACTTCTTTGTATATATTTTGCATTGTTATGCGTTTGTCACCAGGATGCAGGTTTGAAAGCCAGTCTTCTGACGCATTTCAATGCTCCTTGTCCCATTTTATTCTTTGATAGGGTAGTTGAATTTTGGTAAAATCCTCATAGAGATCTTGAGGCTGCTGAAATGGTTCAGTTGGGGGTCAAGTGGTGTTATATGTATACTGCCCGAAGTTGCCACTTAAGCAAAGTGTTAGCTGCAGTTACCCTTTGCTGGACAGAATATGTGATTTACCTTGTTCTTTGTGCAAAAAACGAAGAACCTGCATTTCCCAGTGTTGTATTCTCTCTTGAACACCCAGTTTGTTTTGCTCTATAGGAGACAAACCGTTCTTGCATTTCAGCCTTGGTGCTCTGGAGCAAGAGAGATTTGAGCAAATACAGCCTTGAAGTTGGTGGGATGCATGGATGTGCGTTGGTCTGCATTTACTGCTGGAGGCCAACCCTTGCCAACCTGCTGCCCTCCAGATGTTTTGAACTATAACTCCTATCATTCCCAGCTAGCGTATGTGCGCTGGCCAAGGCTGATGGGAGATGCAGTCCAAGACATCTGGAGGGCACCATGTTGGCAAGGGCTGCTGTAAGTTAATTAGAATGGAGGTGGGGAACTTTGACCCTTCCATATGTGGTTGGACCAAATAAGATTGCTCCTGCATCCTCTTCACCTTGTGGCCAACCAGATGCCTGTAGGAAACCCACAAGCAGCACCTGAGTACAGGAACTCTCCCCTCCTGTGGTTTCTAGCAACTGATATTCATTACTGCTTCCAACCATGGAGGCAGATCATAGCCATCATGGCAAGTAACCATGGATTGCCTTTGTCCTTCATGAACTTGTCTAATCATCTTTAAAAGCCATCCAAGTTGGTGACCATGGCTCTCCCTGTGGGAGCAAATTCCATAGCTTTCCTCTCTCCTGTGCAAATAAATACTTCATTTCGTCCATCCTGAATCTTCCAGCAGAAGGTCCAGAAGTTCTAGTGTTAAGAGAGGGAGAAAGTCTCCTCTACCTCTGTGCTGTGCATAGTTTTAAAAACTTCTGCCATGCCGCCTCTTTCTCTGAACTAAAAGCATCCCAAACTCTGAATCTGCTGCTTGGCAGGGGGTTGGACTCGATGGCCCTTGTGGTCTCTTCCAACTCTATGTTTCTATATTTCTATGAATCTTTCTTTAAATCAGAGTTGCTCCACACCCCCTTGGATCATTTTGGTCCCTTTTCGATATCCTGAGGCGAGGCGACCAGAACAACGCACAGTAACTCCCACCATTGGCCACGCTGCTTGGGACTGGCGGGAGTTTGGAGTCCCAATAGCATTTGGAGGGCTGCATGTTCCCCACCAAAAGGGATGTGGGTGGCGCTGTGGGTTAAACCACAGAGCCTAGGACTTGCTGATCAGAAGGTCGGCAGTTCGAATCCCCGTGACCGGGTGAGCTCCCGTTGCTTGGTCTCTGCTCCTGCCACCCTAGCAGTTTGAAAGCACGTCAAAGTGCAAGTAGATCAATAGGTACCACTCCGGCGGAAAGGTAAACGGCGTTTCCGTGCGCTGCTCTGGTTCGCCAGAAGTTGCTTAGTCATGCTGGCCACATGAGTCGGTCACGACTGGACCTAATCATCAGGGGTCCCTTTACCTTTATGTTCCCCACCACTCAGGGGATTGTTGATAAAGGATAGCTCTGTGAACAACTACTGGTAGGCATGAGAGACAAAAAGACCCTCATTGCTGTACTTGTGAACACAACTTGCTGGGAAGGGCTGTTTTCCTCATGCCTTGCTTGTGAGACTCCACAAGGCACCTACCTGTCTGCAGCTTCCTGGACTAAGAATCAGAGAATCTCAGAGTTGGAAGGGACCCTGAGGATCATCTAGTCCAGCGGTTCTCAACCTGTGGGTCCCCAGATGTTGTTGAACTACAACTCCCATCATCCCTGAGCTCTGGCCTTGCTAGCTAGGGGTGATGGGAGTTGTAGTTCAACAGCATCTGGGGACCCACAGGTTGAGAAAGGCTGATCTAGTCCAAGCCCCTGCAATACAGGAATATGCCGCTGTTCCTTCTGGGGATCGAACCCACAACCTTGGTGCTGTCAGCACCGTGCTGTAACCAGCTGAGCTCTAATGAGACTAGCTGGACCTTTTGCCTCATCCAGCATTGCTCTCCTCCTGTTGTCAGACCCAAGCTGTGCAATGGCAGGAGGAGAGCCTTAGCTGCGGGATTTGACAATTAACTGCCCGATCTGCTGCTTTTCTGCTCTCTGACCTTCGTCAGTGGTGGTGGGGGTAAAGGGCACCTGCGAGGAGGCAAGTCCGCCCGGGAGGTCGGCGTGGTATCTAAGAGAGGTCAGGCTGTGGCATATTGCTTGGTGATGACTTTGGCTGACGTTCCGAAAGCCCTACTGACTCCGCTTCCTCTCGCTGACTGATGGCCTGTGCTCAACTGTCAAACTGCAGTGCCGTTTCCCCTGAGTAACTTCCTCCTCCTGTCATTGTGTTGGCCCAGGGATGAACAAAGCCCCCTGAAGCAAGTGACTTGGATGGAGAGCAAAGCCGTTGTGGTCCTCATAGGAGATTATAGTTGGGTCTGGTTTGCTGGTGTCTGATTTTGGTGGTGATGGGAGGGGAAAAAGCAGTGAGCTTTGACTCTTGCTTGCAAACTGCCCAAGCACGATAACAGGGTTTGATAAGGTAGCGAATCACAACCTAACCAGTGCAGACTATGGAGGAGACTGGCAAATGCAGCAGGTAAAAAACCGTTGTCTAATTGGATACTAATTGGAACGTCTTTCACAAGTGAAGGAATGCTGACCATGCTTCTGAGCATGTGCGAAGTACTTTTCCCTCCCTGCTGTGTAATCGGAAGCAGTCCTCTGACATTTTTAGGGGTGGGGGTTGCAAGATAAGACTGTGGCTTCCAGGCCCAGAGCCTCCTTCTTTTTTAGAAGGTGAATTTTGCCGAAAACTGTGTGTGTGTGTGTGTGTGTGTGTGTGTTTGTGTGTACACACACGGGGGGGGGGGGCTGGTTGTGTTCTGTCTGGATAAGCCAAATCCATAGCTGAGCAAGATGACACACATTTCTTTCTGCTTTACCCTGGATAGCAAGAATTCATGGGAGGTCTTGTTTTCGGGAACAGTGTTTTTGGATGGCCACACTGGTGCCACACCTTGTGCCAATGTGCCGGGTTGATTGTTTTCTGAGAGCCTTCCTGAAGGAGAACTCTCCAGTGCCAAGTACGCAGAATGTTGAGACTGGGACCGGGGTGTGCGCACGATATTTATAAACATGGCAAAACAGTAGATTTAGGAAAAAAGAATCCCAAGGAGTTGCACTCCTACAGTGTTAGGCCTGTGGATTAGAAGCCAGAGCCTGGGCTAGGGGCCTGTAGAAGCATGTAAGAAAGGCAGAGGCCCGGGGAATGTGTAAAACAGCTCTCCCCAGCTCCCTTAAGATATGGAACTACAATTCCCATCAGCCCTAGCCAGCGGGATGATGGGACTTATAGTCCAGCAACATCTAGAGGCACTAGGTTGGGGAAGACTGGTATAAACAGTGCAAGCCTTAGAAAATATTAGAAAGAAAATTTTTTAGGTGCAGTGAGAGGAAATGTTAAAATATGTGCATAATAGTCGCTGGATGCAGAAATGGACAGAGTTCTTAAAATCAATTAAAGTATCTTCTTTTTTTAAGGAAAATTTCCTTTTCTGCCTGTCCTTTTTGGCATCTGCCCACCCTCAAAAACCTAGGCACCTTAGCTGACTTTTTAGTTTATTCCTGTGGATACTAGGTTACTGGAACTGGCAGGGGAAGGGATTTGAATGGAGGAAGTAATTATCTGAGGAATAAGTTGTGTGGTCCAGATTGCTGTCTGGCTTGGGAGTTAGGGAGGAAGTGGGGAGGGTCCTGCTCCTCAGCCTCCAGAGTGCAAAAGCCTCTGTTGTGACAACTGGGCTCCTGGGGCCTAGTTCAGTTCAAACTCTGCAATAGTATGGGCTGCAAGGGAATTCCCGTTCTCCAGCGTGGGCTGTGGGATTGGAACAGAATGCCCAGTTGAAGAAAAGGGAACTAAAGTCGAAAGAAAACCCTTAAAAATGTTACAACTCCCCATCTCCTCCAGATTGACATCGGTCATTATGAAAACCCACTTAACGAACAAGACCTTGCAGCACATTTGAAAGATGCTTGGGTCTTTGGAGATTTACTGAGTGTGGCTTTGGCTGCCTGGAAAGGTCAGAGAAGATGCTGCAGGTACTTTGATGCAAATATACTTTGTATGCAGCACCAGGATAATTGGCAAAAGCAGGAATTTATGTATAGTTGATTTCCCCCACTTATAATATAGCAAAATGTTTTACACACACACACGTGCAATTAAACCAAGTTGTTTGGATTTAAATCCCACCACATGGAGATTCTTGTGTTAAGTTATTGGGTTTTAGCCTGATTGAATTTAAAGTTTTGCTAACTGCGCCCTTTGTGAGACCCTTCCTTTTAATCAAACTTGTTTCTCTGTGGGTCTTTGCTTATTTCAGTCAGGCTTGCCACTCGTTCAGTTTGTTTCCTAGAGGAAGGAAGTAACAAATAAGAACCATTTAATAACTAGAACATGTTTGCTCACAAGTGAGCAGAATCTAGTACCAGTCTGTGTTTCCAGGAGTCTAAACTCGTAACTATGCGCCGGTTCACTTCAGCAGTTACGTGCCTTGGAAATTCTCCAATTATCTAGCTTGTTAGGACATTGTAAATAAGGTATTTGTTAGTTACAGTCTGTATTCTGATTAGCTGAGAATGTTGTTATCATGTGCCTACGAAAAAGACAGCTATTTTTTCATTAAAAAATCAAACTTTATTGACATAAACACATACAGAATACAGTAAAAGTAATGGATATGGCAAATAAAAAGGAATGTGAAAGTAGAAAAATAAAATACAGGTACACAGATACAGAGGAGGGGTAAAAAATAAAATACACAGATACAGAGGAGGGGTAAAAACCCAAGAAACTGCTGAAAATACAATGCCTCATTCAATTGTCAGATATGAGAAGAAGAAGGTGGGTCAATTCAGTTCTCAGTAAAACATCTCCACATGCTTGTCTGTAGTACAGGTGGTGTAGTGGGCTGTTCAATTGAGTTAGCATAGCAGAGGAACTTATACCATATTGAGTAAAAAAGGACAAGGCACTTGATTTTGACAAAGCATTGTACATAGACTAAAAACAAGGAAATCTTTGCCCATGTTTTGTTTTGGCTTTGTTAACATCGGAGCTTCAAAATTGGGACTGTCAGGCAAGAGGCACTGCTATAGGCTTTGGCTGGCTGGAGCTGATGGGGTTGGAAGTCAGCAACATCTGAAAGGCACCAGGTTGACTATGGCTGACAGAAATAGTTTGGGGAAAAGGTGTTCCTCATGATTCTTATACCTCTCTACTTGCATATTTAATGTTTTCCCCCTGAATCTCTGGTTGAATTATCCCCAGTTTAAGGATTGGTTCTCCCCACTCCTGCTATCCAAATGTAATTGCCATGCTTGAGCAAGCTGCCTCCAGGTTTCTAGCTGCCGGCTTGCTTGGTTAGTGATGTGGCTGTGTTTAAGAGGAAGAAGAAAGTGCTCTTGAGTGCGGTTGACCCACCTACAGAAGGCGGTAAGCAACTCCTGTTGATTGTAACGGGTTTGACTTGCACCGTGTTCCTGTATAAGCAGCAGAGGCATGGGAAGCTTCTACCTTGGAATTTGAGCATACTTAATTTTGCCTTGTTTGAAGAAAGAGTGCATCTCAGCTACAATCAGGTATATTTAAATGAACTATTTATTTTGCTTAACATTTTATTACAAAAAGATAGAGTGCAGTTGCAAAACGTTAACAAATCATGGGTACTGCCATTTTAATTGGCAAAAAAAGGCGTTTATAGTTCTCATTCACCCTCTTCAGAACTCAGAGTTCAGGTGAAGTGGCAGGGCTGGTTCGGAGTGCCTCACTCGAGACCACATATTATGGCAAAAGTGGGACTTGAATCGAAACCCTGAAAAGAGGTTTCTTGGAAGGTATACAGAAAACATAAAACGAAGTGATGGACAAGCCAGTAGAGCAGTTGCTTGTTTAGTCTTCTGGTTGGAGAGGTGCAAAAGCTGCTTCTTTTTAAAAATTGCTTTTTATTGAATTTTAAATTGGTTATTCACATACATATTCCATTCACTCTTTAACATATTTTGTACACATATAAAAAAATCAAACAATACAATATTTCTACATAAGTGACAGCTTCTGTCGTCTTTCGCTTATCAACTATGTTGTTTTTCTTTATTGCCTTTCTAATACATAATATATCTCAGGGGTGCCAACTCCCAAGAGACTGCGATCTACTCCCAGAATTAAAAACTGCCCGTTTTTTAGGGGTTCAGGTCCTTTTAGGGAGAAAGGGGAGCAGCCACTCACCAACAGATCGCTGTGGAAACTAACAGCCTCACTCAGTAAACTCCTGGTCTTCCGTTCTGCAGATCATGTGACAATGGAGGGCAGGGCACGGGGGCCGGGCCAGATTCTAATTTACCAATGGAAAGGGACCCAGGGATCGACCACGATCTACCAAAACCTCCCAGGTATCTACCAGCAGATTGCGATCAACCTGTTGGACATACCTGATATATCTCACCTATCTGATCATTACTTTGCAAAACGTAGTCAGAACAAATCAGGGATTTTATTTGAGAACAGTGTTTTCTCAGATAATCATTTACACATTCCCACTCCGTTTTGAATTTTTGGTTTGGTTGGTTCCCAACTGCCTCTGTCATGCTTGCTAATTAGAAATACTGATATAATTTAGCTTGCCATTCTTCCTTTGTTGGTGTCCTAGCCCCCTTCCGATTTCTAGCAATTAAAATTCTTGCTGCTGTTGTAGCATATGGGAACACCCTTTTTCGAGAGGCTCAAGAGCTTCTATGCCTGTCAAGTGGAGAGTTTGTTGGACTTGGACTCTGGTTCAGATTTCAGGTGATGGGAAAGGCCTTTGCCTGAGACCTTGAGAGAGCCGCTGCCAGTCAGAGTAGGCTAGATGGAAAAGTACGGTGGTACCTTGGGTTAAATACTTAATTCGTTCTGGAGGTCCGTTCTTAACCTGAAACTGTTCTTAACCTGAAGCACCACTTTAGCTAATGGGGCCTCCCGCTGCCGCCGTGCCGCTGGAGCACGATTTCTGTTCTTATCCTGAAGCAAAGTTCTTAACCTGAAGCACTATTTCTGGGTTAGCAGAGTATGTAACCTGAAGCGTATGTAACCCGAGGTACCACTGGAGTCCGACCTTCTAATTTGAAGCTGGCTTCCAACATTCCTATGTTTGCTGTGCTTGCTGGGTGGCTGTTTGCCAAAGTAGGCTCCCACTCTTACCCCCCAAGTTGTTCTTGGTAAGAGAGCTGGCCTTTGTGTTTTGAAGGACTTATTAATGAGGGAGGCAGGCCAGCCGGCTAGGCCTTGGAGGAGCAAGCTCAGCCCCGATTTGCCATGTTTGTGAAGCCGGCGTGGTGCTGGCGGGAAGAGCAATGAGTGCCGCAGATAAAGAAGAGCGACACATTTAGCAGACGCCTGATAAAAGGCGCCTGGCTCGTTGCAAGTGTGGGGGGGAGAATGAGTTTGTGCTTCCCTCGGCCGCATTCGCACCATAGGTACGATGCTGTTTTAAACAGTCAGGGCTTCTTCTCCCAAAGGATTCTGGGAGCTGTCGCTGGTTAAGGGTGCTGAGAGTCGTGAGGAGAACCCCATTCCCTTCACAGAGCTACAGTTGCCCTAGTGGTTTTAACAGTCAATCCTCCTTCACAGGAAAATCTGGGAATTGTAGCTCTCGGAGGGGAACGCGGGTCTCACAGCAGCTCTTGGCACCCTTAACAAACTACATCTCCCAGGATTCTTTGGGGGAAGCCACGACGGTTTAAAGTGGTATCACACTGCTTTAAACGTATAGTGTGGATGTGCCCTTGGTAAAATAGAAAGCTTTCGGTTTTGGCTGTAGAATCCTGCTTCAGGAGCCCTGGACATTATTGTTGTTGTTTGGTGTCATAGGACTGACTCCTCACTCATCTTCCCCTCTATAACCTTTCTATCAGATGGGGCAGTCATCACTCTTGTCTTTTGACAGGATGTGCTCTCTATTTTTAAGCTTTCTTGTCCCCCTCCCTGCCTTGTTACAGAGTGAATATGATGCTGTCTTCGTATTTCAGGCTTTGTAGCTGAGAAAGAAGGCTAGAAAGGGGTCAAGGGGGAGGATGCTGGACTACTTAGGCCTGATTCAGCAGGGCTCTTGCATTAGGTAATTGGCTCAAACCGCCCCCAGTTTGCACCGGGCTGTGTCTCCAGGCCGCTGTTTTGCATTTGGGTCTGGTTAGTGAGCTTCAGGATTCTTCTAGTGGAAAGCAAAGTGGACGTCTTCCCTCCAAAGTCCTACGGTTTGACCATTCCTGAGCTGTTTTAGTCCAGCATCACATTTTGCAGCAGCCGATAGTTGCTTGAAGTTGTTTATGGTCATGTCTGGTTTCGAACAATGCTCAATTTTCTGTTTCCAGTCCCTTTCAAGCATAACTCCTCAACCCAGTTTCTGGATAGCTCAGCTGGTTAGGGTGTGGTGCTGACAATGCCAAGGTTGCAGGTTCAATCCCCACATGGGGAGAATTGCAGGGGGTTGGACTAAACTAGAGGATCCTTAGGGTCCCTTTCAGCTCTGCAATTATATTTCGTTTTAAATGAAAATTCTCTGGAACCCAGAGCAAGGTTCTGCGCTCAAGTGTAGCAACCTTCCTTTTATGGAGTTAGACTATTGATCCATTTATTGTCTCTGGAAGCCAGCTCTCCAGATTTCCACAAAAGCATCTGTCCCAGCCCCACCTGGAGATTCCAGGGATTTGAAACTGGGATCTTCTGCATGCAAAGCAGGTGCTACGGACCTTCTCTTAATGCAGTTGCGGAATACACACAGCCTTGATCATTGACAGGTAGCAAAAATACTAACACATCTACACCCCGGGCTTTGATTGGACGTGTAGGAAGGATGTCCACAGATAATGCTGTCTTGGTGTCTTCTTGATGATAGCAGAGGGTAGGTGCTCACAAAGCAAGCCAACCTCTTTACCCCTTTTGCCCCTGGTACATGCATCCCCTGGAAACGTTTTAGAAAACTGTTCCAAAGAGCAAGAACATGAGGAAAGGATCCCTGCTGGAGGCCCATCTGGTCCAGAACCCTGTTCTCACAGTGGGAAAACCAGCAAGCAGGATTCGAGCACAAGAGCCCTCTCCCATCGTGTGGCTTCCAGCAGCCAGTATTCAGAAGGATTGCTTCCTCTTGACCAGGGGTCAGCAAACTTTTTCAGCGGGGGGCCAGTCCACTATCCCTCAGACCTTGTGGGGGGCCGGACTATTTTTTTGTGGGGGGGGGAATGACCGAATTCCTATGCCCCACAAATAACCCAGAGATGCATTTTAAATAAAAGCACACATTCTACTCATGTAAAAACATGCTGATTCCCGGATTGTCCACAGGCTGGATTTAGAAGGCGATTGTACCAGATCCGGCCCCGGGCCTTAGTTTGCCTACCCATGCTCTTGACTATAGCCGGAGAGCAGAACCATCGTGGCTGGTAGCTTGCTATTTCAGAGAAGCATTGGGAAAGTAGCAACTTGTGCAGAACTGCATCGGATCTCGATGTGGGCATTTGGCAAATCTTCTAGAAGGTGGACTCCAATAGCAGACCACATGTGTAAAGCTGGCTTTCCCCCGTTTGTGAATACCACTAAAACCAAGCGATATCCTCTCGTGAGAGGTTGGGCTCCCTCTCCGTGGGAACCAGGGTCTTGCGAAGGTCCGTGCCTCATTGTTGACCCTCTCCTTTTCCTCTCTACCCCGCAGGCCTACGAACTCTCCACCTTAACGGGCACTCAGGTGTTGCTGCTCGTGGCCAGCGAGACGGGCCACGTCTACACGTTCGCCACACGGAAGCTGCAGCCCATGATCACCAGCGAGACGGGGAAAGCGCTGATCCAGACATGCTTGAACTCTCCTGACTCTCCTCCTCGGTCAGACCCAACCACTGATCAGCGCATGAGCGCTACAGGCTTTGAGGAGACGGACCTCACTTATCAGGTGTCCGAGTCAGATAGCAGTGGAGAAACAAAGGTATAGACACCCTCCCTTTTTCGTGCTGTGGAGGGCTTGGAGGAGGGGGGAATTATTCCTACAGGTCTCTGGGGAGGGAAGAAGCTTTGTCCTTGCAACCTTGCCTTCTACCTTGGAGAAGGTTTACCTGGGAGGACTACAGAGCACAGGTGGGCAGATTTCAGGCTTGTTGGGTGGGTCTACTGTGCATGTGTGGGAGAGGAAGATGAACCTGTGTTGAGGGGGACCGAGAATCTGCAGGAAGGAAGCCTGCTGTTCTCATCAATTGGCCTCCATGCTCCTTTTAGAACCTTGGATCTTCCAGGGTTCCGAGTCACATGGGGCGCCGACTCAAGTAGCAAGAGACTCTGCCTGTCCAGCAGAGGTTCAAGCCTCCCACATGGAAAGAGCCACTCACCCCTGCGTGTGTGAATGATTTGAGAACCTGCTAGATCAGGCCAGTGGCCCATCCAGTTCAGCATCCTCTTCTGGCCGCCCAGGTGCCAGTGGGAAGCCTGCAAAAGCAGGACATGGGCACCAGCAACAATCTGCAATTCCCAGTAGTTGGCATTCAGAGGCATTTTGCTGCTAACCTCAGAGGCAGTGCCCGGCCATCGTCACTAGTAGCAGCAGATAGCCTTTATCCTCCATGAGTTGGTCCGGTCCTCTTTGACCTGAAGGAGCATCTCCACCCACCCTGTCCATTCCAGACACTGAGGTCCAGCTCTGAGGGCCTTCTGGCGGTTCCCTCATTGCAAGAACCAGGCCTTCTCAGTAGCGGCACCCTCCCTGTGGAATGCTCTCCCGTCAGATGTCAAGGAAATAAACCACTATCTGACTTTTAGAAAACATCCGAAGGCAGCCCTGGTTAGGGAAGTTTTTAATGTTTTATCGTGTTTTTAATATTCTGTTGGGAGCCGCTATGAGTAGCTGTGGCAGCTCAGTCAGATGGACAGCATAGAAATAAATTATTATTAGGCCATCCAAGTTGGTGGCCATCCCTGCTTCCTGTGGGAGTGAGTTCCATAGTTCAACCACTTGCTGCACAAAGAAGTACTTTTTAAAACCTTGCAATGTTCAGCTTCAATAGATGCCCACCAGCCCCCTGGTTGCAAGAGAGGGAAAAAACCATTCCTGTATCCTCTGCCACCATGCCATGCATAATTTCATAAGCTTCCACCGTGACACCTCTTGCCTTTTCTCTAAACCAAAAAGTCCCAAACTCTGCAGCCTCTCCTCCTATAGGGGAGCTACTCCTATGGAATAAGACTTAAGAGAATCAGACCCCTCCGTATTATTATTAGTATTATTCTGGCTTCGGTGATCTGTGGTGTTGGCAGGGGACAAGTCTATGGGCCAAGCCTCCTTTTGGCTGTAAAGATTCCTATATAGCGTGACTCCTAGCATTCAGCTGTCTCTCCCTTACCTCCTCCTCCTCCCTCCTTCCCCGGGACTTGAGTAGTTGTGCCCTGTCAACTCTGCTGGAGCTCTGCCGAAGTGGAAGCAGGGCTGAGCCTCGCCTTGCCCTCGGCAGCACGGTCCTGGATGGGAGATCCGTGGGGTGGGTTGAGGGGGTGCAGAGCGACAGGTGCTGCTTGCCTCCCTCCCGCCCCTCCGGCCACCCCATGCCCCTCGCCGAGGAGTCCTGCTTTTCGGTTATCTCTCCTTGGGCGTCTCTCTGCTCGTGCTCATTGATAAAAATTTGATTCTGCCTCCGTGGCCATATAAGGCCCGGTTTCCTTCCCCGGAGTCCCTGGCTGGGCCCCTCACATTCCTTATAAGCTGCAGCTGTCTCTTGCTTTGGTGCTGTTTTGGAAGGGGGCAGGGAGGACACGGGGAATTGAAGCACTTGGCTGGACAGACTATTCCTTCTCTCCCTCTCCCCCTCTCTCTGTCTCCAACCAGCTCCTCTGCTGGCTTAACTCACAGCTCGCTTCTCAGCAGCTATCGTATCAGTAAAGGGAGCCGACAGCCCTGATAACGTGGGACAATTGCTCCCCTTCCCCCAGGAAGCTTAAAAGGTCTTGGGCTTGCTATCTGTATGACTTTACTCTGCTTTTATATAGCACCTTCTCGAGGCACCAGAGTTCTTCATGCACATACATGCATCTCACAAAATACAGAGTTGTAGAATTGGAAAAGGGACTCCAGGGTCTTTTAGTCCAACCCCCCGCAGTGCAGGAATCCCAACTAAAGCATCCATGACAGATCGAACCTCGGCTTAAAAACCTCCAATGATGGAGAGTCCACAACTCCCGAGGGAGACTGTTCCACAGTCAAACAGCTCTTACTGTCTGAAAGTTCTTCCTGATGTTTAGTCGGAATCTCCTTTCTTGTAACTTGAAGCCACTGGTTCGAGTCCTACCCTCCAAAGGAGAAAACATGTTTGCTCCATCTTCCATTTGACAGCCCTTTAGATATTTGTAGATGGCTATCGTATCTCTTCTCTGTCTCCTCTTTCCCACGCTAAACATTCCCAACTCTCTTTCTCTCTCTATATATTTATTTATTAGTTTTTTTAACATATCATTTCCAACAATCACATAACTTAACTTCTTATCTTATACATTGTTTTAGACTTCCGTCAACACCTCTGATGATTTTCCGTTCTTTATCACTTATTCTGCATTTCTTAATATATCTATTACTCTTAATTATCATCAACTAATAATTCTCATAGTCTTTCTTGCAATATTTCATATAGTTCTCCCTATAAAACTTCTTGCAGACCTACTAGCGTAATCTGTTCATTACTATTACTTTTCAAATAGTTCGTATATTTCCTCCAGTCTTCTAAGAATCTCTGGTCCCGCATGTTTCGAATCCTTCCGGTTAATTTATCCAATTCTGCATAGTCCATCAGTTTCATCCACCATTCTTCTTTCGTCGGTAATTCTTCTTGCTTCCATTTTTGTGCCAATAGTATTCTTGCTGCCAAACACTCCCAACTCTCTCAACTGATCCTCGTAAAGCTTGGCTGCCTTCCTCTGCGCATGTTCCAGCATGTCAGTATCCTCCTGGACACAAGTCTGACCAAGTCAACAATCCTCTGAACCTCACAACAATCCTGTAATGTCAGTGGCATTGTTGCTGTCCCCACCCCACCCACTCCAGTGCAGATGAAAAGGTTCGGGCTGAGAAGAGAGGGTTTTCCTTGAATCCACCTGGTGAGCTGAAGGTAGGATTCAGCCACAGATTTTCTGCCTTTCTCCCTCTTTGCCCCCAGGGTTTTGGAAGCCCCTTCCACCACATAGGGAGCTAGCTGCCTTCTGCTGAGTCAGGCTGTCGGTGCAACTAGCTCAGCATTGTCAGTGGCTCTCCAGGGTTTCAGGCAGGCCTTTCCCATCGCTCTCTGGAGGTGCCAGGGTTTGAACCTTCTGCATTCAATGCAGATGGCCTGCCACATAGGAGACTGCCTAGGGCCAGGTCAGACGGTTTAATCTCTTTCCCATATTTGGCTGCTCTGGTCAACAGCTACCCTGCAAGGTCTCTGGCAGAGGCCTTTCCCATCATCTGCTGCCTGCTGATCTTTTTCACTGTAGGTGCCATTGGTCCATTTCACAGAATTGTAGACTTGGTAGGGACCACGAGGGTCATCTAGTCCAACCCCCTGTAATGCAGGACTCTTATGCCCAGTGTGGGGCTCGAACCCGTGACCCTGAGATTAAGAGTTTCATGTTCTACCAACTGAGCTATCCCTTGGCTAAATGTTGCATATTCTCAATCGGCAGAAGCTCTCCACAGATTGGAGTGGAGGTCTTTCTCATCACCTCCTGTCCGACTCTTTTAACTGGAGATGCCAGGTTTTGAACCTGCGACCCTCTGCGTGAAAAGCATGTGCTCTCTCCCACTGAGCTGTAGTCCAACCTTGAGAAAATCCCTGGCTCTCATTTATTTCCTTTTTGCATATTTTGGAAGATACAGGAAATGAAGCTTCTGTAATAGCTTCCTCAGGTCACAAATCCGACCCCCGGCGCAATAGAGAGCGCAGCCGGCAACTATATGAAGCAAAATACTCTTGTGAAAACCAGCATTGCTTGAACGGCTTCCCTAGTGGTGCCATAGAGCGGGATTTCCCAAACTTGGGTCTCCAACTGTGTTTTTTTGGGGGACTACGATTCCCATCATCCCTGACCTCTGTTCCTGCTAGCTACAGATGATGGGAGTTGTAGTTCAAAAACAACTGGAGACCCAAGTTTGGGAAACCCTAACCTAGAAAGAAACCTTTGCCCAACCTTCACCATGCTGGCTTGTGGTGTGTTTGTTTTATGAGGATCATAAGGACATTAGGTGGAGACTTGCCGGCCAGAACAAAAGGCGATCAGTCCAGCATTTTGTTCTCATGTTGGTTACCTTCGATGCCTATGGGAAGCTCACATGTAGGGCGTGAGGGCTCACTGTCCCCAGCAACTGGTACTTGGAGGCATCCTACCATCTGCAAGTTGCTGTCTGAGAGATGGAGATATCCCCAGTTCCTAGATTTGTGCTTGGGGGCATGGGGTTTTTCCAATTAGCACAGGTCAGCAGTGGAGGTGTGTTGCAGATTAGGTCATAATCTTTGCCTTTACAATTGGAGGGTGTGGGGAAACCCCACTAAAACTTCTACATGCAGAAAATAATGAACCCACACCCTCACTTTCCCACCCGTGTTCTAAGCTCCGGCCAGCATTTTAGAAGACTGACTGCAGAGGCTAGAACTATGGGCCTTATTGCTGCTCTTGACCTTTTGAAGAAAGGAAGAGGGATTTGAGGAAGCTTTCATTCCCTCTCTGCCCATTACATAAGGAGCCAATTCCTGTACTTGTGCTCTTTGGAGAGCTTGTTTTTGTGTGTGTGTGGCTGTTGACCGGCTACAAGTCTTCGGACTGAATGGGTTTTTAGTTTTTGGAACAGAGTTCGTCTGTGCTCTTTCCTGTTACCAGCAGTGCTTTTAACTTGAGGTGGTAGGATTTGAACCGGCAACCTCGCGTGTGCTCTGCCCCTGCGCTGCAGCCCCTTTTGTTGCTGTTGTGGGTTCGAAGGAGAACCAGACAGATCAGAGTGGGCACTTCCTCATCCCAAGAGAGCCACATTCCTTTCTGCTTAACCTTCCAGTGTGGCTACAAGGAGGGTGAGTGCATTGCAGGGTTAATGGGGGATGTGGCTGGGGAGAGTTCCAAGGGTCAGATAGAGAGGTCTGGAGGGCCACATTTGTTGTTTCCCACCCATTTATATTTAATTAATTTTTTTAAAAAAATCACATGCACTTTCCAATACATGATATATATTTTCCCTTTTGTTTTGTCAACTCCCCATCCCATTTTCCATGGTATTATTTTTATTTCTCTTCCTTGCTGCATCCTATCTTCTCTCTCTTACACCATAACCATCATACAATAATCTCTCATTCTGTTGCTCATAGTTCAAATCCCGCTTGCAAAAATTCCTCTTGCTATCATATTTCTTTAAATAGTCCGAGAAAGCCTTGCATTCTTCGACAAAACACAAGCATCATTAGGTTCTCTTATTTTAGCTGTTAGCTTTGCTGATTCCACATAGTTCTTCTGTGCTGGTCCCGAGGGTTAACCGTGTGGCGAGGTTTGGGTCCAGTCCGAGGTGGAGGGTGCGGTATGGAGGCTGTCCATCAAAGCTGAAGCTGGGTCCAAGGCAGGGAGTCGGGTGAGGTCAGGCACTCTGGCAGAAGAGCAGGACAGGGTGCAGGCAGGAACAGGCTACCAACAATGTTGCTCCCGCAACCGGGGACTGGGGCTGGCTGGCTTTTATCTGCCCCGAGGCATAGGGCAGCCCCGGTCCACAGGTGACTCGCCTCTCCTGGCCTGGAGGTGAGCACTCCTCCTGCGGGAACTTAGTTCCCTCCGCCTCTCTGCCCTGAGCCTCTGCAGCTCAGGAGAGGCTGGAGGGTTACTGGACCCAGAGGCAACCTCAGCTTCCCCTGATGGGGTTGAGAGTGGAGCATCTGCAGGCAATGGGTCCTCCATCACCTCAGGAGCCAGAGCAGACTCAGCTGGTGCCTGCACCTGAGGATCCAGCACAGGTGAGGACCCTTCAGGCTCAAGCCCCAGCCCCGGCTCAGCTGGTTCTGGAGGCGGGGAATCCTGTGCAGGCTGGGATTCCTTAGGTTCAGCCTCCGAGTCCGAATCCCAGACCATCACACCTTCACTTTAAGTACCCAATCTTCTTTGGTGGGAACTTCTTCTTTCCGTTTTTGTGCATAAAGAATCCTAGCTGCTGTTGTTACATACATAAACAGCTTCATCATCTTTTTTGGAACTTCGGTCCCTATATTCCCCATGGACGGCCACCTTTAAGATGATGCTCCCGAGGTCCTTCACCCCTAAAACAGATGATGGGCCTGCCAAGGAACAAGTAAACCGAAATAAGAAGGTTGGAAGGTTTACTCAGGAAGGCAAATCGCCAGCCATTTTCTGTGTCCACTTGTCTATAGATGCATGTTAGGTGTCCCCCTTTTGGAAAACTTGGTTTTTTGTGTTGTCGGGAGAGATACTCCAGGACATAATAGCTCGAAACTGAGAGTGATAACCATGTTCCAATATATCTTACTTTATCTCGCTGCATCCGTTCAACCAGCTCACCTGGGTTCTGCCTCCTTCCCAAAATCCACCTATTGGGTGATGGTGCACAACTTGCCATGGAAACATTTTTCGCCACTCACATTCTGGCACACAAAATAACATAGCAACTGGAGACAGCAGCTTGGCAACGGGCAGCGTCTGCTGGAAGGTGGAGAAAGAGAAAAGTGGAAATTGAAGAGGGGGTTGAGCTTGAAACCCCAGTTCTGTTTGACCTGAGGCTGGGGTTATAAGCATCTGCTGTGTATTACTGCATACATTGCTTTAAATCTAGGCTCTGGATTAAAACAAAGTGTGCAAAGGATGCTTATGCTCTAGCTGCAACCTCATCCTAGGTCAAATGAAAAGGAGGGTTTGAGATATATTCTGGAGAGAGCCATGGGTAGGAATTGGTAAGAGGACCTTTACAGTCTCTGAAATCCTTATAACTAAGCATTCACACCATACCAGTGAAAGTATGGGTAATGGTGGGAGAAAGTGGGAAACTATACAGAAAGTTACCAAAGATATACTGCTCAGATCTACTGTAGCAATCATGGACTTACATCAGCCTTGCCAATAAGCCTACAAAAGTTACTAGCCTGCACAGATGTTTACCAGCCTGCTACGGAGGAGTTTTGGGAAGCTCTGCTCTCCTTGTGGTGGCCTGCTGCATTTTTGTACAGTGGTACCTCGGGTTAAGAACTTAATTCATTCTGGAGGCCCGTTATTAACCTGAAACTGTTCTTAACCTGAAGCACCACTTTAGCTAATCGGACCTCCCGCTGCTGCCGCTGTGCAGCTGCTGCACGATTTCTGTTCTCATCCTGAAGCAAAGTTCTTAACCCGAGGTAATATTTCTGGGTTAGCGGAGTCTGTAACCTGAAGCGTCTGTAACCTGAAGCATCTGTAACCCGAGGTACCACTGTACTAGGGACAGAGAAGGAACAGACCACTGCAGCCCTTCTTCTTTGTTATAAGTTTTCCAATAGCACATAGAGCAAAATATTTAATATGGATTATTTTGTTGCCTTCCGTAGCAAACGTAGAAAACCAAAACTGAAAAAGAAAAGGAAAGGAAACATATACTAAGAATTCACAGTTATATGGATCCATCTGCCATGGAAGCATTAGTCAAGGTTCCTGCATTGCAGGGGGGTTGGACTAGATGATTCGCAGGGTCCCTTCCAACTCTACAATTATGGTCTTATAACATCAAAGTGAACCTGTTTGTTTATTTATTAAATTTATATACCGCCCTTTATCCGAGGGAACCACAGGACAGTTTACAGCATAAAAACACAAAAATACGTAACATAACAAACAAAACTATACCCTCCCAACAGTTTAAGAAGCCATAGATTGTTTAGTTAGCCAAAGACCTGGGAGAAGAGGAATGTTTCTGCCTGGCTCCTAAATATTTGTAACGAAGGTGCCAGGCTAGTCTCCCTGGGGAGATCATTCCACAAATGAGGAACCACAGCAGAAGAGGCTCATTTAGCTCAATTTATCTGCTCCAATGTATAAGAACATAGGAATCTTAATCCGTCAAGAAATCTAAAATATATTTAAAATTAAAATGGGGGGGGGGGGAGGGTTACAGTTAGTTCCACATAAATAAGTAATTCCGCAGGGTGGACTTTTTTCAGTTGAATTCGTTTATCATACAATTAGTAAATGGCTGCCAAACAGCTTCAGAATCCTCAGGAGCAGCTTTGCCTCTTTGTACATTTAAAATGTTGTGTCCATTTTTCAGATTCCACTATAAATGAAAGCTTTTTTTGTATCATGCATCTGAAGTCAGACTGTGTGCATCCTTCTGAGGTAATAACCGAGTGCTCAACTATCGTCATGATTTTTCCTTATTGCTTTCCCGAAATATCAAACTTGGATTTTTGCAGAAATGTGAAATTTGTTTACAAAGAACCTAAGATGATCCCTGCTGGATCAGGCCCATTCTGGGTGGCCCACGAGCAGGGCCTGAGGGAAACATCATTCTCCCCACTTGTGAAATCCCAGCAATTCAGAGAAATGTTGCCTATGGCGATGGAGGTAGGAGCATAGCTAAGGAGGGCAGGAGGAGCAGGGAAAACTAAGCTTGGTGTGTTGATGTGCAGGCAATGTTGGAGTCTTTGGAATATGTGTTAAACATTAGCAGACTGGCGGAGTAAGGCTGGAACTTGAGGAACATTGAGATTAGCTGATGTACCGTATTTTTTGCTCTATAAGATGCACCAGACCACAAGACACACCTAGTTTTTGGAGGAGGAAAGCAAGAAAAAAAAATATTCTGAATCTCAGAAGCCAGAACAGCAAGAGGGATCGCTGCGCAGTGAAAGCAGCAATCCCTCTTGCTGTTCTGGCTTCTGGGATAGCTGCGCAGCCTTCATTCGCCCCATAAGACGCACACACATTTCCCCTTACTCTTTAGGAGGGAAAAAGTGAGTCTTATAGAGCAAAAAATACGGTAGTTGGAAAAGGGGTTGCAATGAACTCAGATTCTGAAAAAGGCTCCCAGATTTCATTTCCTAGTCTCTGAATTCTTACGATAAGCTGCATATCCTTTGAAAAAAAATTCTCCACAATAATGAGGACTAGAAACCTGGTGTGTTTATAAAGCAGAAGCTCTCTGCCTTGATATTATTATTATTATTATTATTTATACCCTGCCCATCTGGCTGGGTTTCCCCAGCCACTCTGGGTGGCTTCCAACCGAATATTAAAAAATAATACAGCGTCAGACAACTGTATATGCCACCAGGCTTTATGGTAAAAGGGGATGGTAGGGTTTGTTGCACAGCAGAATGAAGGCCTTCCAGACTTCTACTAAATCCTGGCCAGCCTTGTCTGTTTATTCTGCAGTTGTCCAAGCTACAACAGTGTCAGCAGCAGGAGTGCTGGAACTGGGTTCCGGTAGATGTGGTCAGAGGGCGAGTCACAGGCTACTGAAATGTACTCATAAGAGAGAAGAAAACCCCTCAGCCCTAGAAACCCCAGTCCCGGTTCCTGATTCTATAGCAGCAGATGCTCAGATGATTACACCCACACCAGCCCCATTTCACTTCTTATGAAATGCTAACAGCTTTAGCTTTCCTGCTGAGAGGAGGAGAGGAATTAATGTTACTTTTTCCCCAGTCAGTCATCCACAAAGAATCCTGCTGCTATGAGTTCTGTTCACATTTTCCTCCCCGATGTAAGGGATGCTACCATTTTCTTAATGCAGAAGTTGCTTCTTTGTGGTGCCGTTCTTTTGGGGCTGGTCCAGGGGGGCTCCACCAGATCCTTGCCCTTTCCCCCCATGTTTTCTGCTTAAACTGGATTTTATTTTCATTTTAGTTTGCCTGGCTGGCTGGCCACGCTGCAAAGCACGGTGCTGCGTGTGGGAGACCTCTGGCCCCTCACAGTCCTCAGGAGCTCAGAGATTGAAATGCGCATATGAATTAGCCCATGCAAATTTGTGCCATGTGTCTGTGAAATACCTAGCAACATCCCTGCTTCTGTGTAGGAAGTTTGATGAAAGCTGTGAGCAGATCATTGGATCTTTTGTCTCTCTTTTTGGTGGGGGGGGGGAGAGAATACATATATGCATGCTCTTCAGCATGTGCAGAGAAGATCCATGTGCAAGCATCATGTGTGATGCTTCCTAATTTCCTTACAGAAAATTGCTGTTCGCTTAGAGGAGCAATCTTAAGATATAGGGCAGGCACCCCCAACCTGTGGCCCTCCAGATGTTTTGGCCTACAACTCCCATGATTCCTAGATAACAAGACCAGTGGTCAGGGATGATGGGAATTGTAGTGCAAAACATCTGGAGGGCCGAAGGTTGGGGATACCTGATATAGGGTATCAGAGAGGGAAGGCCTGTTAAATCCTATTCCATTGGATTTCTCTCCTTCTTGAAAACAAACAGTGATGGGGGATAGCCAGCTGGCTGCACAGCGACAAAACCCAACTACAGTGGTACCTTGGGTTACAGACGCTGCAGGTTACAGACTCCGCTAACCCAGAAATAGTACCTTGGGTTAAGAACTTTGCTTCAGGATGAGAACAGAAATTGGACGGTGGCGGCACGGCAGCAGCAGGAGGCCCCATTAGCTAAAGTGGTACCTCAGGTTAAGAACAGTTTCAGGTTAAGAACGGACCTCTAGAATGAATTAAGTTTTTAACCCGAGGTACCACTGTATTAGAGTCAGTTTGTGGCCACTGCTATCGGAGTTCACTCAAAAATGCAGTAAAATAAGTTTTGGTTCCTGGTTTCCCTTTTAAAGAAAATGGGAGAACAGTACTGCAAAGTCTGGAGAAGTGGATAGGTTGCCTTCCCCAGCTTTTGATGCCTTGGTCTATGATTCACACTGGCTGGGGCTCATCAGAGTTTTAGGCAATATGATAAGAGCATCAGAATAGCCTGCTGATTTGGCCAGTGGTCCATCTTAGCCCAGCATCCTGTTCTCACAGCGGCCAGCCGGATGCCTGTGGGAAACCTGCAAACAGGACCCAAACTCCAGCAGCATTCTCTTCACCCTGTGGTTTCCAGCGACTGACATTCAGACGCATTGCTTCCACCGCCTTTGATCCCAGACACGTAGTGGGTCCCGACTATATGGGGCAGCCTTTTTCAGTCTTGGGTCCCCAGGTGTTGTTGGACTACAACTCCCATCATCCCTAGCTAGCCGGTCCAGTGGTTTGGGATGATGGGAGTTGTAGTCCAACAATATCTTGGGGCCCAAGGCTGACAAAGGCTGCCCTATAGGGTAATACCGTTCAGCACTTAGAATCATAGAATTGTAGCATTTATTTGTATATAATTGTAGAGTTGGAAGTCCAACCCACTGCAATGCAGGAATCTTTTTGCTCAATGTTGGATGTGAACACACAACTCTTGAGGTTAAGAGTCTCATGCTCTATCAATTGAACTATCCCAGGATTTGACTCAATCTGCTTAGAAGAGCTGGAAAGCTGGCTGCTCTTAGTACAGGGGCAGAATGGTTAGTGTGGAGGAGTCCATTTTATTTTTGAAAAAGTTACTAGTCCCTATGACAACAAAGATAATACTTTCTTAAATCATGTTAGCAATTTCTGTGGATGTGTTAGAAAAACTAGAAAGGTGGCTGTATAAGATTTTCAGTGAATTGGGGTGGATCTTTGCTGTTCTTGCCCCCTCCTGTTGTTGGCAAAACCAGAAAAAAAATATTGGGGGTGTGAGAGATCATGCAAAGCTGCTTGGTTTGCATGATTTATCAGGCATGGCACAGAATTCACATTGCCTGTGCGCACAGTTTAAATCCCTGGTAATTGATGATCTTGTATAGCAAGTCTGAAACCTTTGTTCTAACCCTGCATTATTCCCCAGCAAGAACTGTGAGTACAGTTTCTCCTAAGCTCTTCAGGTCTCGTTCAGCAAGCCTGGCTCATTTCCATTAGCATCCCAAGTGCCTCTCGCTCACTCGCATCTCCTGTTCTTAAATTAAATAGACCCTTTTTATTCCCCACTCGCCCAGCATGTTCTTCTGGATGAACAAATGAATTAGCATCGCCTATTTAGTTCCAGAAGCTATAAACTAGTCTACCGTATCCTTGGGTCCCCAAATGATGTTAGACTGAAAGTCCCGGCATATCTGACCATTGGGCTTGCTGGTTGAGGATGATGGGGATTGTAGTCCCAACAATATCTAGGGATCTAAGACTGGGAAAGGCCCCTTCTGAACTGTACTTGTGGGGTTGGTGGAATTAGCATATCTGTTACATGCAAGTTTAAAAAGGTGCTAAAAGCCAGCATGGTTAAGTAAAACATGGTGGATAAAGTGTGAGACCCGAATCAGGTGGAACCAGCTTCAGTTCCCTACGTAGCTATAAAAAAAAGCTTACATGGGGTGACCTTAGAACGTCCATTTTCATTTTTCTCAGCCTGTCCTACCTAACAGAGGTGCTGTGACAACAAAATGAGAGAACCTCGCAAGTGTGTTACCCTGAGCTGCTGGGTGGAAGTGTAAGGTAGAATGTAATAAAGCGGGCATAGGCAAACTCGGCCCTCCAGATGTTTTGGGACTACAGCTCCCATCATCCCTGTCCACTTGTCCTGTTAGCTAGGGATGATGGGAGTTGTAGTCCCAAAACATCTGGAGGGCCAAGTTTGCCTATGCCTGTAATAAAGGAATAAATGAAATGAAATAACAGTGGTGGTGTTTAAAGGAGCTGAGAACTGCGTCCAAAGAACTGCAGGGTGCTAAACAGCGGAAGCTTAAACCAGCTGGATTTGTAAATTACAGAGCCTCCTGCAAATGGTCTCCGTTGGAGTGTTCACCACACGCCTTGCAAAGTCTTTGAGATCTGTCTAGTAACGGTTAAGGAGCAGCAGCCTCAGGTTTGAATTTGGTGTTGCGCTGCAAACTTGGAACTCCGCTGAAAGATCTCCCAAGTGCAAATTTCTCCCCAGCCTGACTTGGCAGCTGATGCTGCAGAAGATGTGGGTGCCTGCTAGATACTTGCAGACGGTCTGCTAGGAACAACATTCATTTTAGTCTCTTTTGTTTGTTTTCCTGTCCTCCTTACACAAGCTAAGTAAGGCCAAGGCATGTGTGGAGTCCTCTTTACCTGGGGTTGGGGGAACTTCAGAGGCTAGATGCAGAGTTCCTAAACTTGTGGGCCCTCCAGATGTTGTGTTGGACTTCAGCTCCCATCATCCTCAGCCAGTTTAGCCAATGGCCATGGATGATGGGCGTTGTAGTACCAGTCTCTCTCAGGATCCAAAGTCAAGAAAGGCTGGTCAAGAGAGAGGGCTGACTTTCTCCATTCTATACTATTTTCTAGTTTTCTTTCGGCAGGGAACTTTCTCCGTGGCAAAGGGTTTAAAAATGGCGTCCACCCCCTGGAGTCCGAAGTGGTAGAGGCCATGCTATCGCCTATTCCTATTGCATGTCTAGACTGGACCTTAGATTAGAAGTTGGGAACCTATGACTATGTTGCTAGACTATAACTCCCCTTGTCCCTGCCTTTTGGCCCCATTGGCGGGGACTGAGGGGTGTTGAATTCCTAAAACATGTCCCTCACTCCAGCCTTAAATACAGACCCACTTCCTTGCCTCCTAGCGACTGGCACTCAGTGGTCTTTCAGTTGTAAGTCGCTTTGGGTTGCCCTGGGCAAGATAAAGCAACAAATTTAATAACTAATAGTTTCATCTAAATGCTTCTTTGTATTAATGCAAACCTTGGGATTTCCCCAAGCCAGCTGATGACTCCATCTTGGGTGTGTCTGGTGCTATTTTGGCTACACAAGTGTCAGCACTCACAGCCTGAACATCGGACATTGAGGGGATGGTGATGATCAGAGGCGGTGTACCTCTGAGGACTTTAACATTTATTTACTCTCCAGCGTGTTAAGGAATTTAGTGTGCCTGTTAAACTGTGCAGACTTAGTTTTGTTCCCCAATACTAGGACAGGCATGTTCCCGAACAACTTAGTTCAGAGGTAGAGAATAGGGCTGGGTGATACCTGGTTTTCAGCATCATGATATATCACCAACTAAAAATCGCAATATACCAATATATCACGATGTCTGAAATAAGGTTGGAACTGTGAGAGGCGAACAGCAGAGCTGGGCTATATCTGGTTTTCAACATCGTGATATATCACCAGCGAAACATTGCGATAGACTGATATATCACAATGTCTGAAATAAGGATGGAGCTATGTGGAGGCATTGGCTGGCGCCACGGTTTCCCCCACATTGTGATTTTTGCATAACACACACACACAAACCTCATGATCAATATATATTGATATATTCGCAGCCCTAGTAAGGAATTTAGGGCCAACCATAGGTGGTTGGACTATTATGTCAGGCATTTAGGGGTGTTTATGAACAGTGTCAGGGACGCGAGTGGCGCTGTGGGTTAAACCACAGAGCTTAGGGCTTGCCGATCAGAAGGTTGGCGGTTCGAATCCCCACGATGGGGTGAGCGCCCATTGCTCGGTCCCTGCTCTTGCCAACCTAGCAGTTTGAAAGCACGTCAAAGTGCAAGTAGATAAATAGGTACCGCTCTGGCGGGAAGGTAAACGGCGTTTCCGTGCGCTGCTCTGACTCGCCAGAAGCGGCTTAGTCATGCTGGCCACATGACCCGGAAGCTGTACACCGGCTCCCTCGGCCAATAAAGCGAGATGAGCGCTGCAACCCCAGAGTCGGCCACGACTGGACTTAATGGTCAGGGGTCGCTTTACCTTCACCTTTACCTATGAACAGTGTCCTGGCCTGGTTCCTACTGTACCCGAAACCCCTTAATTTGCCCAGCGGTTTGTGGTGTTGTGCTGCTGTGCTTCACAGGCAGTATTAAGGGCCCTTTCCGGTCAGAGGCCTTTAACTGATTAGGGCTTGGTATTGACTTGAACATAGCAATCGACACAGCCAACGAGAAGCTGGGTCTTCATTCTGCAGGGTTTCAGGGTGAAACATTACTTATGAGGCGTGCTATAAGTTTCAGCCCTGGACCTCCACATCCCAACGCGCTATCCTCATGTGCAGTAATAGCCCTGAGGCTGTGAGGTGGCTCATTCTCAAGGAGGGCTAGGCCTCTTTCGCGTTGTCCTGTGATGTTGTGAGGTGGTGTCCTCGGTTGCTATGCCTTTGCCTGCCCCGCCGACCCCCCTCCTAAGCACGCGAGGCTGCTAGTAGTTGTCTGGGTCTCTTCACGTGGCACTCATCCCCTGACAAACGGAACAGCTGTGGGGCCGCTCCGTTGGAGCAAGGGGCTGGAATGTCCCGTGGCAGGTGTGAGAGAGGGGCCGATTCCCCTAAGGCTGCGGGGCGCGGTCTTGTGCCAGCCTGCCGCCTCGCTGCTATCCTGCCTTATCCAATTCTCCCCTTTTCTCAACCTGTGCAACCTGTTGTCACATTTTGGCATGTTGGGAACTACCAAATCTTTCCCCTAAAGGTGCATGGCACGCTTGTGCAGACTGACACATGGTTCGGAAGGAAATGTTCACAAGCAGAGGGCGTTAAAACAGCTGCTGGTTAGTAAGCATGCTTTAGGTGTCAGAGGAGTCAGACTGTTTGCCCATGCAGTTCAGTATTGCCTGCACTGGCCGGCAGCGGCTCTCCAGGGGTTTCAGACAAGGGTGCTCTCCCACCCCTACCTGGTGAGGCCAGGGATCGAACCTGGGACTTCTCCCACACTAAAGCATGAGCTTTGAGCCACAATCCTATGTATAACAGCTATAATGCTGTCAAAGCTCTCTGCACAATTTCTCTCCCCCCTGTGCGTTTCCCTCTTGAGCATTTTTTTGCACCTCTTCCTTTGATGTCCTCTCACTCAATAGTGGGGGCATCAGCAGTGGAACTTCATGCTGAGACATGTGGGTGGTTTTTTCTTTCTCTCTGGGGCTAACCCAGTCACAGCGGCACCCTCTAAAGCTGCATCAAATGGTATCTGATCTAATGCAGCTGCCCTGCGGAGGGTGCCAGGAAGCGTCTGGTGCTCCATGTTGCTGGTGCAACTTTTGAAGTCTCTTAACTCTCATGCCCTGGTTCATGTATGCATGCGCCATCTAAACTCTGTTGAGGCCCCAATGTGCCCCTGAGAGTCAATGTGTGGTGTAAGAGCCATTTAAAAGTTTCACAGCGTTTACATGGGTAAGCGCTCCTCACCAGCTTCAAGGGTTGCGATGCTTAAAGCATCCCTTGGTTAAACTTGATTGGCAGGTCTGTTTTACTGCCAGTCCTGTTCCCCCAGCATCATTAGCTTTCCACGTGGTTCCACATTTTACAGGCAAGTGAGTGTCCCAACTCGCTGGTCCCTCCCCAGGATTCAATTCCCCCAGTTCCACATTCTCATCTCAGTCCTCCCACTCAGACCAATCCCGCCAGGATACTTCCACAATCTAATTCAGGCTTTCCCAAACTTGGTTCACCAGCTGTTTCGGACTACAATTCCCATCATCCCTAGCTAGCAGGACCAGTGGTCAGGGATGATGGGAACTGTAGTCCAGAAACAGCTGGAGAGCCACATTTGGGAAACCCTGGATCTGTTGTTGGAAGGCGATTTTCCTGTGTCCCACATTATAACCTGCAGCTTCATACAGAGAAGTTACAGCGTTCATGCAGCTTGTACTTGTATTTGGCATTTTTGATGTGCATTTTATAAAACGATGATGTTTCTCTATTAAACCTCTGTGCATAAAATGGGCTCATTTTTGTTTATTCATTACATTTATATCCTTCTTTTTCTCCGTTGTTTTTAAGGCAGCGTAGAGTTCTCCATCCATTTAATTTTTTTTTAATTATGATTGTTAATTTACTAATTGCCTTCTTTTACACAGTTGTCTCAAGGCTATGTACAAAGAAAACCCTGGGGGTGAGTGGGGAGGAAACCCAGCAGTTAAATACTGTCGGTTCATTTAAAACCAAAACAATACCAAATGGACACGGGGTGGGGGGGAGGGGAAAGGGTGAAGGGACATGATAGAGGTGTTGGTGCAGAGAAAATGGAGAAAGAGATTTTTCTCCCTCTCTTATAGTACAGTGGATGCTTGGGTTGCAAATGTGATCCGTGCGGGATGCACATTTGTAACCCGCAGTGTTCGCAACCCGCTTCTGTGCATGCGCAAAGCGCAATTTAGCACTTCTGCGCATGCACAGCTGCCGAAACCCGGAAGTAACCCGTTCTGGTACTTCCGGGTTTTGGCAGTCCGCAACCCGAAAAGACACAACCTGAAGCAGCTGTAACCCAAGGTATGACTGTACCAGAACCTGGGGCCATCCAACAAACCTGGACAGGTAAAAGAAGATAACTCTTTCACAGAGTATGTGAAATTCCTTCCCACAAGATGTAGTGATGACCCACCAGCCTTGGATGCCTTTAAAAGGGGTTTGGGGAAAAGAAGCTACCGTTTGAGTGTGAAAGGAGAAGGGGAGAAGAAACGACAAGAGATGGGTAGAAATATACATGGGGTGAGAAGGGGGGGGAATACAGAGGGAAAACTCTTGCCCACTCAGAGCTTCCAGATCAAAAATCTTTTGGACAACTTCCTGGAGAAGGCTGTCGGATAGCTTATAGCCATGATGGCTGTGCTCTTGCCTCCACAGCTGGAGGCAGAAATGCTTCTGGCTACTGGTTGCTAGAAACCACAAGAGAGGAGAATGCTGTTGCGCACTTGCCCTTTTTGTGGGTTTCCCACAGTGTGGTGTAGTGGTTAAGAGCGGTGGACTCGTAATCTGGTGAACCGGGTTCGATTCCCCGCTCCTCCACATGCAGCTGCTGGGTGACCTTGGGCCAGTCACACCTCTCTGAAGTCTCTCAGCCCCACTCACCTCACAGAGTGTTTGTTGTGGGGGAGGAAGGGAAAGGAGAATGTTAGCCATTTTGAGACTCCTTAACGGGTAGTGAAAGGTGGGATATCAAGTCCAAACTCCTCCTCCTCTTCTTCATATTCATCTGGTGAGAACAGGATGTTGGGCAAGATGGGTGAATGGCCTGATCCAGCAGGATCTTCTTACGTTCTGTCCACTCACCCTTTTTTGCAGTCACCTCCACACCTGCACACACCCAGCTTAACCCAGATTTTCTGTTTCTGCTATGTGTTTGTTTGTTTTGAGTTCCATGGAAAAGGTAGATCTGGATTAAATGGGAAAATAATACGAGACTGAATTTTGGGCATAACAACATGCGGCCACTTCTCAAAACTTCCTTGCATGAGCAGCAGTGAGTCCACAATAAGGTGCCATTTGAACATGCTCAAAGTTGTTTTTTCAAGACTGTTTCTCCTTCACCCGCCATCCTTTCTCCCCAGCGTCCCAGCCTGCCTGCCTCATCCAGAAACGTTAAAGTAAAAAAGTGAGAGGAGTTTGCCTAAAGGCAGGTTTTCAACCAAACACCATCGTAGCCAACTGACTTTGAAAGTAGTGCTTATGCATTGCATTTCTATACTAAATTTTCTCCAAGGAGCTCTGGGTGATATACAGGATTGCCCCCCCCCCCATTTAATCCCTGGAACAACCCTATAGTAAGCTGAGAGGCAGTGACTGGTCACCCAGTGAGCTTCACGGCCGAGTAGGGATTCAAACCCTTGTCTCCTAGGTCCTAGTCTGATGCTCTAAACCACTACACCACAGATATCTGATGTATTTTCCACAAACGAGCAAGGTTTTCAGAGTTAATTAGTTAAAGGCCCTTTCAAGTAAAGGAGAAACAATGTCCTCATTTGCACCAAAATGCTAAGCTTAGCGTCCCTGCAATCTTCCAGAGAGGAGATTGCAGCTTCCTTGCTCTTCCCCAGCCATTCTGCTGCAGTGCTGGGTGCACAGAACCAAGTCTGTGGTTTAGCTCTCTCCCCAAATCACTGTCTGTGATTACAGCTTGAGGTCTGTGTGGGAGAGCATCTTAATTCTATGATGTTGCCTGCCCATACAACTTTAGCGTGCAAAGGAAGCACACCATCCCGTTAAGAGTCTCACAAAAGTCTTGCTTCAAACACCGGAATCCCTGACTTAATTGTGTGTGTACATATTTTCTTTTCCATGTTTGCCACGGAAATGCTCTGCAAACAGCTGTGCAGTGGTACCTCGGGTTAAGTACTTAATTCGTTCCGGAGGTCCGTACTTAACCTGAAACTGTTCTTAACCTGAAGCACCACTTTAGCTAATGTGGTCTCCTGGTTCTGCCGCGCGATTTCTGTTCTTATCCTGAAGCAAAGTTCTTAACCTGAGGTACTATTTCTGGGTTAGCGGAGTCTGTAACCTGAAGCGTCTTTAACCTGAAGCGTATGTAACCCGAGGTACCACTGTACTGGCCCTAATACCCGTCATCCACCCTGGGGGAAGAAATGCATTCAGCACCCGCTCTTAACTGTGTAATGTGTCCAGTAGCCCTTTAGTCATTATGCACCATGGATGGTTATCTTACTACCTCTGTAACTCAGGGGCAGAGCATCAGAGACAGAAGGTCCCTTGATTAATCTCCCAGCATCTCCAGTAGGACTGGGAGATGTTCCTGTCTACACTGACTGGCATCTACTTTCCAGGAACTCAGACAATATTGAGCTAGGTGGACAACTGGCATAACTCTGTGTAAGGAAGTTTCCAATATTCCTATGTTTTGCCAGGAGGGGTGGGTGGGGAAGGATGTGGATTTGCCTGAACTGGTGAGGCCATCTGCTGTGATGGGTTATAGCAACTTTACACGTACTAGGTTGTCAAGAGGATGCTCCAGACATCATGTAAACATACCCACGGACAAGCATTAAAATAAAGCCTCTTCCAGCCTTGCAAATAAGCCTATAGAAAATAAAGTTCGTTAGTTAGTTACTAGACCACTTACACTCATTTGTTAGCAGTATGTGTTCTTGAAAGTGAGTGACAGAGGACAGACATACATTCATATCCCATCTTTCTTCTGTCTAGGAAACCCATATGGTTGCCATGTGGTCTCCCATCCAGGCACAGACCAGATCCAGACCTGCTTAGCTTTAGCAAAGTGGTAGCTTCATGTACCCTCAGACCATAACCACCATGTTTGTAAGCTTCCCTATCCTGTTGGTTGGAGATGGCCCTCCAGATCTTGTTAGGGCTACAACCTCTCTGACCATTGGCCACAGTGGCTGGGGCTGGTGGGAGTTTGAGTCCCACAGCATCTGGGGAACCATAGATGCCCCACTGCTGCAGCACAAGTCGGCCACGGTGTCATCTGCCAAACCCATATGAGAGTCCAGTCTTTGCATGATTGGCAGGTGACTCACAGACCCATTGGCTTCCCAGCCAATGGATTTAAAAGCTAGTGGTTAAGAGTGTTGGACTAAGACCAGGGAAAACTGAATTCAAATCCCTCCAAACTTGAAGCATGGGAAGGCCTATTTAAAAAAATATAATTTGGCAGAATATTCGGATTATTTGATATGTATAATCTGGAATATTTAATGTGATTTGATTGGATTGTTCAAGTGGAAAATTTAATAAAAATGAGTTTTTTAAAAATCCCTGCTCGGTCTTGAAGCACACTTGGTAAGCTTGGGCCAGTGGCTCTTCCGGGCATAGCCTACCTCTCAGGATTGTTGTGAAGATAAAAAGGGGAGGGAATAGCCATTGTATAGAGCCCCAAGCTCTTGGAGGAAGGTGGGCTTAAAAATATTGTAAATGAAACCATAGTTATTCGGAAAACTGATGCCGTGGGGTTGTTGCTGCCCCCTAGTTTTTGTAGATTTGATCTGTGAGAAATTCAGCCCACTTGTCCATGTAGCCCCCACATCACACCCCCCCCAAATAAGCACAGTGTTAATTATGTTTGTGCGGAATAGCGACCTGCTCCTGCCCTTTCCCCGTGGCAGGCATTTGCCCTCCCTCTTGTGGTGGGTGGCATTTTGGGGGTGGGGGGGTGAATAACAGCTCTCCCCCTTCTCTAGTGGAAAGGAGGTTGCAGCTGAGATAATGGAAAGTTAATTTGCGGGCTATGTACCATTATCACATGCTCATCCTAATTCCATCTACACAGATCTGGTGCCAGGACTGGAAAGGAATTGGGGGCTGGCGTCTGCTGGGTAGCCCTCCCCACCTCTTCTCTCCCCTTCCTCCTCCCCCCCCTCCTTCTCCTCCACACTCCCTCCATGCAGCAGGGAAGGGTGATCTGGATTGGCTGCCTCTGTCCAAAATGGGCTGCCTTTCCTTTTTTAGATGTTAGTCGAGCTGTGAATTCCTTGATTTTGGCAGAGTGTCAGGTCAGGAGCCTGGAGGAGCACATGGGAGCTCCAGACCCGCCAATCTGCACGGGGTGGGCAGAGCACAGACATCACACAAAACCCATTAACCCTTTCCTGGGCGTAGAAGGTACAGGCACGCTGACCCGCAGGGACCGAGAGCAGATCACTCCCAAGGGTTAGCTTCCACCATTCCAATTACGCAGTCTTTAAAGGTCAAGAACTTTATATACGTATTTCTCCCTCTCTCTTTTAAATTAAAAACAAACAAACCCAGTTCCCGGCATTCTGTCACATTTTAGCATGACCAAAAATCCAAGCCAGAATGTGGACGCAAGAAGGCTAAGGTTCTCAATGGCTAGAGTCTCCCAGGGAGTAGTAAGACCTCGCGTATCATCGAACGTTTGCCGTTTGCTCAGATGTGGAACAGTGAGATGCAATGATTCTCCCTACACACTGCTGCTATTCCGCTGATATGGGCGTCAAATGGATTTTACTTCGGCTAAGCATGTTTTCTTGGGAGTAGGAGCACCGTTTTGTGGCATAAGACGGCAACATGCTTTGAAAGATGGGAAATCAGGCAATGAGCATCTGCAGCCATGTAAAGACCCGTTGGCTGGCTGCCCCCAAATATAATACAGTGGTACCTCGGGTTACATATGCTTCAGGTTACATACGCTTCAGGTTACAGACTCCGCTAACCCAGAAATATTACCTCGGGTTAAGAACTTTGCTTCAGGATGAGAACAGAAATCGTGCTCCAGAGGCGCGGTGGCAGTGGGAGGCCCCATTAGCTAAAGTGGTGCTTCAGGTTAAGAACAGTTTCAGGTTAAGAACAGACCTCCGGAACGAATTAAGTTCTTAACCCAAGGTACCACTGTATGTTCTTAAAAATAAAAGGAAAGAGAGGATGCTCCGAGGTACCAGCCCAGGTGCTGACACTGGGCCTCTTTGCTGCTTTTTCCATTGTGTGTTACCTTCTGGGTGGCTGTTTGGGGTTTCCTTATTCTATGATGTCCAGGCCCTGAGAGACAGCTCTTCTTGTACCACTGACACTTTTCTTCCGCAAAAACCAGAGTCAAGTGTTAACGTGGGTGAGCCTCCACAAGTTTAGTTCCACTTTAAAATAGCAGTAGAGCATCTGTGTTGTTTACAGAAGGTCCCAGGTACAATCCTATAGCATCTACGGACTGGGAACTTCTCCCATCTGGAACTCTAGAGAGCAAGTGCCAGTCAGTCCTGAGCTCGATGGACCAGTCGTCTGACTCACTTTTCCTACGTTCCTATGTAAGAACCAGGATTTGGCCTAGTGCCCGGAACCAAGTTGTGTTTTGAGCCTGGCAGTGTTCCCATAGGGCTGGCGCTTTGACAGGAAAGGCCCGGCTCCTAGCGGTAGGTAAATATGTATCACCGTCAGACGTGTCTGTCTCCCTGCCGTGAGGAGCTTACAATTGCAGGTGGGTGGGGAGCTTAACACGGAGTGGGGACACAACAGGAAAAGAACGGAAGTGCAGCCAATGGCAAACAGGAAAACAATATTTGGTTTTTTCTCTTGCATGTGCTTAGGCATGCTTCCAGGATTTGAAGGGAGTAAGAAAGGTGGTGCGCTGACTGCTCTGGGAGGCAATTTCAAGCATCTGGGACTGCAGGGGAGAAGGACTAGAGTCCTCTCAGGTGTTAAGAGGCTGGAGGAGCAAAATTCGGAGGCAGTGGGGTATCGGGAATTGTAAAGAGGGGTCAACTCTGCAGAGGGCTGACAAACTTGGGCTGGAAGCGGATACTGTTGGGGGTTGAAGAGGGAGAAGCATGTAATCGGAACTGTGAGGGATTTTGGCAGCAGATGAGCGCTAGACTGATGCAACAGGACCAAGGCGAGAGGATGGCAGACCAGCTTTGAGAAGGGCTGCAGTAGTTTCAACGAGAGATGGCCAGGGCATGGACCAGACCTTTCGTCAAAGGGAAGGAGAGAAGGGGCTGCATTTTTGCAGTGCTGTGATGGGAGAAGCGGCACAATGGTGGCTGCAGGTCAAATGCGGGGTGCAAAGGAATAGGTGTGTGTCAAAGATAAAGAAAGGCCATTTAAATAAACATTCACATTACAGTGGTACCTCGGGTTACATACGCTTCAGGTTACAGACTCCGCTAACCCAGAAATAGTGCTTCAGGTTAAGAACTTTGCTTCAGGGTGAGAACAGAAATCGTGCTCCAGCGGCGTGGCAGCAGCAGGAGGCCCCATTAGCTTAAGTGGTGCTTCAGGTTAAGAACAGATTCAGGTTAAGTACGGACCTCCGGAACGAATTAAGTACTTAACCTGAGGTACCACTGTATCAGCATCAAAAAATGTTTAGAAGATAGTGAAATAGGATGGTGTATTCACTTTTATTTTTATGTTTTTAGGTTTGATGTTATGTTATTAATAACTTTTTCTGTTGAGAGATAGCAAAGTGGGTGAAAATAGAAACAACCCAGAAGCGGAAGTTGGGGCAAGTCTTGGAGGAGAGGGAGGGAGGAATATATAGTAAATGTTAAGAAATTGAGATGTATGTAATGAATGAAAAAGAAAAGTGAATATTATTTTTTTAAAAAAAAAGATAAAGAAAGGCCTTTTCAACAGGATGGCTGATAACATTATCGATGATCAGGCTTATGCAGTGAGGAGGGCCTGGGTAGAAAAATGAGAAGTTTGATCTCAGTTTGATGTCCACTGGACATTTCTGTCTCAGTGGATCCAGTTTTTGGACTTTGTGCTGGTGTGTGTGAGAGAGTGTGTGTGTTTGTGTGTGTGTGTCAGAGAGAGAGAGAGATTCATCACTTAGCAGAAGTACTCAACTGGCCTCTTCCTTGGCTGCAGATTTCTGGCTCATGTCGCAGTTCAAAACAAACACCCGCATCTTTCCCTCCTTCCTTCCAGTAGCCCAAAGGTGGCTCCACGTAAATTAGAGCAGAGCTGAATGTTTTGACGAAAACATTCAGCCCCGGGGGCTGTTCTCTGCCACGTTTGGCACTGGGCAGCACGTTTGGCACTGGGCTGGAGCAGCAGGGTTCGCAGGGAGGTTGGTTGCGGCCATTCTGATTTTTCTGGCGTCGCGCCTGTTCTGAACGTGAGTTGCCCTTCTCTTGCAGGACTCGCTGAAGCCTGCCTTCACCGTCACCAACCTGCCCGGGACGACGTCGACCATCCAGACGGCGCCCACCACCTCCACCTCCATGCAGGTCAGCAGCGGCCCCTCGTTCCCCATCACCAACTACCTATCGCCAGTCTCTGCCAGTGTCAGCCCCAACACGGTAACCAGTGCCAACGGGACGGTGCTGAAAACCACTGGAACCAGTGCAGTGGCCTCCGGAGGGCTAATGCAGATACCCACCGGCTTCACCCTCATGTCAGGTCAGTTTCCCTCTTGCCGACTGAGGCACTTTCCTGCTTTTTCCCTGTGGAACCTTCCGGTTTTTAGCCTCAACCTCCCTCTTCTGCTCCGGAGAGGCTGGAATAGGAATGCTGGCACTGTGCTCTCTCGAATGTGATTGGTTCAGAAGGGAGAGTGTGGCTTTGAGGCCTAGCTGCGAGGTGAAGCCTGGAAGCCTGTCAAATTCCGTGGCTGCAAATTCGCCACCCCGTGGCTCCTGTTGGGAAGATGAGAGCTTTCCAAGGACCTCTGCCATGACTGTTCCTCTTTTTTGTGTGGCACACCTGGTTGTGAGAATTGTAGGGTTCAGAGCTGGGATGTGGAGCCTTCCCTCCTCTTCCTCCCAACAAGGGCCTGTGATAACAGATAATAATAACTGGGAGGAAACTCAGCCTAAGCGAAAAATATAAATTTAAATTTAAAAAAGCGAGCCGGCCCCTGATTTTTTTAAAGAAGGCTTTATTTTTTTCTCCCTCCTTCCGGCAGGTGCTCCACTCCCTCCCGGGACCCCTACCATTCCTCTCACTCAGTTGCAGCCGCACTCCCTTGCCCTCTGCAGCCAGCAGGGCCAGGCGGCCGCTGCAGCCACACCTGGACAGGTGCAGCAGGCACAGCAGACAGTCTTCCGATTTCCAGCCTCCGCCGGAGGGCAGTTTGTGTCCCTGACAGGTCAGCAGCGCTCACTTCTCCCCTTGCTTGTGGGAGGTGGGTGGAGGGTGCACGCTTTCAGGGAAGCCTCTCCTCCCGCGCCTCAAAACATATAGGTCCAGCGGGAGCAGCCTGAAGGCTCGTCTAGTCCAGCGTCTGGTTTTCCAGATATGCCAGCGGGAAGCCAACCCGAAAGCAGGATTGTGAAGGCAACGGCCTCCTTGATGCAGCTGTTCCCCCCTAGTGGCTGGTGGTATTCAGAGGTGTGGTACCTCTGATCTTGGTGGGGTAGCACATAGCTACCGTGACTGGGCACCATTGATAGTCTTACCCACCATGAATTTGCTAATCCCCTTTAAAAGCTGTCCAAGTTGGCAGCCATCTCTTATGGCAGGCAATTCTAGAACTGGAGCTACTTGCCACGGGAAGTGCTTCCTTTATCTGTCCCAAACCTCCCAGCATTCAGCTTCTTTGGTTGTTGCTGTTCTTATTTTTATTACAGTTTATTAATTGCCTTCTGAGCCAATGTTCTCCAGGCTCCAATGTTCTCAAAGCTAATTCAGACCGTTTGGACACAAAAGTCAGGTTGTGTGTAGGAGGCCGTGTTTCAAAGGTACCCATCGCGTCCTCCTCTGGACGTTTATTTAGACTACAAATCCCATCGGCCCCAGCTGGCATGGCCAATAATCAGGGATGATGGGACCTGTAGTCCAGCAAAGATCAGGGGCACCTCGCTGGCTGTGCCTTCCCTGTTCGACTGTGGGCATTCTACTTCCGCTAGTATGATTATCAGGAAAGCAAAGCTGATGGGGAAGCGTGTGTGCTTGCCTGACGTGTTGGTCCCCCACTTGATGTATGAAATCTCCTGCCTCCTGATGCATGGTTATCTCTTGGTACGTTCCTCTGTTGTCACAGTTTCCACTTTTAGGGGTGTGTAGAGCTCGCTGCCGCTGCTGTGGTGGCACAGACTCTTCTTTGCACTGTTTCATTATGCAATTGATTAGTGGCACGGTGGGGCAAGGGGAGAGATGTCACCGTGGCAACACGGGAGGAGGTAGACAATACCAGTGGAGGGAGGGGCTTCTGGCCCCGCTGACCTTGGCTGTGATTGGTGAAATGGAAAATGGTGAATACTTACTTAGCAGGGAAGAGGACCTGTGGCAGTTGCTGTGATGGAAAGTAGCATCTTCACTGGAAGTTTGGACCCTGCAAATTGTCTGGGGGAAGATGGGGAGCCGGGAGGCCGCCTTGCTGGAATTGTGCTGGAACTCATTTGGACGTCCTTGAGGCTGGTGCGGCTGTAGGAATAATAAACAGCACTTCAGTCTTGATGTAACAAGCCATTAGCAGTAAAACTGTTGTAATGCTCTCAGGCTGGCCAGCTCTTGTCTTATCCTTACAAAGGGCCTGGGTTCCTTAAAAGCCTAAAATCATATGCTGGAAATCTGCTGCAGAACATCCAACTTTCCTCGAGCAAGTTTGCTGGGTTAGTGGTGAGGAGTACGCATATATGTGGCGGGGGAAGCCTTAAGGACATATTAAAAGGACCTTTCAGATCACTTTGCATGAACAATATGCTAAGCAGTGTATTGAGATTTGAAGATGGCTATCACATCTCCTCTCAGTCTCCTCTTTTCCAGGCTAAACATTCCCAGCTCCTTCAAACGCTCCTCATAAGCCTTGCTTGGGATGATTCCAACTAAAGTGTTCCATCAATGCAAGGATTCCTGCTTCCGCAACAGAACTCCTCCCCACCCCACCATGAGCAGCCAGCGCCCTACCCAAATTGCACTTGTTGTAAACAAAATCTGCCCTTATTCCCTTATGGGGTACACAAGAGCCTTTATAGAGTCCTTTGTAGGTTCTCCATCGGTAGGAGAAAATAACAGAGGCCAACCAGAGAATATTAAGAAGCAAAGCAGCTAGTAAGCCTGATCTTTATTAAAGTGTTACAACAGGGTGCTTCCCCACAAGCAGGAGAGAGGAGGAGGACCCAGAACAAAGGTGTGCCCGCCCTTATATAGACATTTTAAATTGTCCACCCTGGAGTCCAAGACCACCCCCCAGATACATCATACCTACATCACAGAAAAGGCTGTCTACAACAGAAATCTGAGTGCCTTGTTTTTACCCTGTCTGCCAGGTTACCTGTTAATGGTCACTCGACTGGATTACCTGGGGAGTCTGGCCATCCTTTTGTAATGATAATACTTAATTCCTGAGCCAGGTCACAGGCTCACGCTATTCACACCTTAAATGTGTCCTTAAGGCAGGATTTGTGAGGACAGAGACAATGGGGAGGCGCATTTCCTTCGACGTTGTAGAGCAGAGATAGACAACCTAAGGCTTGGGGGCCGGATGCGACTCAATTGCCTTCTCAACCCAACCCATAGATGGTCTGGGAATCAGCGTGTTTTTACATGAATAATCATAATCATAATACCCTTATTGTCATTGTACAACCTGTAGAATGTGTCCTTTTATTTAAAATGCATCTCTGGGTTATTGGTGGGGCATAGGAATCTGTTCATTCCGCGCCCCCCCCCCAAATATAGTCCGGCCCACCACATGGTCTGAGGGACGGTGGACTGGCCCATGGCTGAAAAAGGTTGCTGACCTCTGTTGTAGAGAAATATTTGAGGTGACTCAAAAGAGTCAAAATGGCTTTAGGACTTTTCCTATGGGTTTCAGACATGTGGTTTATATATATATGTGTACGTGTTTGCTTAGTACATTTATGAACATTTATTATACATATAAGACCTTAAAATTTTTATTACACGCTAGAGGGTTGGGTGAATCCCCAGAACCAGAAATGAGTTCCTGCGAGTTCCTGCTGCAAAAAAACAACAACCCCTGGTTTTTGTTATGTGGGTGTTTTCAATCTGTATGGCTGTTTTAAAATCCATGAAAGTAATAAAGGTAAAGGGACCCCTGACCATTAGGTCCAGTCGTGCCTGACTCTGGGGTTGCAGCGCTCACCTTGCTTTACTGGCCGATGGAGCTGGTGTACAGCTTCCGGGTCATGTGGCCAGCATGACTAAGCCGCTTCTGGCGAACCAGAGCAGCGCACGGAAACGCCATTTACCTTCCCGCCGGAGCGGTACCTATTTATCTACTTGCACTTTGACGTGCTTTTGAACTGCTAGGTTGGCAGGAGCAGGGACCGAGCAACGGGGGCTCACCCCATTGCAGGGTTTCGAACCGCCGACCTTCTGATCGGCAAGTCCTAGGCTATGTGGTTTAATCCACAGCGCTACCTGCGTCAGTATTGTTGTGGACAATACTGAGCTGTTGCTATTATTATTATTATTATTATTATTATTATTATTATTATTATTATTATCATCATCATTTGTTAAATGTATATGCCGCCATTCATCAAAAGCTCTCAGGGTGGTCCTACAGAATAAAATACAAGTAAATAATTAAACCAAAACAACAAAACAGTAGCACTCCCTCCCCGCAGATACATTTAAAAGGCAGTAGGATATTAATCAGCCAAAGACTGTCAGTGAACATATTTATTTGCATTACTTAGTGCTTTAACTACTGGTGAAGCCCAGGACGGCGAAACAAGGCCAGTATTCCGGAAATCCTTGTCTAGACTCTGTGAAAGGATTTTGTGGAACTGTAACAACCTTTCATGTGGATTGTTTGGACTTGATGAACAGACAGGTGGAATAGACACCATTACACGGATGGACCTTATGCATGAACTGACTAGAGAATGATCTGATCCACTGGGTCTTCTGCTTTGTTCGTTTGTTGAACTTTATGAGTCACTTCTGTTGAATGTAAATTTCAATGATACAATGAATAGTATACCTTAATTATCTAAGAACGCAGCCAGTTACGTCTCGTGTGTTTATTGAATATGTCAGTGAACATGAGGCAGCTTTGGGTATTCCAGGGCAGCGCATGATCATCCCCCTGTTGCAATGCACCACAGGTTAGCTTTTGCCTGTAAGAGTTGGGGTGCCCTGTTGCTTAATTTGGAATCCCAGCTTGCCCATGATTTGTATTTGCTTCTGTCTTGCCTTTCTCAGATGTATTTATTTATCTTACTATTTCTGTGGAGATCTGGGCACTGCAGGCCCCCGGGCAGCTGTGCCGGGACCCCACTCAACTGCCCCAGTTGCAAAAGCCTTGGAAGAGGTAGAAGGGAGTAGTGGTAGGGGAAGGAGATTCACCAGGAGCTAGCAGGGAACCTGGGAAGCCTGCAGTCGGGCTTGTCTTCTGCCAGTTGTAGAGAGTGCTTAGCCAGCAGAGGGGGAAATCTATCTGCTGAGGGAAAAGCAAAAGTATCATTGGCTGCCTTTAGAGGGCACTCCTGTTTAGCATTAGCACAAGTGGAGGCCTCTGGGCACAAGCAAAGCCGAACAGGGAATAAGGCAGGCCGGGCCTTGTCTGCATTGTATATAGTTAAACCAGTACTGCATCACTTTAAACAGTCAGGGCTTCCCCCAAAGAATCCTGGGAAATGCAGTTTAAGGATTGTTTAGGAAACCTCTGTTCTCCTCATAGAGCTACCATTTCCAGAGTTCCTTGCACAGTCAGGTTGATTGTTAACCCACTCTGAGAACTGCCTGAGAGATGTTAGGAGACCCCGATTCACCTTGTCCCTAAACCAGCAGAGGTATTTTTGCTGTGGCGGTTTTTACAGATTTGTAAACCTTGCCACAGCCAAGAAACTATTGAAGTGGTGTGCCGTAAGACAAAATGAGATAAAATATGAAAACAATAACACTGTTTCTGTTGCTGTATGATTAATATTCCATCAAATCACCAGATCAAACTTTCTTACACAAAAAAAGGCTTCTGTAGCTGCCTAAACATCAAAATGACAGGTTCCTGCCTCTGATTTTGGCTTGGAAATGACTGCAGACAGAGTCCTGCTCTTCAGAAAAAGTGTGTCAGGACTTACACTGTGTTCAGGCTGACTTAACGGAGGAGAGTTTACAATTTTGGTCCTGCTTTTCAGCTCAAAAGTTGAAAATGATGGGAGCTGTAGTCCTGCAGCATCTGGGAGGCCTCCTTGACCCCACCCTACCCCACCCCACCCTCAAGCTTTCCAAACTTTTCATGTTGGTGACACACTTTTTAGATATGCATCATTTCACAGCATGATAATTCAGTTTGACTAGCAAACCGGAGGTTAAAGTCACCCTTTTCCAGCCCCCGGCGGAGCATGGGGAGCGTTTGCGTAACGCACCTACACACTGCAGCCGACACACTTAACATGCCGCGACACAACATTTGGAAAATTCTGTCCTATCAAGAAGAAGGGCAAGTGCCGCCACCATTGTACCAATGAGACACAGCACAAATGCTCTCCACAGTCCTGAGAAAACCCCTTAATCCCTCAGAAAAAAACCTTATTTATGTATGTGACAACAGCAGCTTGGATTTTGTTAGCCCCCAAGTAGAGGGTGAGTGAGGTCCCTGGTAAGGAGGGCTGGCAATTTAAGATGGTAGAATATGCAGAGTTAGCAGGTCTAGCATGTAGAATAAGAGAGCAAGAAGAACAGGTCTTTAAAGAGGAGTGGAAATTTTTTGTTGAGAATGTGGGGAATAATTGAAAACGCCGGCAAGTACTAAGGTAGTGCAACATAACATTCAACAGTGCAACATATTTAAAAGGCATGTAAAAATGGGGGGGGGGCTAATTCAGATGGATATGCAAGAATATGCAGGAATTGTGGGATAATTAAAAGAATGTTGGAAGGGGAAGGAGGGAAGTCATTGAATGTATGGGTATAATGAAAGGTTTTATTTTATTCTTTGGTAGATTTATTGATGTGTACTTTTCTTTTTGTAAACCTAAAGGTAAAGGGACCCCTGACCATTAGGTCCAGTTGTGGCCGACTCTGGGGTTGCGGAGGGAGCCGGTGTACAGCTTCTGGGTCATGTGGCCAGCATAGCAGCGCACGGAAACACTGTTTACATTCCTGCCAGAGCAGTACCTATTTATCTACTTGCACTTTGAGGTGCTTTCGAACAGCTAGGTTGGCAGGAGCTGGGACCAAACAACCGGAGCTCACCCCGTCGCGGGGATTCGAACCGCCGACCTTCTGATCGGCAAGTCCTAGGCTCTGTGGTTTAACCCACAGCGCCAACCTACCAATCAATCAGTAAATTTTAGATAGGGGCAAGGTTAGAGGCATTTTTTTAAAAAAAGCAAGGCTCCTTTTTTCTGCCCTGCACTCTGTCTGCACCTCAGAGCCAATTTGTCAGGCAAGACGGGGCCTCTGTGGCAGCATCTCCTCCTCCTTGTCTGCTCTCCAGCAGCCACTACAAGCTTCACAAGAGTGGAGAGCCCTTGCTGCTGCTTCCTCTTCTCAGGACCAGCGCTGGCCTCCTTGAGCTTGGCTGTGGCATCACTGGTGGGGGAAATAGAGACATTCCAGGATCAAATCAGAAGCACTGATTTTCCAGCACTGTCCCTGGAAATTAGGGACACACTTGGAGAGTATGCAGTCTGTAGCCTCCACAGACACACTGGGCCAACTGCTATTGCGTTTTCTGCGTTTGCAGAAAATATGTGTCGATGCTGGGCCCGCCATGTGGCAGGAGGGCCTGCTTCCCTATGTGCTTGGAGCTGTTGTGTGGAAAGGGGTCGGCTTGTTTCTGCTGTAAGAAGAGGTTGCAGTTGTGGTTGGAGCCGCAGAGCGTTTTGCTCGCTCGCGATAGTGCGCCCTGGGGACCGATAACTTAGCCGCTGTAATAGATTGAACTGGGAAAAGGAGAACACCGCCGAGCCGGTTATATCTTCAAAGTGGTGTAATTAATCGGATTAGGCTAATCTGGAGAAGACCACAAGGGAAGAACCTGGCGATTGGGCAGAATAATGGCGTATGAAATTCGGCTCTTGCTGATGCGATTTATGCAGTCGGCTGGGGTGAGGTCACACCGCTCGGAAACTTGCATTCTCTTTGGCCCATGGGAACTCCGGTTTGCATTGCGACACCTTCCGTGGAACTGCCGTCTGATTCTTGGTTGTGTAATCGTTTCCTGTGAATTCAGAAGCAGCTACTCTGTGCTTGACAAAACCCTTTGCATGTTTCTCCTCCCTACCCCACCCCCAAGTCTCCATTCGGTTCAGGCCGTGGACCGTTGAGTATGAAGTCAGCCTGCGACTTTGAAGCCAAGTGCCGGTGCAAAAGCAAGTCCTTATTTCTATACGGAATAGTGTGGGTGGGGAAACAACCTCTTGCAGCTCTGGTAGGCAACTTGTGGGAGGCATGTTGCAGCCTTCATTTTACCCTTCTCCCAAGCAAAGAGAGAGAGAGAGAGAATGAATGAATGGACGGTGGGAGAAAGAAGGGGTGCCTTGTCCACTTTTTGCTTTGCCCCAACAGCCACAGTGGACACACTGCATCCATACCACTGGCCCCCTCTCCCTAGCAAAATGCACCCCCAACCCCAAAAAGATTGCTCATACCCAACTTCCAGCTCTTTCGGTGATATACGGTCCTATAAACGCTCCTTTTGTGTGCTCAGACATCTTGTAGGAAGCCTCCTTATGATTTTCTGTTTTTAAAAAAAATAAAGAAATGGGAGAGAGGATTAGATAGAACAGTTTACTACCTTTCACCTTTCCATTGAAGGCAGTACTGCTGTCTCTGGAGGCTACTTGCCGATTGGGTAGTGCTGGCATAGGAAAACTGGAGCTGGATGGAAGACTTGGCTTAAAATAGGTTGAAAACACACACACACACACACACACAGAGGTGGAGGCATCATGAAGTCCACAAAGCTGAACGGTGGATGACATAGACCTGTATGTCCTGCCCAATGCGCCCGGTTGAAAAGGGCAAATGTCCACACAGGTCATGCTGAAATGACAATAGCCGGCTGAATGCTTTTTCTAGAAATTTTGGGCCGGTCGCCTTTCCCCCTTGGCCTCCTGCTGCTCTGTTTGTGTGCACAAGAGTTTCAAGTTGCTGTGTAGATCAGCAGAATCTTCTTGGTTAGGGTAGTATGCATAAATATTTCTTAAGATATAAACATCCTGCATACCGCGTGAGGTGGGAGTGCCGATGGGGAAATAAGACAAGCTGGAACGCAGCAGATCATTGTATGAGTAGAAACCTGCTCTGTGGCCCCTCTCACTGTTCAACATGGATTGCTTGTGTGTCTGTGTTTTCTAAATGCTTGTCAGACATTCCTGCCTCCCTGACCTAGGAAGTTGTCCCACTTGCACAAGGACTTCTGTTTGTGCTGTCAAACTTCCCCTCCTTCTTCTCTCCTCCCTGCAACCCCTACAGATCCGCTGCAGAGGGGTAGGGGAGCCCCCAGAACAGAATTGGAGGGCACATGGTGGGGAGAGGGGCTGCAGTAGAAGTCCTTGCCCAAACAGGATGACAGTTCTTTGGATGTGACCCCCCCCCATGCAACATGGGTGTTGCTTTAATCCAGGGCAAAGACGATCTGAGTACTTTCTTCATAGAAATAATAGCATCACAGAGTTGGAAAGGGATCGCAGGGGTTCATCTAGTCCAACCCCCTGCAATGCAGGAATCTTTTTGCCCCACGTGGGGCTGGAACCCACGACCCTGAGGTTCAGAGTCCCATGCTCTGCAAACTGAGCTATCCTAGCTGCTTCGTGTTTATTGCATGCGGCCTGTGTGTCATGAGCCCCATGGAAGCTTCTTGGCAGGGTGAAGAGGAAGGGGATGGAAGCGCTGAGCTTTGATGCAGGGGAGGGACTGAGTAGTTGTTTCTGGACATCCCCTTCCCCCGCCTCCTGATACTGCTGTTTCTGCAGCAACCAGGGAGGCACTTGGGCCTGGACCGGCTGGGTAGAGCTCACCTTTGTCTCCAAGGAGCTGCTGCCAGATGCTCAGGCTCTAATAGACCCAACTTACTCTCAGGAGTGCCCTGCTTGCTTGCCTAGTCCCATTGCTTGGGACCCAAAATGTGTGAATCACTGGTCCCACCCTGCTCTTCAGAAGGAAGGCGGGGGGGTGTCCAATGCCTTGGCGTGTGCCAGTCTGGACTTCTCCTGTGACTAATTGCTGTAGGTCATGGCATCATTAAAGGTAAAGGGACCCCTGACCATTAGGTCCAGTCGTGACCGACTCTGAGGTTGCGGCGCTCATCTCGCTTTATTGGCCGAGGGAGCTGGCGTACAGCTCCTGGGTCATGTGGCCAGCATGACTAAGCCGCTTCTGGCGAACCAGAGCAGCACACGGAAACGCCGTTTACCTTCCCACTGGAACGGTACCTATTTATCTACTTGCACTTTGACGTGCTTTCGAACTGCTAGGTTGGCAGGAGCAGGGACCGAGCAATAGGAGGTCATCCCGTCATGGGGATTCGAACCGCTGACCTTCTGATCGGCAAGTCCTAGGCTCTGTGGTTTAACCCACAACGCCACCCGCGTCCCCATGGCATTATTAAGTTGGCATAAATTGATAAAAAAGTATATGTCCCTCAATGAGCTATCTTGACCCTGGTGCTAGTTCTTAAATTTAAAATGCTTAGAATTGAAATCATAAGTTAAAAATATTCAGTCCCGACACCTCTTTTTATGTTCTCGTTCTGAGCAAAGGAATTGCATATAATCGGTTTCCAAGCAGGGCTGTTTGTATTCCTTTCTGCTGCAGTCATGGCATGCAGGCGCAGAAAATAAGTATTCACTGTCCTGGGAATTTCAGCTTTTCATCTTAAATATTTTAGCACTCAAGGTTGCAGGAAGAGGGCTGGAAATGCATCAGCCTTGATGAAATGGGGGGGGGGGGACTGGGGAAGGAATAGGGCTGCAGTTGAACAGGATTTTGAATCAATCCTGGAGATTGCTATCCTTTCCCCTACAACAGCAGAATAATAAATTGTGCCGAATGCACATGCATATCCAAATAGTATTAAACTGCATGAATGTATGCAGGTTGCAAGATCCTGTGTGTATGTGGCATGGAGGGGGGAGAATATTTCCCCCCCCCCAAATTGTGCAAAATACACACGGCCCTTCATCCTGACAATGTAAAATGAACTTCAGAGCCATAATGTACAGTGGTACCTCGGGTTAAGTACTTAATTCATTCCGGAGGTCCGTTCTTAACCTGAAACTGTTCTTAACCTGAAGCACCACTTTAGCTAATGGGGCCTCCTGCTGCCGCCGCGCCGCCGCTGCATGATTTCTGTTCTCATCCTGAAGCAAAGTTCTTAACCCGGCGTAATATTTCTGGGTTAGCGGAGTCTGTAACCTGAAGCGTATGCAACCTGAAGCGTATGTAACCCAAGGTACCAATGTATACTAATGGCCAGTTGCTTGAGCGGTTTTTAAAGGGGCTTCAATAAATTTGTGGCTCTCAACCAACATAGTTCAATGGAACCTCCATGGCCAAACATAGTGTAGCTTTCGAAATCGGTTGCTGTGGAACAAAGTGTTTGTGGATGTCTTCACACCTGGCTGGCAATGACTTTCCTAGCTGTATCTTGGGGTCCCTCAGCCCCATCAGGATTTGGCATGGTTTGGCAGCGTCAGCCAGAAGGAGCAGATGGGGGGAGGGGGCTGGAAGTCTGGTACCCAGGCGTGGAGGAGAGCTGGAGACAAAGGGGCAGGACGCAGCCTTGTTGCTGAGAACCAGGCATCTAGGTGTGATCAGACGTGCTTACCCAGAGCACAGTGTGTGTGTCTGTCTGCAGCAGACCTGTAGGGCGAGAGAGTCTCATGAGTGAGCAAGCACGGCCTCATCTTGAAATCCCTTGTGGGAGGGTATGTTAGTCGTCAGCACATCTTTGCACTTCGGTTAGGAACTTCTCGCCTTGCTCATTTACTTTCGAACAGGGTTAGAAACTCAGATATATAAACTAATATATAAGGCCCTGACACTGAGGTCCAGCTCCGAGGGCCTTCTGGCAGTTCTCTCACTGCAAGAAGTGAAGTTACAGGGAACCAGGAAAGTGGGCCTTCTCGGTAGTGGCACCCTCCCATCAGATGTCGAGGAGATAAATAACTATACGACTTTAGATGACATCTGAAGGCAGCCCTGTAAAGGGAAGTTTTTAGTGCTTGGTATTTTATTATGCTTTCATATTTGTTGGAAGCTGCCCAGAGTGGCTGGGGCAACCCTGTCAGATGGGCGGGGTACAAACAATAAAAATTATTATTATTAATCGCCAATGGCACCTTAAACCTCGATTACAGCCACCACAATGTCTAGGCATCTTTTTTTTCGGAATGATGATGCTTAATATAATCAGACCCCTCCTTATTATTATTATTATTATTATTATTATTATTATTATTATTCCTCTCTATATTTCTCCTTTGTTTTACACTAAGATTTTAGGACCAGTTTTGTATATATGTGTGTTTTATTAAATATTAAATGACAGAAATTTACAGAGCTTTGTGATATCTTAATTTACCTAGGATGGAGTGAACTTTTTTGCAATTCCTTTCATATGGAACAGGGAGCAAGCTTGTTTTCTCCTGCTCTTGAGGGTAGGACTCAAGGCATTGCCTTCAAGTTACAAGAAAGGAGACTCTAACTAAACATTCAGAAAAACATTCTGACAGTAGGAACTGTTCAGCAGTGGAACGGACTCGCATGAGAGGTGATGGACTCTCCTTCCTTGGAGGTTTTTAAGCAGAGGTTGTATGGTCATCTGTCATGGATGCTTTAGTTGAGATCCCTGCATTGCAGGGGGTTGGACTAGATGACCCATGGGGTCCCTTCCAACTCTTATGATTTTATAAATTTTGGGCCAGTGGCTCTCTTAACTGGATAGCCTTTCTTAAAAACAGCAGCAACAACACATTAGCACCTATTTTATTCTCCATTCTCAGAATAACAATAAAAATATTCCTCTCCCCACACAGGAGCATACATAAAGAAAAAAACTTAAAAGCATTTGCATTGATAAGTCAAACCACTTCATCTGTAGAACAAAAATATCATTCTGTAGATCCCTGCAGGTTGCTGGTAGCCTATAACCGTGCTTTTCCATTGCCGCATAATAAATAAATTTGTACCAAGCTGAGTAAAATGGATAGTAGTAGTAGTAATAATAATAATAATTTTTATTTATACCCCGCCCTCCCCAGCCAGAGCCGGGCTCAGGGCGGCTAACACCAATAAAATCACAGTAAAAACATAATGGGGGGAGAAAAAAGGGGGGGGAAAGGCGTGAAAACCAATTTAAAATGCAGGTTAAAATGCAATTTAAAATGCAGCCTCATTTTAAAAGTAGCCCATAGATCAAAACCATAAAGGGAGGGAACACATAAGGGTCAGACTGAGTCCAAACCAAAGGCCAGGCAGAACAGCTCTGTCTTGCAGGCCATGCGGAAAGATGTCAAGTTCTGCAGGGCCCTAGTCTCTTGTGACAGAGCATTCCACCAAGTCGGGGCCAGTACTAAAAAGGCCCTGGCCCTAGTTGAGGCCAATCTAACCACCTTGCAGCCTGGGACCTTCAAAATGTTGTCATTTGTGGACCTTAAGGTCCTCCGTGGGGCATACCATGAGAGGCGGTCCCATAGGTACGTGGGTCCTAGGCCGCATAGGGCTTTAAAGGTCAAAAGAACAATGGAGCACAAAACCAAGCAGTTTAAAAAGAAGTTGCTGTTGATGTAATTTATATGTTGCCTTGTTAGCTCTGGAAAGGTGTCTGGAAAAGTGAACTTTGTCAATGGGCTGAATGGAGCTAAGTCGAGTTTAGGAGTTAAACGGTCCCTGTCTTGCTTCCTAGGTGGTGCCGTGGCTCAGCAAGTTCCCGTGCAAGCCATCCAGGTGCATCAGCAGACGTCTCCCACAACTGACAGCAGTACTGACCTCACCCAGACCTCTTCCAGCGGGACAGGTAAGCAGCCACCAAATCTCTTGCTGCCACATAACTCTGGGTAGGGAATGGGGAACTTCCATTTCTACCAGGGCCATTGACTCATAGAAGACAACCACAACAACATGTGGCCGCCATCCTGCCTTTGTACCCCTGGGCTTCCATCCCTTGGTTGCTGGCTTCTGTGGTCACCAGTCAGCTGACCCCTCTGTCTCTCCTATCAGTGGATTGCTGTTGTTTGAAACACCTCCCAGCCACAGTGCCCAGCCAATCGGGAGAGACCAGTGGGGGAGAGCACGTGCTATTGGGCTCCATTGCCCAACCTAGACCTAGGCCACTTAGGGTTGCCATATGTCCTCTTTTTCCAGGACACATCCTCTTTTTCATGGGTATGTAAAATGAGAGTCGTTGTTGCGATCTATAGTTAGAAGCAGAAGTCGACAAATGTGTTCCCCTTTTTGCTCTTCAAAATATGGCAACCCTACCTTTTTTTATAGGGGACGCAGGTGGCGCTGTGGGTTAACCCACAGAGCCTAGGACTTGCTGATCAGAAGGTTGGCAGTTCAAATCCCTGCGACAGGGTGAGCTCCTGTTGCTCGGTCCCTGCTCCTGCCAACCTAGCAGTTTGAAAGCACATCAAAGTGCAAGTAGATAAATAGGTACCGCTCCGGCGGGAAGGTAAACGTTTTTTTCCATGCGCTGTTCTGGTTTGCCAGAAGCGGCTTAGTCATGGTGGCCACATGACCCGGAAGCTGTACGCCGGCTCCCTCAGCCAATAAAGCGAGATGAGCGCCGCAACCCCAGAGTCAGTCATGACTGGACCTAATGGTCAGGGGTACCTTTACCTTTACCTTTTTTATCCAGGGCAAAGGCTGAGCAGGGAAGGGGTTGATGCCCAAAGCGGCTTTCTTCAGCCTTACTTCCCTGAATGCCATTGGACTACAACTCCCATCATCCCTGACCAGCAGCTGAGCTGGCAGGGGATGCTGGGGGTTGTAGTCAAACAACGCGCAAGGAGGACCCAAACTTGAAGAACTGTGACCCTAATGGTTTTCTCTCTCTCCCCACACCTAGCAAAGTCTGTTACCCAAACATGGAGTCTTCCAGCTACCCGTGTGGCCTGGATGAAATGAGGTGGCAGGATAAATCTGCCCCATGCTTGTTCTAGGCCTTGCAAGGCTTTCCTTTCACCCACACCTACATCCTTCCAATTGAACCTGCTGGTTCTGATTTGCGGTTGTGTAGATTTGCAGTCCTTGCGCCCTGCCTGGGCTTATTGAGTGCTGTTGCAGAGGCACCTGAGCTCCCCTCCCCCCTTTGCTTGCGCAGCTCCCTGCAATCGGAGCTTCTTTTAAAGATCATTCTTGTCCCAAGCACTGCTCTGCGCAAAAGTATATCATTGCTTACAAGGTCACTGTCTCCTTCGAGTTCAGCAGACCCTTGTCTAGTCAGTGCTGATAGGCCGGGTAGGAGAATGCCTGAGAAACTTAGAGGAAAGTATTTGTTCTAATATAGTGTTACTCTAGTGCCATCTAGTGGGTGTTTGCTTGCATAAATGCATGCATATATCTCTGTATCTATATATCTATATAACTATATAACTATAACTATAACTATATATATGTATATGTATATGTGTGTGTGTATGTATATATATGTGTGTGTGTGTGTGTGCGTGCACGCACACACACACACACACACACACACAGTGTCATACCTCTTGTTACGTTCGGTTCAGGAAACATCTTTTCAGGTTGTGTCCCGTGGCGACCTGGAAGTAACGGAACTGGTTACTTCCGGGTTTCGTCACTCGTGCATGCGCAGATGCTCAGAATGACATCACGCGCATGCACAGAAGTGACGCGCAGACGCGGGTTGCGTCCTGCTCATGATGCGAACAGGGCTCCAGAACAGATCCTGTTCGCAACCAGAGGTACCACTGTATACACACACAGTGGTGCCTCATTTTGAGTCTGGCTCGTCGAGCGTCCATTTCGTCGAACGCCCGTGGCAAACCTAGAAGTACTGGAACGGGTTACTTCCGGTTTTGCTGCATGCGCAGAAACTCTAAATTGCGCTTCGCGCATGCGCAGAAGCACCAGCACTTTGTCCTGTGTCCTTTTCATCTAGCGTCCAGGGCTCCGAAACGGATCCCGGTCGCAAAACAAGGTACGACTGTATACACACACACACACACACACAGCAACTTTCTATTCAAAGGAGTTCTATCATGGCTGTTTCCAAACCAGCCCAATTCCTATTTCAGGGCTATTTTGTACATTGCCTAGTAGCAAAGTGGGGTTTGCCACTGACGGTACTCTCAGCAGAGAGTTGCAGGCAGTCCCAGTTTCCTGATGAGGACCCCTGCATGACACATGAAGATATGAAAACAAACCAGAAAAATTGGAGCCCTCCCTCCCAAAAAAGGAGATGAAAACCCAGGGGTTTTCCATTAAAAAAATGGGGTGGGGGACCCTTGAAAAAGGAGAGGGGACAGCTCCCCCCAATGTTTCCACGTGTTTTCAAGGCCATCACATCTCTATGTGTGTCTCACACATTCCTTATTTGTCTTTAGGTATACACTTTAACATACCTGTAACAAAGCATAATGTATAGGAGTGTGGTTATTATTGCTTTTGCAAAATTTGAGAGCTGGCTGGATTTTCCAGCAGCCGGCTCAAAGAGAAGGAGACCTGCATGTGCAGAGAAGTGCATCTTGTTCTCAGCAGTGTATTCCAGTTGTCTTGGTGCTGACGTGTGCTCATGTGCATAACCCCTGTCCCCCCACACGCCAGCCATGACATCTGTTTTCTGGCAGATGTTGGGAAGCCCTGAAAGAATTGCGCTTCCTATGTCAGCTTAATCCTGTGTAAAGCAAATGTATGCAATGAGCTGGTGATGGACCCAGGAATCCCACTGTGAGGTTTTCAAGCAATTGCTTGATGGCTGCATGCAAAAATCCTCACTGGTTCTGCATCTTAAAAACAAGCAAGGTAATGGACTGAAGCTGATGCAGCACAGGGGACTCAGGCATTGTGGGTGTGGTGCCATCTATTTTTTTAAAATATATCTTTATTAATTTAAAATAAATACATTTATGAGAAAACAGACATACATACAAGTAAACAAACGTGCAATCAAGCAAACAAACAAATAACAGAAAAATCAAACAAACCACCACACTATAAGGTACAAGAAGATTAATATAATTATCATCCTATATACTCCTGATACTGAACACAATTATCAAACTTAGAGAACAAATTTATAACTGACTTCCAATTAATCTCACTGTACTTTATCTAGCCATTACTTTATACCGCACTTTTACATATTTCTTATATTATTTCTTTTTACCTCCCTACGAACTTATATTTATACAATACAGGGATCAGTCTAATTCTGCCAAGATGTTTCCTTTTATTCCATAATTTTCTTAAATATTCTTAACGATTCTTAACCATATGTCAGGAGTGCTCTGATGGTGTTTCCTGCTTGGCAGGGGGTTGGACTTGATGGCCCTTGTGGTCTCTTCCAACTCTATGATTCCCCAATTCTTACAGACTTTTTGTTTTTATTGGCCTCTTACTCTTCCTGTCGCTTTCGCTAGCTGCAGATATTCTACCATTAGGATTTGCCAATCTCCCGTGTTGGGTATTGTTGTGTTTTTCCAATTTCTTGCTACTAAAATTCTGGCCACCGTTATTCCGTACATGAACAATTGTGCCTTGCCCCCCCTTTCTTTTGCCAGTGACCCTGCCAGCTACGATCATGACTTCGTCCGTGCCAACCACCGTAGGCGGCCATATGATGTACCCCAGTCCTCACGCAGTGATGTACGCCCCTACGTCAGGCCTGACAGATGGTGGCCTTGCAGTTCTCAATGCCTTCTCCCAGGCACCATCTGCAATGCAGGTTTCACACGGCCAGGTCCAGGATCAGGGTAAGACTGGAGGCGAGCTTTTCCTTTACGTAGAATGCTCATATCGCACTTCTGTAGCTTCAAAGGGCTCTCAAAGCAGCTTGCGGAATATTCTCGAAAGAAAATGCGTCAATCTAGTCCAGGAGCAGGTGTTGCTTTGTGTCCGCGACTAGGTTAGAACGACAGCTCTCCCCAAAATCATCTGAAGGGTGTGGGGCTGAGCTGTTGTGTCTTGCTCAGCTCATGATGAAATCCGTCTTCCCTGATGCACAATGGTGTTTCTGAAAGAGTGAACGATCTTCATTCTGCCATGTGTTGGGTTCCTCAGAACATAGATAGATAGATAGATAGATAGCACCAGTAACATGCATGGTGTTTTACCGAGTAGAAGAGCACAGTACTCTGCCCTGAGGAGCTTACAATCTAAAATTTGAACCAGAGAAAGGGGAAGAAAGTAGAGTCAAGGGAATACACAGGAAAGAATGTGTGATTATTTAAGTTACATCTGCTCAGGGTAAGTTACACTTGGGTTTGGAAAGAGATATGAGGGCCTTCTCGGTTGTGGCGCCCACCCTGTGGAATGCCCTCCCACCAGATGTCAAAGCGAACAACAACTACCAGACTTTTAGAAGACATCTGAAGGCAGCCCTGTTTAGGGAGGCTTTTAATGTTTGATGTATTACAGTATTTTAATTTTTTGGGGGGGGAGCCACCTAGAGTGGCTGGGGAGGCCCAGCCAGATGGGCGGGGTATAAATAAATTATTATTATTATTATTTATTATTATTCCAGAGAGGAAGATTTGAGAAGGGTGAAAAGGAGCAGCTGCATATCTTTGATGCATAGCTCAGTGGCAGAGTGCATGTTTTGCAGAAGGTCTGTAGGGATCTCAGGTACCAATTTGTAAGAAAGACCTCTGCTGGAGACTTGTCAGAGCTGCTTGCTGGCAAGTAGGGTTGCCATATTTGAAACAGTGAAAATCAGGACAGAAAAGTTGTTGAGTTTTTTTAAACAACAACGACCTGTGGAGCTGCTTTATATATTTTAATACTTAAGCTTTATCGAAATATATACACACTTCTATTTCGGTGAGCCTCCATCCTGCATTTCAGCAGGAGATTTGGTGATCACTGCTTTTATAAAGCATGTTTAGGACAGCTTTTGTTCAATAGAACATTGCTTGCGCCCTTTGAAATGGCTCGTTTTGTTTCTAGTTTTAATGATATTGGTTCTGGGTTTATTTTCTTTTATGCCACTATGATTACACCTGAATTGTTCTGGATCATTTGAAGGTGGTGCTGTTGGCGCTGTTAGTTTTGGATAGTGGCTAATGGCACACTTGTGATTTTTTTCTTTGGCAGGTGGAGTCCCTCAGGTGTTCCTGACAGCACCATCAGGAACAGTTCAAATCCCAGTCTCAGCTGTCCAGCTTCACCAGGTAGGTTCCCCATTTAAGTAGACTTACACTTCCCCCAGACTGGGACTGCAGTCCTATTGATCCTTTAGGGATTGTGCTTCTGAGGAAACGGGATTGTGCTGTAAGGCTGGCTGTAATTTTCTTTGCACCCTGTTGAACATATAGCAAAATACAGAACTACCAGGTCTGTTTCCCAAGTTTCCCAATGCACTGTTTCCCAAGTGTATTGAATTGCGGCGATCCCATTTTGTTACATTTCCCTATTGTTTCATTCAAGCTTCAAGACTCCTAGGGATGGAAGCAGACAATGGCCTGGTTCGCACATAACACTAAGCCAAACTTAGTGTGAACAGGCAAGCGTGCTAACACAACAATTAGAAAATCACAGCTGCTTCACTCCTCACTCCTGCTGCTACACTGCCAGGAGCTAAGTGTTACAGTCAAGCCTGGGTTTGTGATTTATCTCGCTCCAAACAAAGAAAGAGAAAACAAAGGTTTGTTCTAGGCTTACTGATCTTGGAGTGTTTGGCAGCTACAAACCACAGTTAAACTATGTGCTGTGTAAGTTCTTCCTTTTGTCTGTCCTCAATCTTCCAACATGAAGCTTCATTGTATGGCCCTGAGTTATAATATTCTGGGAGTGGGATATAAGCTTATCTTCCTACATTTTTCTCAGCATACATAATCTGTCATATCGCTTTTTACTTGCCTTTTTTCCTAAAAGTAAAAAGCCCCAAATTATGTAACTTTCCCCCATAAGGGTAATTGTTTCATCCCCTTGATAATATTAATTTCTTTTTTTTCATGTTTTGCTGAGTGCATCATATTTGCGTGATCGTATCTTGACTTACTATTATTGTGAGACACACATCTTTTGTCATCAAGCTATGATTAAATTAGGAAATCCCTAATTAACTAAGCTTTTCGTTTCATCCAAACTGTGAAACTATGGTTACTAGCATTGGAAGAAATCAGGATCTTAAACCTATTTCAAAATGGTCTGATATCCTGACTTGTTCTGCAGCTGGTTACCATAGTTTCCTGGTTTGGACAAAACAGGAAACTATGGTTAGTTAGATGCTTTCTGGTGTAATTTCAGCCCATGCTAAAGAGAAGGGGCTTTGAGATTTGATAGTCTGAACCAGTTCTGAATCCTGTTCATACAAGAAAAGACCACCTTTAAGTAAAACAAATCCAAGTATATTCCTCTCTGACCACTTTGTGTACCTCCATATGGTGATATACTGAGAGAACCATGTGAAATTAGAAGCAAATGGTGTGTTTCACGTGATTGCATCAGACAACCAGTCTGTCCTGTGACAGTTGAGGCCATCACGCAAATGCATTTCCTAAGCCAGTGTTTCCCGATCTTCCAAAACCTGCATTCCGAATCTTCTTTTCTGGATGAAGGCACACCTCATTCTTACACACTTAAGACAAACTCACCATCACTGCCTGCAACCAACTTTGTATTTTATATGACTTAATCATTTTTAGTATTAATATTTTTTTAACTGCCTTGGATTCCTTGGGAGAGGGAGGGGTGGTATATAAATGTATGATCGAGGTAAGTAAAATAAGCATGTGCTGTTTGAAGGCAAGCGCTCCTTTGCTTAACAGTTCTCCTTCGTTCTTTTGCCTCCGCAGATGGCCGTAATCGGGCAGCAGTCCAGCAGCAGCACCAACTTGACAGAGCTACAAGTGGTCAACTTGGACACGTCGCATAGCTCCAAGAGTGACTGAGCAACTCTGGGGGGCGGGGGGCGGGAGGGGGAGAACCTGGGGGGCGGAAGGAGAGAGACAGAGGAGAAGGTGTGTCCCTGGCACCCAAACCTGCAGTGGCTGCCTCCAGTTTTTGAGGCCTGTACGTGGCTCGAGGACCTGCGGCGCTCCCCAAAACTGCACCAGGATCTCTGCGGTCCCTATTTTTCTATGGACTCTGTCACTTATTTATTGTTGCCTTTTTCACGTTTTCTTTCCTTTTCTCTCAACACTTCACACCGACACACACACGCACAAACACACACACACACACTCAAAACACATATTAAAGTGGCTGTTGAGGCCAGCGGCAGGGAGCTGAGCCTGGGCTGTAAGGGGGGGGCAGGGGGGGTGGTTTGCTTTGTTACCTTTGGACGCTGCATATACAGTGCTTTTATTTGTGTGTGTGTGTGTGTTTGGTTGGTTTTGTTTTTCCCCTCCTCACTCCAGCCAAAGAAACGTGTCTCTCGTGGGTGGGGGGACTTTACTCTCCCATGTGTATATAATATATAGGAAAAACAACAACCCTCCTTCTGTCGTCATCGCCAGAGCGGGAGTTCCTTCTCCCCCTCTCCGCAGCGTGTCCACGAACTTCCTCAGCTCACAGTCTCCAGCCTGAGCAGCCATGACTGTGGCGGGGAGATAAGCTGGAACGCAGAAGGGTCTGAAGCCATCGTCATCCAAAAGGGAGTCTCTTGTTTCTGCTGTTCATTTTATTTTCACTTTTAACCTATGCTGGAGCAAAGGGTCATCTCTCTCTCTCCCTCACCCCCCTCACCCCCCTCACCCCAGGTTCAGGTTGTCCAGCTGGCTTGCAGCAATGTGCCTTCAAGCAAATCAGTGATGCGTTGTGGCCTGGCCCCAGCACAGCGACCCTTGCCTCTTACACTTGGCTTGCAAAGAGGGGTCGCTCCCGCCGGTGCCCTCCTTCTCCTTAGGCTCTGTTGTGGGTGGTCAGAAACTGGGCGAGGAGAGGCAAGAGCGCATTGGCAGCAACCCTGAAACCATTCCTTCCCTTGAAGCTCGTGTTTGGTTGGTGAGAACCCACCGGCTTTAGGAGTACGTGCCCCCAGGGTGTGTGAACGGGCAGCGGACACATTTCACTGCCAGACAGGGCACTTTTAAACATCGCCCTGCCCCTTCCTTGGGTCATACCCAGCAACCCTTAAGCCCCATCATTGCGACGGATGCATCCTCTCGGGCGAGCTTTGTTCATTTTTGCAGAGGCTGCTCCTCTTGAGAAGGTCAAGGAGCTGAGCTGTGGCCCTTTTCCTAAGTAATCAGGGAGAAGGGTGTAAAGGAACAGTGTCGGAGGCAGAGGGAAAGCTCTATTTTTGTAAGTTTTGAACGCCACAGGCCTTCCTAAGACTGTTGTGCCCACAATTTGAGACCTCTCACCCCAACCCTGGCCAGGTAGCCCCGAAAACAAGATGATTCATCCCCTTGAAAGCGCTTCCGCATCTGCTGCTTCCGAGTCTGCCGTCCTCAGTTGGGACTGGGTAGGACTCAAGAGTGGTGGGAACGCACCTCCCCTGCAGGAGAAAGGCAGCGCCGGATGAGTAAGGCGACAGCCGCCATCAGGTCTTTGTGCTTTAGAAAATTCCTTATCGTGTAGATCCGTGGTTCGGTGTCAGCAAATGCAAAAAACAAACAAAAAGGGAATAGCTGCAAGGGAGACCAGGAAGGGCGTTGTGCTACCAATGGGAGGGGTGTGCATGTGATGAAGCTATCCCATTGGGGAAAGCACTCTGCCATTGGATAGTTTTCTTGCCACACAATCATGCACTTCCTTTTAACCAATCCGAAAGTGGCGCAGGAAAGGAATTCTTCATCCCCCTTCCACACACACACACACACACACACACGCACACAAACAGACACAGGCCTACTTTGGAGCAAGGAGGCTGCAGACTTTTAGAGAAAGGAAGCAGCTGCTGTAACCTTTTTTTTAAACTAAAAAAGACAAAAGAAGCCTTCGGGGGGGCGGGAAAGGACTTTATTTTTCTAAATGTTAAACTCAGTATTTATGTAATTCTCAAAGGAATTAAAGTCTGGCTCCTGTACAGTTTTCATGGGGTTTGTACTTGGGGAGCGGGTGGATGGGGAAGACAGGGCCATGGGGTGGGGAGGAGGAAAGGGGCCTTTTAAATTTGTATTGTCACCTTTATGAAATTTCTTCCATGAACATTAGCGTTTAAGCTGGTCTCCTGCCTCAAGCACTCGGGTCAAGCTTGATGGGAAGTCCTGACAGTGGAGGAGGGGAGACTTTCTTTTTAAGGTTTATTTTCCCCTTTCCCAACTTTGCTTCCTTTGAAATCTATGGATGAAAGGCGGTATACAAATTTTATTAATAATAATAATAATGGAGTTGACCATACTGTGGAAATTAAGCCCAGCTCACTCACACCCACTTATGTCTTTTGGTAAAATGGGCTGTGTAACATCTGGCTGCAAGGGGTGCCTCACATTTCTCAATACTCCCTTAAGAAACAAAGTCTCCACTCGAAACACAGAATTAGCACAATTTCTTCCCTGGTGTGCTAGGATTGTAAATGTCAGAAAGCATTCAAAAATTGTATCCCTCTACTGCAGCGTAAGAAATAGTTTTTGTTCTACCACCTCTCTTCAAGTCAGTCTTTGAGGGTGCCACAAGACTCTTGTTTTTGCTGCAAGAGACCAACAGATTTACTACAGCACAAGGTTTCTTGGACTCAGGCCCATTTTGTCAGGTGTGCGGAACCAAAATGTAGTTGGCTTTATAAAAGTGAAAATTGTAAGTGACAGCTAGATATTAATTACTATGTTAAACAAGCACATCTTTAACCTTTTATAGTGCCATATTGTTGGCCAATGGTGAGATGACTTCATTATTTCCCCGGTAAAAAAAAAGTTAAAGATGTGCCTATCTAGCACATCTAGTTAACATCTTAAGTATCACTGAGTTTAATGTTTGCATCTTACTGCCATTCAACTAGCACCTTGATTTTTCTCTTCTGTGTACCTGCCAACTTGAGTGGGCTTGAGTCCAGTCTTTTAAGATACAAGACTTGTTTGCTTTTGGTGCATGTGTTGATTAGCCTACAGCCAATGTGCATTTAATGGACTCTAGCAACTGGAGGGGAAACCATGTTTCTGTACTGGAAGATGAGGTCCTAAAGAGGAGCCCAAGGTACCTTATTCTTTTAAGTCTCCCATTTTCCACTTTGGGACGTTATGAGTCCAGGAAACCATCCTTTGGTTCTCTTGGCCTGAGCAAGACTGACCCTTGAATTCCAATGTCCTGGTGTGCTTCCAACCTCCAGCCTCGCCCTAAAGACGTGCACTACATTCTTCTATTAAGCTCTGAGCCGAACACTCCTTCCATGGTTAAAATATTTTATCCTTAAAAGACATGGATGCCACAAATGCATTCAGGGGAAAAAAGTAACCCACTTCCAGTAATTAAGAGCTCCTTATGAGAATTTGGTCCAGCCATTCTGGTGAAGCGTAGGGAGTTCAAGGGAATCTGATGTAATGGGTGAATATAGCTCATTTTTTATCTGCATGCAACTCCTTGGCAAGCTGGTGGCCTGTGTTGACCTGCCAAGTGATGAGAATTTTTCTGGTCTTTTGTATTTGGTCAGGAGTTGAGAGTAGAGGGGGAGTGGTAAAGGGTGCTTAACGTGGCCAATAATAACAAATTACTGGCCTCCAGGCAGTTGCACATGGTGGCATGTTGGTAAATGGTCAATTGTGCTCTCCCACTAATGGGGGGTGGGGTGGGAAATCTCTGGTCCAGTAGTAGTTGCTAGACTACAACTCCCATCATGCTTGACAATTGGCCATGCTGGCTGGAGGTGATGAGAATTGGGAGTCCAGCATTTGGAGCGCCACTGGTGACCCCCCCCAAAAAAACCCCCACACACTTAGGACTTGGTAAGGGCAAAGGGGGGATGTATGAAGAATGTATACAAATACATCAAGAGGGAGTTTGTGGTGAATGATTATGGATATGTTTGGGTAGAGGAACATCGGCAAAGCCGTTTTTCTCTAATGTTGCTGACTCAAAAGATGCCTGCTAAATAGGATGAGAAACCAAACTGATTGGATGTAGGTTCCCCCCCCAAAAAAAAGTTCTTCCAGGAACCCCACACACCCTTGCCTGATTTCAAGTGCTGAGGATCTTGTTCCATTTAATCTGTAGTCCGTTCCCCACCCCACCCCCCAATTTTAGGAAGTTTTGTTGGCTACGAAAAGCACCTGCAGGTTAAACGCTAATGTTGCATGTAATTTAAAGTGTTGACTTGTAAGAACACTTATCAGGGATGAAATGGCATTTATTGTGTGGTGACCTTTCTAGTTCACACTTTACAGATTGTTTTGGGGTTTTGTGTGTGTGTGTGCGTATGCGTGTGTGTGCGTGAGTGGCTGTGCGTGTGTGGGGTTAATTTCCAGGGTTGTGTTTCTGGAAGGATGTGACTGTAATCGCAGTACTATGTACAGAGCTTTCTTTTGTATTAAAAAAAAATACTCTTTCAATAAATGTATCATTTTGTGCACAGACTTTGTGTCCTCAGTGTTGCCTCAGGGATTCAGAAACGGGAAACAAAATGGGGGATGCTCACAAAGTTCTGGGATATTCACAAGCCAAAAATGAAGAGAGCCCCCAACATCACCAGCAACACTCCTAGCCCTTTCTGCATTGGACAGAGATCGTATGCATCTTGGAACTGGTGGAGATATATATGAAGGGGTCTTGCAGGGTGAAGTGGGGAGAGGGAATTTGATTCTCTGAAGAAGAGCCAAACTGCATGTTATCACTAGCAAATTCAGGTCCCCAAAATTGTGTCTCTTTTTGTGATGCAAACAGGGAGGTGGGAGTGTTTGTCAGATACCGTATTTTTCGCTCTATAACACGCACCAGACCACAAGACGCACCTAGTTTTTTGAGGAGGGAAACAAGAAAAAAAATATTCTGAATCTCAGAAGCCAGAACAGCAAGAGGGATCGCTGTGCAGTGAAAGCAGCAATCCCTCTTGCTGTTCTGGCTTCTGGGATAGCTGCGCAGCCTGCATTCGCTCCATAAGATGCACACACATTCCCCCTTACTTTTTAGGAGGGAAAAAGTGAGTCTTATAGAGCAAAAAATATGGTAATTTGCCGAGAGTGGCTGGGGTACAAATAATAAAATAATAAAATAATTATAATTGGGTGGAGGGGTGGTGTTTTGCCCTTCTCAGCATTTTTTCCCCATGGGCTCTCCTCATCCCAAATGAACTGAAATTTGCTCTTGCTCTTGGATTCTAGGGCCTGCCCTTTTTCATTCCTTTAAAAAAATGTATGAGCTGCTTGCACAGTAAAATAAATAAATTTTGAAGTGGTGTACTTGAGAGTCCCATGGACTACAAGAAGATCAAACCTCTCCATTCTTAAGGAAATCAGCCCTGAGTGCTCACAGGAAGGACAGATCCTGAAGCTGAGGCTCCAATACCACTGTACTGTACTTATATATTCAAAAAGTTGCTTGTAGTCATAGAGGAAGGATACTCTGTAAATGCTTAGAATAAAGACACTAATAATTAGCACAGGTGGCAAATACACAATCCTTCATGTCATTTGAAATCACAACAAAATTAAATGAAGAACCAAGTTTGCGCTTTAGCCTTGTTCTGGCCAAGTTGGTCTATACAATCTAATGAAAGCACTTAAAGCTGAGCAAATAAAGCTTGCATGAATCTGATAGTGACTGCTGTTCTAATCAATATAGAGCTAATACCAGTTGCTAGGAGGCACAGGTAGGCAGAGTGCTGCTGTGCTCATGTTCAGTTTGCAGGCTTCCAACAGGCATCGGGTCAGCCACTGTGAGAGCAAGATGCTGAAACTACAGTGGTACCTCGGGTTACATACGCTTCAGGTTACATATGGTTCACGTTACAGACTCCGATAACCCAGAAATAGTACCTCGGGTTAAGAACTTTGCTTCAGGATGAGAACAGAAATCGTGCTCTGGCGGCGCGGCGGCAGCAGGAGGCCCCATTAGCTAAAGTGGTGCTTCAGGTTAAGAACGGACCTCCGGAACGAATTAAATACTTAACCCGAGGTACCACTGTAGATGGGCCATTGGGCTGATCCAGTAGCTTCATTTCATGTTATTAAATACAAGCAGTGTATGTAAAGCTAGGGAGAAAAGGGCTTGGGAGATCTCTCACTGGGGGGTCAACACAGACCACCAGCTTGCCAAGGAGTTGCATGCAGATAAAAATGGGAGACTCTGTATCTTAGGGGTAGAAAAATCTCTTTGGATTTATTACGTACATTTTGTGTTTTTAATCTTGTATTTTTGTGCTGTGAGCCACCCTGAGATTTACAGATGAAGGGCGGTATAGAAATTTAATAAAAACAAACAAAAAGTAAAACGCATGACCTGCTGTGGCTTTCCTGGTCTGGAAATGGCTGCAGCTGTTAGCCATCCGCAGCTGATAAAAGACACACGTAGCTCCTGAGACTGCCTGAACCTCCAGGGAGAGTTGGATCCAATAGCACCTCCAGACTGCGAACCTGCTCCTTCAGAAGCATAATTGTCAATGTTTCCCTTATTCCGAATAGGATTCCTCGCAAGAAAAGGGAAAAGTTGACAGCTATGTTCAGGAGATGTGCAACCCATCCAGGATTGGCATCTGACCAGTTTATTTTTTAATGTATTTCTTTTCCCCCCTTGGTTTTTATGTATCTATTTGTGTGCTCTGTGTAGGTGCTTGTTTGCTTGTCTGGTTGCAAGTCGATTTGGGCTGCCCTGCGCAAGATAAAGAGACTAAACACATTTTAATAATAATAATAATAATAATAATAATAATGATGATGATGATGATGATGATGATGCACGTTTGTTCAGCAGCAAGTGCCGGTGTTCTCAATGGGGCTTGTTATCCGGCAGGTGCAAATGCTAGATTAAATAACTAAAGGAGTGAGAATGGGCTCAGCTGCAGGCGGGCTCGCCAGCTAAGCCGTGACGGCTCAGGTGGAATCTACACACATATTTAAAAAGTTCTGAAAATGCTTATTATTAAAGCGTTTTTCAAAAACACACACAGACATTGAATTTTCCATAAGGCTCGCCATCGCCACCTAGTGCCACGTTGTACATTGCACTTTAAAAACACACTTTGAACGCTTTTTTTGCTTGCAGCTGCCATTCACTCGGCACTCCATATAGCGACCAAACATACAGAGAGACGCGCGACTTCGCGGCGTCCGAACTGTCCCTCGCAGGGCCCCGTAGACTAGAGGAGCCGGCGGCGGCGGTGGCGTTAAAGCTGAAGGGAAAGGGCTTACGCACGCGCGACTTCCGGCGCATGCGCCCTGGTGACCCGGAACTTGTGGCGCTGCTGGAGTGGCCGGGCGAGGAGGCGGCGGCGGCGGAGGAGGAGGAGGAGGAGCGGCGGCGGTGGCGGCGTCGCCCTCGGTGCTTGGCTGGGCAGGTAACGGGGCTCCCTGGGCGCCGGACGGGGCTCTTTCCCCTCAGCAGGCCCCTTCTGGGGTGGTCTCGGCTTAGGGGCCCTCAGCGTCAGGCGAGCCGGGGCGCTTCCCCGGCACCACGTTGTGTCGCCCCGCGGCCCTTCTGGGCGGGGAGCTTCATCCCGCCGCTCCGCTCCTTTGTGCTCCTTTCTCTTTCGCTTCCGCGCCGCCGCCTCCCTGGTGGGGAGGGAGCCCGGCTTGCCCACAGGGGCTTCAGTCGAGGGACTCGTGAGGGGAACTTGCGCGCCGCTGGGGGTGTCGCGGGGATTCCTCTGAATGGAGGCGGCCGAAAGGGAGCGCGTGTCCGAAAGCTCAAGAGAGAGCAGCGGCCGTGTGGATTAAACGGGCGGCAAAGCCTGCACAGTGGTACCTCAGGTTACAGACGCTTCAGGTTACAGACTCTGCTAACCCAGAAATAGTACCTCGGGTTAAGAACTTTGCTTCAGGATGAGAACAGAAATTGCGTGGCGGCAGCGGGAGGCCCCATTAGCTAAAGTGGTGCTTCAGGTTAAGAACAGTTTCAGGTTAAGAACGGACCTCCGGAACGAATTAAGTACTTAACCCAAGGTACCACTGTACTGTATATGAAAGGGGGGGGGGAGAAACAACAGGACGACCCTCCTCCGTTGGATGCATTGGTTGAAATCGGACCGCCCCAAGTATATGTAGGAGGGAACCGATCCCAGTAACGTATTTCACACACACACACACACACACACACACACACACACGCACGCATCTGTAACTAGCTCGCCAGCTCGCGAACTGCTGCTCCGATAAGAAATCCGAGTGCAATTAAAACGTCCCGACTTCCAGTCCTGAAGGGCCTGTACGGATGGGAAATGTGGGTCGAAGTGACGTTTCAGTGAGCAAATTGTACTTTTCTCACATAGAACTTGGTTCGGGGGACCTCTCCTGAAATGAGTTTGAGGCTTCTTCCGCGCAAAAGGAGGAAAGTGCTTGATTTCTGAGAGCAATCATAATGGCTCATGTTAATGAGTGGCTCATTAGTAGCATTTCTGACTTATTCTTGACCAAATGGGTGTGTGGTTTTTCGTCATATGGAGAATCTCTTCTTTCCATTATGTGCTGGATAGTTTGGGGTGTTTCACCCACAGATAAATTGCTTTAGTATCCTTTGATGTGTACGGTGTGACAGATAAAATGTTTTTAGATAGTATAAAGGCTTTGCTTATTGTGCATGAATGTGATTTAAATGTCATAACATGCTATCAGTGTGGACTGTGATAGGAAATGCTGAGTGGGAAACTTTAAATCAGTATTTTTACAGCAATTTACATTACTGCTTTAAAATTGCCTCAATTTAAGCCGATACACCGGTGCTGCAACAGAATCTCTCCCAGCGCTGCACTGTATGGAGTAACAGGTCATTGTTGCATGAATTTTCATAGGCGAGAGTCTGCTTCATCAGATGTATTAGTAAGAGTCTATTCCTTAGATGCCAGAGAATAGGATCTGACTCATACATCTGATGAAGTAGCACCTAGAATTCATCCCTCAGGATTCCAATGTTAATTTGAAATACACTTGGTGCTAGACAAGCAAAATAATTTTCCATGTTCATGCTGGCTAGAACTTTCTCAAAGACTGTTACTCCAAGATTAAGTTACTCTATTTGATTAAAAGTTGATTATTAAGTAATGGTCTGAATGGAAATAAAAGCAGAGGGAAAGACTTCTTCCGTTGTAACATTTATGGGACATTGCAAATGGATGTGCAAGCCTATGTCGGCAAGATACATAGTAATGGAAAGAAGAAAATGTTGGAATAGCTTGATTATAAATCACCTGATGGGCGAGGTTATCACAGGTGCAAGGCCAAATGAGCCAGTTGCTGTGGTAATGGCTCTGAGCTGTAGCTATATCACGGTGATTAATGTATGTCAGCTAGTTTTAGTTGGCCTTAGTACAGTAAGCCCGCAACTTACACACATTTAACATGTGCGCATTTACATACTTGGCCATTTTTTTTAAAAAAGGGGGGGCACAAAGGACTTTGGCAGCCCCACCCATCAATGAACCCAGTGTGTTTTGACTATGTGATTTTGGCTTTAGGAGCAATCCCCAGAACATGACCGCTGCGTAAGGTGTGGGCCTATTCTACTGCGGTTGAAGCCTTGGAATTAGAGCAACAGAGATGTTCTGTATCTGTAAATATTTGTATCTGAAAAACCTGCAGGCTAAAACTTCCTGTTCTAACTTTCTCCAGCACTGTTTGCTGTGTCTGTTACTTATGCAACAGTAAAAGATTTGGCGACTTTTACTGTGAGCATGATCTAAATCCACACTTCCATTGTACATGTGTCTTATCTCAGGTTCCTAACAGAACACTTCATTTTTATGGTTAGAATCATTTACAGGAGCTGGAAAATCCAGATTAAGATAAAGATAGGTTAATCTATGGGAGGAAAAGTGTTAAATGTTATCTTGGGTGGGGTATAAAACAATTCTAAAAATGTTCTACACCTCACAAGAAGGAAATATAATTTTAAATGTTACCAAATTTGAAAATACGTACTATCTTTTTGGACGCGGGTGGCGCTGTGGGTAAAAGCCTCAGCGCCTAGGGCTTGCCGATCGAAAGGTCGGCGGTTTGAATCCCCGCGGCGGGGTGCGCTCCCGTTGCTTGGTCCCAGCGCCTGCCAACCTAGCAGTTCGAAAGCACCCCCGGGTGCAAGTAGATAAATAGGGACCGCTTACTGGCGGGAAGGTAAACGGCGTTTCCGTGTGCTGCGCTGGCTCGCCAGATGCAGCTTTGTCACACTGGCCATGTGACCCGGAAGTGTCTCCGGACCGCGCTGGCCCCCGGCCTCTTGAGTGAGATGGGCGCACCAACCCCAGAGTCTGTCAAGACTGGCCCGTACGGGCAGGGGTACCTTTACCTTTACCTTACTATCTTTTTATAATGACAAAGCCAAACGCTTCCACAAACAATCAAATGGCCAGTATTGTACTTCCCATTTAAACTATTGTCATTGGACAATAGCCAGAGTCTTGTGAACATACTTCCCCTCACCCCAATCTGCTTCAGAGGGTCCTTCAACATTTGGGAGCAGATTTTAGGGGCAGGTGAGGGGGTGAGGGAGAGTCGTCTTTGCCATTGGTGCCCATTTTGCTGGTGGATGGACACAGTAGGATTTTACCCACTGATTTTAGCTACATGGTATTTGCTTCAGTTTCTATACATCCCATCAGTGTGGTTTGTTTCAAAACCAGCACATTAAAAAGCCCAAATATTTAAATGAATAAAATGTCAACAATGAGAAACATTGTCAACTGTCACAGAGGTTTTCCCAAAGGTTTTGGTTAGTATTATATCTGGTTATTATGTCCTCCCTTAAACCCCTGTAAGTACATTCATATTGTTTATACATCTCTGGACTGATAAATTTCGCATTTGAATGTTTATTGTTTTCTAGCCCCTCCTTGGTGAGAGACTTTGTCTTAGAGTCTGTATTGCAGAGATGTAATATTTTTTCCCTTCATCTAGTTTAAATAAAATAAGAAACAAAAAATGAAATGTAAGAAAGTCATGGTTCATTAACTCTTAGAAGCAAATATTGGGCTTTTATTCTTCTTTCCAGTTCATATTCAAAGTCAGTTTCTTTTTTTGTCATGTTATCAGTTAGTGCAGGGATATTTCAAAACATGTCACCTTAGCGCCACAGCTTCCGGTTTGTCCTTTGCATTTGAAACTGTCTAATCTTACAACCTTAGCACCAAAGTTCACATGACAGGAGGCAGGCTCATAAAGCACATGTGAGTGTTTCTCATTGTGTGATGATTTGCTTGATGCAAGCGGTTTGTTGTACCTACTGGTTTCTTGAAACTGATGGGAGAAAACTAATGTTCTTGTGACACATGGCTTTAGGGAAGTTCTGCTGCTTTAAATGTGTTGATAGGCTAATTTGCAGTCCTGTGAAATTGAGGATTTTAAAAAAATGTTTTGAAATGTGAGCCTTGGCAGACTTGCTTGGAAATAGAGTGTGAGCAAACAATCAGATTCAGAAGTAAAATAATTCTGTTTGGAATGAGTGCATCCGTTGCACTGCTGTCAACAAGAACACCACTAGGTCCACAAACTAGGTTTGTGTCACTTTCCAGTGATAACACAGCTAAGGATGAGCCGGACTTCAATTCCTGCCCCTTGATGGGAGAGATAGCGTAAAAAACATTTTCCTGTAATTTTTGCACTGTATTTCAGGCCACCATACAAGAAAGGGAAGGACTAATTCCCACAGCGTTTCCATCATAAAGGGGATAAAGTCTTGTTTATCTTGGAGAGCTGTGCTGAAGACCATTGCCAGTGAAGGGGCATCTCTTGAAGGCAGGCAGAGATTGTTGTTAGTGGGGGCTGGCGCTGGTCAGTTTGAATCCCAAGGTCTCCTTTCCAAACCTGGCAAAGTCCAGCAGAGTTGCCCCATAGAGCAATGTATTCTGATCAGTTGTTTAAATTTGGCTGGAAGACGTTTGGTACAGTATTACTTTTAGTCCAGGAATAAGTTCCATGCTGGTTTCAGTAAGAGGTTGGCACTGAGTGGAACCCACTGATGACGCGGCATGGGTGGAATGCTGAGTGATGGAAGCGCAGTCTTGGAGCCAGGCTGTTCCAGATGACAAGAAGTCTGCCAAGCCTCCAGCACAGAAGTATTATTAATTGGTGTTAGCTTAGCAGATGTAAGAAAATACTGGTCGGACGACGTCCGCAAGGTCATGTTAAGTGGGAGAGAGAGAAATACAAACACCAGAAGGAAATATGCAGTGCATGATGGAAAGTGGAATCATTGAAGGCATTATTGAAGGAGGCAGGTTTGCTCTTTAGTTGTTGGATATTGGAGGATCCAGGGCTGGGGGTGCTGGTAGCAATAATGTCTAGCCCAGAATGAAAGTTGTCATTGTGCTTGGAATACAGTTACTTTTAAACTGTGCGGCTGCTTTCTCTTTTTGTTCCTAGTTGCAGGCCCGCTGGTTTCTTTTCACTGTGCAAAGTCTGTGTCTCTTCCATTGCTGTCAGCACTTGAGTATGCAGTACAGTTGACAGATTGCAAAGCATGGCTCACAAGGAGGAGAAGTTGCATCTAAGGCATGCATGACTAAGTCTCTGTTCTTACCAGTAGGAGCTAGACTGTCCGTCTCCCATCAGTGGGTAGCAGATCACAGATGACTTGAACATGCTGTAAAAAGTAGTAATGCTTTTTTCTTGTCCTGCCTTGCAATGTGGGGCTTTAGGAAGGATGAGTGAAGGCGATCTATTGTCATGACTTCCCACAATGAGTTCTGGAAATTGTAGTTTGTGAGAGAACTAAGAATTCTGCTAGAAAACTCCCCCATCTATGGTTCCCCAAGGAGAAGGATTGTTTAACACTGAAGTGTAGATATGATTTTTCTCCTCCTCCATCTAAGAGGATTAGAGAAAGGAACACACACATTTGTCTGACCTTTGCAAAGCTCTAGTTTTGCTCAGTTTTATTTGAACTGTGAGAAAGAAGAGACTTTGGGGGGAGAGTTGTTTGTGCTTTTCCTTTTGCTCTGCCCAACAAAAGTATAAGATGGAATTTCAGAGAGGGCTGCCTCCCATTTCTTTTAAAGAGATCGCAATGTGTGCCAACATACAGAAGAGGATCCCCTCTGGATGAAACTATAAACCAGGATTGGAAGTTTCTAATTGCTGCATGGTGGTGGTTTTGGTGAGGGAGAGCAGGGGAGGCACAAGAGTTTGGGCAAGGAGAATGAAGCTCTTCAGAAATCGGTTTTATTGTTTTATCTTTTTATAAACTGCATTGAGGTTTTTTTCAAGCAGCATATAAATTTTAAGAAATAAAGTCTTGTGCATGATTTTATGTTGTGCACCAACCACCCTGTGATCTTTAGGTGGGCAGCATACAAATTTAATAAATAAATAAATAAATAGTTCACCTTGATCCTGTCAAATAAAGAACAGGGATGCTGTTTTTCCTGGACTGGAGAAAAAATTTTCCTAGTTTGAAGATTGCTCAGATCTCTCCTTTTTAGATCTGACATCTAAACGAGTTTCCTGGTTTTACTTTAAAAACCACAGCAACTCTCAGTGAATTTTATGTGGCCCATGTTTATTAGCAAATGCATTTTATTGTGGAGAAGAGTGTTTTCTTCTTGTTAATTCTAGCAGCGGAGGCTCTTAATAAAAGAGAAGCGTCTATAGTCCTTGGCTGCCTGATTCACAGCATATAGTTCCCTCCTATTAGAAGAGAACAAATCTCAAAGTGGTTTACAACACATTACAACATCTGATAAAACAATCCAGAATTCAAGTTTCAAGGAAAATAGTCTAGGTCCTTCTTTAAGTGACATTTTGCTTTTCCCAGTCACCAACCTAGCACCCAGAAATCTCCATGTGGTCACAGTTGGACCTGCACCATTCACAAAACGCACCTGGCTAGTTTTGGACACTGATTGAAAATCATGTTCCCTGCCTACATGCTTGCAATGTAATAATGCACGATACATTAGGAATCCTTCATGCTCATGTCAGCTTTTCAGTGAACAAGGATAGGAACCCTTGGCTTGGAGCAAAATGTTTCTAAATGTGCATTAAGTGTCACACACTTGTAAGGGAGAAGTCAATGACACTGGGAAGTCGGTCTGGCATGGAGTGTATGACGGGGTCCCCACGGGTACAAGGAGTCATATTTGATGTTATGCATTTTGCACCAGACCAACTTTTTTACTTAAAACAATTTGGTGCTTCTAGTTATGGCACTATGGGGCACCTAGCCTGGATATCTCTCGGGAGCCTAACCTCTTCCCTTCACTGTTCACAGATATATCTTCCATCATGGTGGGCGAGAGGAGAAATGGAAATCTGCTGGTGCATCTTGGGCCCAAACTGCAGGCCTATCCCGAGGAGCTAATCCGGCAGCGCCGTGGCCACGATGGCCACACCGAATACTTGATTCGCTGGAGCATCCTTAGCTTGGATGACAGCCTAGGAAACAGCGCCAATGCTGCTTCCTCCGAGAGCAAAACAGAGAATATTCTGATGTGGATGTCGGCAGAGGAGGTTTATGCCAACTGCCCCACTCTGCTGGGCAAGAGGAAACCTGAGGGGCAGCGGGTAAAGGAGGAAAAAGCACCTAGCACATTCCCATCTGACGTCACTCTGGATGAGGCCTCGCTGCTTGAGATGAAGGCTGATGTCAGGAACCTGGTGCAGCGGGCTGCTCGGCAAATGGCCAGGACTACAGGCCCAGAGTCCTCCATCCTGAACACCATCCATGTGCTCAGTGCCTATGCCAGTATTGGCTCGTTGACGGGTGTCTTCAAAGAGACAGGTGCTCTGGACCTGCTGATGAAGATGCTGTGTAATGAGGAGAAGCAGATTCGCCGAAGTGCTGGGAAGATGCTGAGGGCCCTGGCTTCCCATGACGCAGGTGAGATTTCCTGGTCTGAAATCCTAGGGTGACCTCCAGGCTTAGAATTTTAGAGTTGGAAGGGACCCCAAGGGACATCTAGTCCAGTCCCCTGCGATGCAGGAATTCTCTGTTGATAGTCCCTAGAATGCTTTGAGAAACTGGAAAATGATAATGATTCATGTGGATGGAGTACCTGGTGGGATTGGGTGGCTGAATCTGCTCAAGGCTTCTGCCTGTTGCATTTGATGGTGGTGTTGTTATTCAGATAAGAGGACGCAATCTTGCATCTGAAAATGTGGTCATCTTGTTCATTAGGGCTGAGTAGAGTTTTGATTCCAAACACAGTCAAGTTTGGTAAGTCTGAACCTCCTCCAGAGACACTGCAATCACTGTTGTTCTTTCACGTAGCATTTTAAATTGCCAATTCTTTCTGTGTTCCTCATGGTGTTAGATTGCAAGACAGATAAAGTGCGGTTTTCTAGTTGTCTTGGGAGAACCAAGATCTTAAGAACTTCTAAAGAAACTTTCATTTTATATTTGGTGATGATTCCAGGGCTAAGTGAATAATTACAGATCCCTTCCTGGAACTACGTTTAGTCAGACCTCTCAGACTTTTCTCTGTGGGTTTTAATAGGGTTATCCTGTATTTCTTGAATTTAGACAAATAGGTTTTCCCTGAGTCTTTCCTCAGACGTATGCTGCAGCAATATTCATCTGTCACATTCAAACACTAAGCATGGTTTATCTATTTCCTTGGGGTTCTCTGGAGGAAAGGAAAGGGGATATAGCTTGCCTTGAGACCTTGGCTATCTTGATTTTTAATTATTTCTAGGATACTTTTAACCTTGATGTTTTAAGTATTCAGTCTGTAGTTCCCTGCTACTTTAATATTTCTTACTAGACTAGACGGGACTGTATCCATTAGCTGTTTAAATGGAGGTCCACTCACACAACAGGACTTCCCCTTCCTCTGCTCTCCCCGTGCCCTCAAAATCTACATGAGGAGGGGGCACGGGGTGGGCTGCAGAGGAGAGAAGGGGAAATTCCATTGTACAGGTGGAAGTCTTAAGTGTGGAATGGCAGCTTTGGATACATCCTTAATTGTGAGGCATGGGGATATTCCTCCTACCCATGAAGTCAAAGCATCATTATAATTAATATTTATTTTTAATTCAGCTCATTGGACTGAAGTTAGTGAAGTTTGGTCCCACTTCAGGCAAACAAAAGTTCGGTGTCTTCTTCGGGAGACAGTTCAGGTTCATGTGCAAACATTTAAAAATTCACCCTATGCAGGATTGCCCCAGCCTTTAGACCAGGAAACACTTTCGGATGCTGGGTCTCAGCCTCAGGATGTGGGGATTATTTTTTTTTTTAAAAAAAACAACAACCTCATTTTCGTGGTCATTTGTCAGGGATTCATTAGCTGTGATTCCTCTATTGCAAGGGGTTGGTTACCTCCCAACTCTACAATTCTGTGATATGGATTTTTATAGTTATAAAGTGATTAAAATCTTTATAAAGTATCCTGATCTTAATGATGGATAGTAAGTATATTACGCAGCAGGAATGAGGAATCTTTTTGCCTCCATGGGCCAGATCCACATCGGGATTGACCTTGTGTGCTAAATTTAACAAGTGGATGGGCCTACCCACCGGTCAATCTCCTGACACCACAGTGACATCAGCTGATTTGGTGCTGTCGAGCTCCAAAGCTGGGACTTCAAAGCACGTCGCAGGCAGCAAGGAGCTGGAAAATTGAAAAAACAACAACAGTAAAACTTTTTTATAGCAGCTGTATCAATGCAGCTCTCTTGTTTCAGAGGGGTTTTCAATGCAAAACCCCTTCCTGGTCCAGTTTGCATTAAAACTGCTCCTAAAACAAAGACAAAAAGCTCTGTGCAAGGTGCTCTGAAGTCCTGACTTAGGGACTTCAAAGCATAGCCAAACTGAGCAACCAAGCTGCATTGCGTTAAATAGTCCTGTTTGTATCAATTAACTGGAGCAATGAGACATTGAAAAACCCACTAGGACAGTAATTGAGAACAAGCACAAAATGGCAGTCTTCTCTAGAGAAGAAGAATAAATAACATTAAAATGCAGGCCTTCCTCTTGTTTCTTTGATTAACAAACCAGGTGAATGCTGTTGACTTCAGCTGCATTACTGAGAGTGGCCATGGGCAGGTGAAGAGAGAGTTAGACTTTGACCCGGGAGATTGGAGTTAAAATTCCACCTCAGCCTTGGACTTGCTGTGTGGCATTAGAAAAATAACAACTTCAGTTTTCCATCTCAGAACTTTAGTTTTCCATTTGAATTCTCCTCCACCACAGCAAATACAGGCTGACCTCTATAAAGGTGGCAAATAATAAAAAGTTGCATGGAAGCATATAAGAAGCTGTTTTATATTGAGACAGACCAGCAGACAACGTTCAGTAGAGTCAACTGAGCCTAGAGCCTCAAGCAGAGGTCTTAACGCAGTTTTGCTTCTTGAGTCATCAGAGTGTGTGCCTGGTACCTTGTGCATGCTAATCATGTATCCTCTGCCCCATGTAAATGTTAAATAGGCATGGATTACACCCGTTTAAACTTTCTGAACACAGCAACCTGGCTGTATCTGCAATTGAGTTGGTGCTGCTACATGATGTGGCTCTATCCAGACTTGCAAAGTTTGGCTGTGATTCCCAGTGTGTTTCGGTAATTAAGTTAGAAGGGCTAGAGACAAACTTGGCAGCTTTCTTTTCAAACTTCTGCAAAGTAAGTTGTAGTGTTTCAGGATAAAGCTGACCTTGTATGTAATAACTAAATTGGTTTTAGGGTTTTCCTGCCTCCCTTATGACACAAATTGTGATAATTATTTATTTGGAGCCTTTGTGAATGTTTCGTTTCTTTCATTCTTCTCAGGAACAGGCATTGACAATTAGTCATCCGCTTTTGGAGTTGTTCTCTTATGCTCAGTTCACATTACAAGCTTTGCCTGAATTTGCTTTTCAGCTATTTCAGAAACCTGGAAACAGTGAGTCCTACCACTCCAAATCTTAAACTTCCATTGAATATTTGTTGGCTTGAGTAATTAAGAGAGAGAGAGTAAAAGAAATTCAAAAGATGCTCGTTTTCCAATTCATCCTTGTCTGTGTAGTGAAAAGAAGGGAGAAACTAAATTCTGGCAGACCGTTAGCAGGAATGGTTGTTTTTGATTATACATCTCTGTTGTATTGGCAAGTATAATCTTTTTTAACAACAGGAAGAAATGGAGGCACAGAGAGATGACCAGCTTGCCGTTAGAGAACAGAACTCAGTTCTAAAACTCTTGACACCCACTTACTACGCTGCCTTTCCCTATGTACTGAGATTAAATTTGCGCTGAAAAATGTAATGTGGGGCAGTTCTTGGAAATTATGGTTTTACTGATAGGATATCAGCTGCTTAATCTGTGACCCTTTGGTGGAAAAGACATTAGCACTGCCCTTCATAATGTTCCAGAATGCATGTTTTTCCTACACAGAGATTAATCTTGCACTTAAACTCATGATTCATTAAGCCAGAATCTCACAGCTGCTTAGTGTAAACTTTTTAAAACACAAAGATTAGGAAGTGGGCAGGGCTATTCATGGTAAGAACCTTAAACAAGAGTGGTTGAAAGAATGCTAAAGCCAATATTTCTAAATTTTATATATTAGTTGGAAAGGACTTACACCACCTACAAAGCTAGATGAAAACCAAATGTTACTTTATCCAGTAATAACTTGCCAGGTGCCATCATGCAACCTGAATGCTCACTCCTACCACTGACTAATGCCTGCCCCGACTGTGTAACAAAAACCCAGGAATACAATTCCTTAAACTGCACAGGCCTTTTTGATCTTTGCTTCTGCTCCTATGTGTTCAGCTTCTCGTAACCCGGCTACATATCTAAGTACCACTCAGAGCATTTCCAGACTTCCTCTGTCTCTCTTTTTAAAATAACCTTCTGGCTTTCATCCTTGTATATGTAATGGCAAACATTTTGGAGACAGTTTCTTATTCCTGCCACCACATCACACAAATTCATTCTGATAGATATGTATTGTGGTAAACCTGCCATACCAGGCAAACTGCATACTAGACAAAACCAAAGCAAATAACCAAGAAATAGTGCCCATTATATTTGAGAGCAACTGAGGTCCTTTCTGGATTCCCAGGAAGGTAATGTAAAGAAAAGCCCTTAAGCTGTGTTTTATGTTGTCTGCATTTTGTATTGTACAATTTTGCAAAAACATTCTCGGTATAAAATGAGACATTGCATTAGATGGAGCTTATTCTTCTTGTTCCTCAGACCCCTCCCCCCACTTTCTTAACCATAAACCTTTCCCCTTAATCTCTGAGGACATGCTTTCTTCAGAAACTGTGTGACTGAACTTCCTAAAATGTCCTATGCTTCTTAGTTATCATACCCTGGACTTTTGAACTGTCACAGTTTCCACTAATTCTCAATTTTGTTGTCATCTCCGAAGACGAGTGTAGGCAAGAGCTGAATTTGTATTGAAAAATATAGGATCAGAGTGGGAAAAGGAGGAGGAAGAATGATGTTCTGGCTTGCCATATCATTAATAAGCAAAGGCTGAGTGAGTCTAGATCAAATTGGTGGTAGTTACTTGTCACTGATGTGTAAAGGTAAAGGGACCCTGACTGTTAGGTCCAGTTGTGGACGACTCTGGGGTTGCGGGCAACTGGCGGCTCTCATCTCGCTTTACTGGCCGAGGGGGCCGGCGTACAGCTGCTGGGTCATGTGGCCAGCATGACTAAGCCGCTTCTGGTGAACCAGAGCAGCGCATGGAAACAGTTTACCTTCCCAGGGGTAAAAAAAGGGGGGGACAGATGTTCGGGAGGGGGCTTTGTCAACCCCATCCGCCATTGCACCCAATGTGTTCTGACTATATGCAATTTTGGCTTTAGGAGCTTACTGTAAAACTTCCAGTGGGAAACAGGATAATCATTTCTCTAATGTACATTCCCAAGCTCTTTTCCTTTTCTCCCTAATAATAGCCAGTGCTAACCGGAATGTATAAACCAGCTTCAAATTCTGTATTCAGATTCTGGTTAAGACTGAGAACATTAGCATTAACTTTCATTGAAGCCTATGGGATAAGGGTGGGAGGAATTAGTGAGGCTATCTGAAGTGATCAGCTGGCTCCCTCTTACTATTCTAACTTTAATTTATAGGGAAAAACTAAGTTTAGGCTCTCATGGTGATGAAAATAAAGGTTGAAGACATGAGAGTACTGTAGTGCATTTGAGAGGTTCAGTGACCAGAAGAGAGGTAGTTGTCTCTTCCATGTTTTGTTTTTACGTTCTGTGATTTTGAGAGGGACTGGGAATGCCAGCTGTCTTTAACTGGTGCGTCTAAAGGAAAAATGCTCATTCTGCTAAAGTAGAACTTGTCTGCCTTGAAAAGCCTTTTCACCTACCACATGTATGCATTTGTTACCTGTGTGTGTGACTTACCTGTGGGTCAAGATACATTTCCAATGTACATCTAGGAGCTGCATTAAATGTGATAATCCAGGACAGATGTATAATGCTGGAGAAGCACCACTGTTTTGTGAAGATCTCCTCTCACTGGCAGAATATGAGGCGCAGCACTGAGTATGTCTGTTTTGGTTTCAGGAAGCCGAGCGTATGTTCTCTTGTCCCTGAGCCAGCAGGATGGCATTGAGCAGCATATGGATTTTGACAGCCGCTATACTCTCTTGGAGCTGTTTGCAGAGACGACATCTTCCGAAGAGCACTGCATGTCCTTTGAAGGCATCCATCTCCCTCAGGTACCTGATGATCTGACTGATTCTGTTATGGTCAGGAAGGGTTCCCTTGTGAAGACAGATGGTTGAGAATGCAAGGATTTGAGTGCATGTCTGAGAAGCAGATGAGATAAGAGTGGCAGGACCCAAAGACCCAGATCAAGGATGTTAGTTGGCTGGGATAATCCAGGGACTTGCCTAGTGTGGAGGTGGAGGGCAGTGGGTTTGGAGAAAGCCAGAACTCACAGGGGCAAAAAATTAATTGGAAATGGAGATAGAATACAGGATCTAGCTCAACAGCGAGCTAGGGGAGAGCATAATTTTCTAGCTGTTGGCCTGATACATTGCATCTCTTTCAGATTCCAGGGAAGCTGCTGTTTTCTCTGGTGAAGCGCTATTTGTGCGTCACCTCCCTCATGGACAAGCTGAACAGCACCACAGAACTGGGAGGGGAACGCCAAGACTGCGCAGCCCCCAGCACAAACTTTGGGGAAAAGAGTCGGGTGCAACGGGAGTTCGACTTCAGCATGGCCATGGCGAACCTCATTTCGGAGCTGGTGCGGGTCATGGGTTGGGACCGCAGCCAGGAAAGGGAGCTTTCCCTCAGGGAGACGCAGCCTCGAGTCGTCCGCTCCATCTTCCAGCCCAAGGGTTCCACTTGTACTGCTGTCCAGGTCCCTTTGGTCACCCCAAAGCCGTCGCCACGGAAAAAGCAAGGGCAGGGATTTTTGACTTTGTCAGATTTCTCCAACCGTAGCAGCTATGTAGAGTATGTGCAGGAGAACCTGAAGCCGGGGATGACCGTGCGCATGCTGGAAGACTATGAGGAGATCAATATCGGAGACGAGGGTGAATTTCGCCAAAGCAATAGTGGGATGCCCCCTGTACAGGTATGTGGTTTGGAGAAAGAAGGAAGGATGGAGCAGAGCATAATTGGGGGGGTGGAGGATTCAAGGGTTGTTCCTTTGGGTGGAATGTTTAAGTGGCATTTAGAACTGCTGCATCTTTCATAGGTTTAATCATGGAATTGGGGGGGGGGATGTACTACATTAGAAGGAAGATTTTTGATTTTTTTAATGTTCATATTACCTTCATGGTAGGATGGCTGCAGGTCAGAAACTTCAGGCCAACTGTTTTGCAGTCCCTACCTATGTGAAATATGCCCTTCCCATTATTAAAGATATAATGTTGATTCTTGGGGTTTGTTGCTCTGCTTGCTATCTGCTGTTTGTTTGAACACTTATTCTGTATCCGATTTTTGCCGGTTTGTGCAAGTCAGATTGTATTTTATTGTTTGTGTGTCTGACCAAATTACCTTTTTCATGTGCCTGGCTATCTATCTCTGAAGTTATAGTTAAATATTGTTCACCCTTTCCCTGATTTCAGTAGTATAGCTTCTTATTATCCTCATTGTTTGTTCTGTCTAGCCTATGTCCTCAGATGGCCTTTAGGAATGATTTATTGTCTGGTTAATGTATACTGGTTTAAATTCCAGCTTATGGCTGGAATACGCATAGTGTAGGGTTGAAGCCACTTACCCTGCAAGACTGAAATACTAAATCATTTTCTTGAAGCCAGTTTCAGTATGCTTCATCCTCTTGGATTTAGCCATCTGAGCTTCAAGGGGTTGGATCAAAATTTCAGAAACTAGTATGAGTAGCACTGGGGATTTTTCCAGCCCTGAGACCACTTTAAAAGAGAGAGAGAGAGAAGGGGAGAGAGAGAGGAAGAAAGAAGGAAGAAGAAAAGCTTAGGCTAGGTAAAGGGTTATGTATTACATACTTAAGAGCCTTAGTAACCATGAAATCACCTGATGAAGATATCTGAATATCATGTACTTTACACTTAATTAGTGAGGGTGCATGAAATTCCTAGCGTTGACCACAGGAATAAACAATTATAAATCTTCCAAAGTTGGATACAAATGACAGCAAGGGGAGTAGTATAAGAAACTGTTGTTCAGTCTGATAGCTAGTGAGTTAAATGTACCCGTTAGCTGTCTTAATTTTTCCTAAGTTTTATTATTAAAGGAGTTGAAAAACAGCCAGGGGAGAGCTTTTTTTGCTCATAGCGCAATATAGAAGAAATGTGAAGGTTCTTGTTTAAAATGTAGCAAGTGATGAATAGATGGAAAGAGATTTATTCTGTAACTGCCTTCTAGAAATTGAAAATATGTTTACATTATAGGGATATGGTGGAGTAAGCTGGAGCACGGAGCCAAGGAAACAATTCTTTCAGTAGCAGTTTGCTTTGCAGCTTGAACTTTGCCAAGGCCAGAAAATAATGATGTTGCAATAATATTGGATAGTGTGAACAAGTATTCATTAGAGAGTTTATGCACAGAGACAAAAATTGTAGATATTGCCTCAGAGTTGAGTATCCAGAGGGAGAATGAGAGCTGAAATCACACCCTCCACTCTTAAGATCATCTAGAGTAGTGGGAAAGATTTAGAACTGAGTTTTGCTCATGTTGAGGATGTTTTCCCTATAAGGCAGCATTTCTCAACCTGGTGCCCTCCAAGAATGCCATTTAGAGATTCTCATCTGTAGAGAGAGCCAGTGAACTGCAGTGGAAAGAAACTTGAACTTCAGAGGAACTTTCAACACAGTTCTGAATTTTTCCTAAAAATCCCATGTTTGTCACAACTTCTACTTCTTCTTCTTCTTCTTCTTCTTCTTCTTCTTCTTCTTCTTCTTCT
>JAXCMG010000003.1:81641783-81661670 GCA_034642415.1 Podarcis siculus | reverse complement strand
CTTCTTCTTCTTCTTCTTCTTCTTCTTCTTCTTCTTCTTCTTCTTCTTCTTCTTCTTCTTCTTCTTCCCATTTATTTATTACCACTATTCACCCTAAGGTCCCAGGGTGTGCCACAGCATTAAAACACAACAATAAAAATAGTTCAAAGCAATTTATATTCATGAAGGCAAAGGTAAAGTACCCCTGACAGTTAAGTCCAGTCACAGACAACTCTGGGGTTGTGGCGCTCATCTCACTTTACTGACTGTGAGGGAGCCGACATTTGTCCGCAGACAGTTTTTCTGGGTCATGCGGGCAGCATGACTAAGCCGCTTCTGGCGAAACCAGAGCAGCGCAGGGAAACGGCGTTTACCTTCCCGCCGGAGCGGTACCTATTTATCTACTTGCACTTTGACGTGCTTTCGAATGTGCTAGAGAACTGCTAGGTTGGCAGGAACAGGGACCGAGCAACGGGAGCTCGCCCTGTTGCGGGGATTTGAACCGCCGACCTTCAGATCGGCAAGCCCTAGGCTCTGTGGTTTAGACCACAGCGCCACCTGCGTCCCTCATGAAGATAAGGTGGGTCCTAAAAATATACACCTTAAGTGTCAAAAGCCATGGCAAAGAGGTACTTCATCAGCATCCTCCAGAAGCTGTATAATGTAGGTGGAGAGGGTGTCCCACAGCTTAGGGGGCACCCAAGAGGCTCTGTAAGGAACAAGGCAATGCTGCTGATATTTGAGGCCTGAATCTACTATATATGGCAGATTCAGGCCTCCGATATCTGCAACCCAGCCTCTAACACTGGAACAATGCCGATACCTCTTGCACAGTTGTTTTGATGGTGATTGGAATAAAAATTATAGAGCTGTTTGCTTGTGTAATAGTCTACGTTTAGGTATAACCAAGGATACTCTGTCCTTCACCCAAACACTGGATACTTTCTGATTTTGATGTTTTGTGTTATTTTATTAGATAATACACCCACACAACAGCCGCATCCAGGCTGATATCAAATCTGAAATGTTGCTGGTATATTCATAAGAATAAAGACCCCAAAATTAAGAATCTCATGCGCTACCAACTGAGCTAAAGGCGTTTCTGACTGGATGCATGTGCATAATAGGGAAAAGGAGGTTGGGGAGTGGAAGGAGTGTTGGCCAGGGAATTCCATGTACAGAAAACTGTATGTGGGCGGCGAGGATACAGCAGAGGACTGAATTGTCCACATGATGTTCCTTCAGTTATGTTGCTCATTATTTTGCTACAGAAGCAAGATGATACATTTCGTATTAACTCAACATGTCTGGTGAGAAAGTTTGCCAGATGATATGCAAAACAAGTCACCGCTTTTAGCAGAAAATCATGGGCTAAGCATCTAGGCAATTTAGGCTGTGGCAGCTGAGAGGCCTGGTATTTGTGAGATGCTAAGGTCACAGCTTGAATGAAGAAGGAGTTGGCTGTAGCTGGCAGTTGCCCAAGACTTTTGGATCTAAGGCAAGCTTGTTGAGCTTTAGTCTTCAGCTCATCCATCTCTTCTACTGATCTTAATCACTATACTGTGCTTGGTGCTTCTAAGACTTAACATAGTGTTGTTCTGTGTTCAGGTTATATTTTTTCTTCATATGTTTGTATCTTCAGTCCAGTTGTGATATTTGTCTCCTCTCCTCCCCAATATATTTCTGCAAATAATTCTTCAAGGGGTATCTCCCCTCTTTATGTTTGAGTCACTTCTTCTCCCCATCCTCTCTTTCCTGGACTTTAATGTGCAAGGAGGGTGTCGGGAGAGGGAGTTGGTATTAGTTTTGAACCATGGACCCCAAGCACAAGGTTAAGGAGCCTTTTCTTGAGTCTCCCTTTCAGCCTCCATGCCCTCAATGTACTCTTTCTGGAGGTCTCTGTGTGAAATAGAATGCTGGACTTGATGGGCCTTTGGTCTGCCTTGCAGATTCTGTTAAGCTTAGCTCCACTACAGTGGTACCTCGGGTTACATATGCTTCAGGTTACATACGCTTCAGGTTACAGACTCTGCTAACCCAGAAATAGTACCTCGGGTTAAGAACTTTGCTTCAGGATGAGAACAGAAATCGTGCTCCGGCAGCATGGCAGCAGCAGGAGGCCCCATTAGCTAAAGTGGTGTTTCAGGTTAAGAACGGACCTCCAGAACGAATTAAGTACTTAACCCGAGGTACCACTGTACTAGGTTTTCTGCAGGACTAGGGGGAAGCAACCCTCACTCCTGCCCTAGCTAAACAGACGAGAGCTTAATTAAATAAGGAAGGCATTCTACCACCTAAACAATGAAATTCTTGGAACATTTGACTGCAGAGAATTGTCTGGCCAGTTGACAACATTTGACCAGCCAGTTAACTGCTGTGCCAGCCCTAGAATGGTCTTAAATTAATTCTGCCCAACAAAATTATATATGATGCAAAAAAATGGGTCACAACTTGATTCCTATAACACGATCAAGAATTGTGTTGATCATTGAGATTACTACGAAATAATAACTACCCCCTGTTCCCTACATCTTTAAACTTGCTGCACCTTTTGCCAACTTTTTTGTTCTGCATCTCAGAGCTCCCATTACGCAGCACAGAAGATTTGGGCCGGAAGTTAGTTCTAACCCTGAAGTTCTGTTCATCCTCACAGGTTTTGTGGCAGTCCACGGGCCGCACCTACTGGGTTCACTGGCATATGATAGAGATTACAGGCTCTGGGGAGCAGCCTGAAGAGGAGGCTGCCCAAGAAAAGGTCTCCAATATAACAGAGAACCTGCAGCTACACACAGGTGAGGTTAGACGCACTGTATGCATTTGTAAACATATATGCATTATTATGGGTGTCACCTTTATTCCTTGTTTTGTTTTCTTTCTACTTTTTAGATATATTCCTTTTAGTAATGATCACTAAAGAAGAAGAATTGTGTTGCATGCTTTGCTTTCTTATGTCTGGCCACAAAAATGATTTATCACGGAATAATTTAGAATATTTTCTTGACTAAAATTACATATCTCCTCCTCCTCTTCTAGGAGTGCTACAGTTTTGTTTTCCTGTCTAGCTTAGCAGACATCCCTTGTCTCTCCTCTGCCCTGTCCTGTGAGGTTTTTCCTTCAGGTTGTTCTTTTTCTTCCCCTGCTGTCTCCAATTCTCTCCCTGTCTCTCTAAGACTTTTTCTTTCCTCCTTGCCTCCTGTCCCCCCCCCCCACCTTTCACGGTAAGAACCCAATCAACCATTCCTTGTTGCACGTTTTAAAGGTGACATTAGCATGGGTAACCTTAAAGTCAGGTTTCCTCAGCTGTGTCACAACCCGTAGTCCATTAGCCACCGAGGTAAGAATTGTTGGACAGAGCTATAACATTTGACCAAGCTTGGCATCTGGGTGGTACCTTATGACAATACCTGCTTGCACATTTGTATAAAACTAAATAGCGACACTGGCTGCTATACCTGATAAGTTTGGATGAAAATCTCCAGTCTATTACTTCTCCACCTTTCTTTATGTAACTGTGGCCTGGTCAATGGAAACAACAGCTCACTTCATAAAGCTATTCCTCCAACGTATCATTGACACTTCTTGCATACAGAAAACTTGCACACCTGGTTCTAGGCTACTGTGTATTCTGTCACGCTAGGTTTTTATGCATATGGAGGTTTTTCCCCCGTAAGAAAGAAACATTCATATGGTGAATGCGTGGTCTGAAGCAATGCAGCACAGAAATCCTTTTATTGTGTGATCCACGTTGCATGTAGACTCACCATATACTTAAACCTCCCTTTCCTCTCTTTAGCTTTACATCTGCTATTGCCCTTTTCACCATCAACTCTCTTCATCCACCGCGGTACCTTATTCCCTGCCTTGGGAACAACATTGGATGGAGCCGTGGGCACAAGCGGTAGCCAAGCCGCTTGTTTAACTTACGAAATGGGCCTGAGTTTTCATGTATATCAGGAGAGGGCCTAGGAGAGTTTGCTTTCTTTCTCTGCATGCAGTTACTAAGACCTTCTACTGCAAGCCACTCGGAGGACTGTACTCTCTACCATACCTGACGGACCGGATGAATGAGAACTCTGGGACGCTGAGCCGGGCTGAATGGTGGGAGCTCCTCTTCTTCATTAAGAAGCTAGAACAGCAGGAGCAGCAGGAAGTGGTCCAGTTCATCCAGCAAAATCATGAAGAGGCGGTAAGCGGAATGAATCAGGCATGAGAAGAAAGAGGAGAAGCATGCAATGCTCCTGGGAGGAGGACACTGGAACGTCCCCTTCCTACTTACCAGATCATTGTATCAGAAGTGTGGCCTGCCAGCCCACAAGCTATGTCCTCGTGGTTCTTCTGTGGCTGGGTCTCTTGGAGGGGTGGCCCCTGGACCTTCTGCTTCCAGTGGCTGTGGCTGGACTTGAGAAGCACAGTATTTACATGGGAGTCGGCATACAGTCATACCTCGGGTTACAGATGCTTCAAGTTGTGTTTTTTTATGTTACGGATCGCCGAAACCTGGAATGGGCTACTTCCAGGTTTCGGTGGTCGTGCATGCGCAGAAGCGCTAAATCATGCTTTGCGCATGCACAGAAGTGCCGAATTGCAACCTGCGTGTGCGCAGACATGCCGCTGCGGGTTGCGGATGCTGCGGGTTGCGAACGTGCATCCCGCATGGATCACGTTCACAACCCAAGCATCCACTGTACTTGTAACGGTCTCTTTTTATTTCAAGGTGTCGGAGCTAGATGAAGAGGGCCTGATCCAGCTGTCGGTGTCGGTAGAGTTGGCTAAGAAGGTGCTGCAGCTCCTGAGCAAATACTGCCAGGGCTGCACCTGCAGTGACCTGCATAGCTCTCACGTCTATCTCAAGTATTCCTTCAGCAAAGGAGGGACAGAGCAGAACTGCCAAAACGCGGATGTTACGCCCCTGGATTGTGGCGGCCTTTCTGAAGGCATGGCGTCCAAAAAGCCAAAGAAGGAGTCGCTCTCGGCTGAAGTGCCTTCTCCAGCTCCATCGGCGGCAGAGAAGACTGACACACAGCTGATTAACGAGCTCCTCAAAGTGGAAGGCCTTTCATTTCCGGACACGTTGGATGAAAAAGCCAAGAGTAAGTGTGCCAGACAGCATCCCCACCTCCGTTCATTTGGGGTGAAGTAACTGAGGGGGGTGATGGGGGGGTTAATCCCAGAGAGACTGGTTGTGGGCTGAGGGAAGCTAGAATGGAAAGTAAAGGGGCGTCATGGTGTTTCTAGACAAGAGAGCGTTTGAAACGGAGTGGTGGCTTGTACTGATCGGTGTTTTGATCCTGGTCAGCTTTTTGCAGCCTCAAGGTGACAGGGAAGAGGAACTCACTGGAGAAGCTAGCAGATGTTGTGGATATAATCCAGAAATCTAGTTCTGAGGTTGCGCTGCAGATGGCTGGACTCAGATTCATCACCAAGATCTTGGAGGATGAACCTAGTCAAGAGAGACAAGTCATCAAAGTGGACAGTGGTCCTTCGGTCAGGTCAGTTCCCTTCCCACCCCAGGCAATAGCAGCAGGAGGGCCACTTTCAGTTCCACTGCTTTGCAGGAGAAGGTGCCTCAGGGGGGGAAATACGAACAGGATGTTAGCTGACTGATCTTTGGTAAAACCGGTCTTTCTTTTTTCTTTTAATAAGTAGATTATGGGTTATTGCTCCTTGGGGCTGATTCACATGTTAAATGGGTGAGCCTTGGGCACACACATCCTTCATCCCTTCTCTTCTCCCTTCATGTACACTGATTCTTTCGCGACTTCATGGTTTATAGCAAACCAGTGTGCTTTTCCATCTGAGCCCACTGCATTTTGCTTGTTAAATATTTTTTTTATTAAATTCTCTGTTTTACAATTTAAAATACTCATTTTACCTCCTTAAGATATCGTTGATTTCCCTTCTTCTCTTTCCATGGTTCATTTTACATATCATAAATCCCTGCATATTTTATAAAAACTATATCATTCAGTATTCCATTATTGCATCCGTCAAAACTTATTTGCACTGCTGAATTTATCTTAATGCTGCCAGCGTTTTCAGCTGTACACAATTAATTTCCCACATATTCAATAAATGTTTTCCAATATCCTTTAAACGTATGTTCTTCTTGTTCTCTTATTCTACATGTTAAGTCTGAAAGATGTGCATACTCTGTCAGCTTAAGTTGCCATTCTTCTTCGGTTGGGACCTCGCTCGTTTTCCATTTTGGGGCTAACAATGGGGGGGGGGACGACACACTGCATTTTGAGTATACAACACTTTGCCCAGCTTTGATATAACAGCAAGCAATGGTTTGTTGCACACCAAGAAATCAGAAGGCAGGAAGAGGGGTGGGAGCATGACACATGCGTACCACTAAACCGTGGTTTCACATGATGTATGTTCTTTAAAGAAGAAAAACAACAAGAGCATGTTTTAGTTATTCCAGGCCTTAGATAGTGCAGCTTATAAATCTGAATAAAGTGCAAAATGAATTGGGTGTCCTGTTCCAAAGCAAGCTTAGTTTTTTATATGTGTGTTCTTCTGAATTTGGGGCAGCTCTTTCCCTGGACTCCAGCTTCTCCTCGGGAGAGACTCGTCTCAGAGCGTAGGCTGGCCCAACTGTGAGTGACCAGACACCTGTAGGGGATAACAGGGGCCTTCTTGTTGTCCTCAGAGAGAAAATGGTGAAGATGCTGGTGGAGCTGCTGAGCAACCAAGTGAAGGAGAAGCTGCTGGTGGTGATGGCACTGCGACTGCTTTATGTGTTCATGGCAAAGTACGATTGGAGAGTTCTCTTTGCCACGGAAGGCGGGGTGCGTGCCGTGTTGGGCTGCATGCAGGAATATCCCGCATCAGCCTTGGTCCAGCAGGCTGGCTTAGCAGTAAGTGGAATGGGGGGGGTGCCTGATGGGGTATGGAATTGGGGGACATGGACATCTTATTCTGTAAGCAAATGGAATGAGGGATTGGCATGACGGATTTAAAAAAACAACATATTCCCAGTGTAGCAATAGTGCTAGTCTATTGCAGCAAAAGCGGCCAGCAGTTTTGTGGCACCTTAGAAGCCACAAAGCCTAGGACTTGTTGATCAGAAGGTCAGTGGTCCGAATCCCCGCGACAAAGTCCCTTTGCTCGGTCCCAGCTTCTGCCAACCTAGCAGTTCGAAAGCACTTCAAAGTGCAAGTAGATAAATAGGTACTGCTCCGGCGGGAAGGTAAACGGTGTTTCTGTGTGCTGCTCTGGTTCGCCAGAAGCGGCTTAGTCATGCTGGCCACATGATCCGGAAGCTGTACACTGGCTCCTTCGGCCAATAAAGCGAGATGACTGGACCTAATGGTCGGGGGTGCCTTACCTTTACTTTAGAAACATAACATGAGAGTATGCCACAGTTTTTTTTGCTTTTGTTTGCCTTTTTAAGGTACTGTGAGACAGTTGAAAAATGTATTAGCCTCTTCCTCATGTTCAGAGCGATGGACTCTGAATAGTGGATACCTGATAATAATTGATAATAGGATAACTAATGTGCTTTTGGGAGTTAATGGCGCATAATAAATTGCATGGATAGCACACCTGCTTCAGAAAAGGTGGATTTTTACACAGATACCACTTTTGCCTAGAAGTTTACATGTACTCCATCATATTTGGTGACTGCATAGGTCTGTTTCATCTGTTTGTAGAAAGTGTAACTTGTGTGAACATTTGGGCCAGGAAGAATCAAAAGCATATCCTCTAGCATGTGGCGAATGGGTCAGGGAAGCGTATTGACCTGTGACAAGAGAATGCCAAGCAAGGTTTTCTAGAATTGTTCAGGAGTCGTTGCACTTGGGCCACCATTCAAAAAGCTGAATTACAATGGAAAGGGTGGGGGTTGCTATTGTTGAGAAGGGCTTTTAATGTTTGCAATCTTGATTCCGTTCCTGCTTTTTGCCCTTCTAGGCCCTGAAAGTCCTGGTGGGTGCTGGGAATTGTGAGCTTCTGGGCAGCAGTGGGAAGGCTAACCCTCTGAATCACTCAGATGCCCAGATGATGCGGGAGATCTTTGCTAGCATTGGTTCTGCTTCCGGCAAGGATTCGGATAACTTGCTCTGTGTCATCTGTACAGCTATTGAGAAGATGTTGGGCACACCTGGGTAAGCTGAAAAGGGATCCTTGGCAAGATACTGATAGCTTAACCGGTTAAACTTAATTGAGGCTAAGGATAGCCCAGTGTGTGGAGATAATATTCAGAGTCCCCTTGATCAGTAGCAGCTGGTGGGGCAGAAGGCAGGGAGACCAGCAGCAGATGAGCCAATCTCAGAGCCACCCTCACCTTGGTTGGCTGTTACGTAAGATGGCAGGAGGTGAGGCTGGCTGAGGTTGCTGCCCTTGTTTCTATAGAGCAGAGTTTCCCAAACTTGGGTCTCCAGCTGCTTTTGGATTACAGTTCCCATTATCCCTGACCACCAGTCCTGCTAGCTAGGGATGATGGGAGCTGTAGTCCAAAAACAGCTGGAAACTCTGGAGCTTCTGGAGTGAAGGAATTCTTTTGGAGGAGTCGGATTAGAATGCCATGTTCTTAATATATGGTTGACATACGTCTGAAATTTCTTGGACATCGCCAGGATTCAGCCATCGGTAATGGTGTCTGGGCGCAAATCACTGAAATGTCCTGGAAAATCAGGATGTATCTCAATCTCCTTTCCTCCATCTTGCACTCAGCTTATTATTATTATTAATTTATTTGTATACCAACCTTCATTGGGAGGGAGGTGCCCCGGGTGTCACCACTGAGTGGGGTGACAAAATGCTGGGCTGCACTCACCACGGGGCCTGCAGCGCGCCTGCAGGCTCCACACTGCCTCAAATGGTCCGCCCATCCCCTCCCCCTCAGCTGTAGGGCGGCTGAGTGGGAGGAGGCAGGCAGACTCCTTGGAGGCCCCGTGGAGCGTCCTGCCCTGGCTGGCCCCGCCCCTGGGCTCAGAGCACACGCGTCACCCCAAGCACCTGATCGGCTTGCTCCGCCATTGCCCTTCATCTACAGATCTCATGGTGGTTCACAGCATAAAAGCACCGTATAAAAGCATAAAAGCCACAAAATATATAGTAAAAATAAGAAAAACAAATCAATAAACTCCCCTCGCACAACACATTTAAAAGGACATTGGATGTCGATCAACCAGTCTGACAGATGCCTTATTTGCTGTTGTTTGAATTACTAGCTTCTCTGGGGCCGATCATTGCTGCTTTTGTATAGTTCTGTTCATTCGTTCTTGAATATAGTCTCGTAAGGTAATGCCAGTTGGGGCCAGGCAGTCACCCTCTGCTTGTTTCTCCTTTCCCCAGGGCTTCATCAGCAGTGCAGAATGGACTCTTGGTGCTGAACATGCTGATCAACCATCACAAGGGCCTGGCGGAGCAGCTAGGAAACTCTGACCTCCACGCCATCCTGCAGAGCTGCTGCCGAGCTGGCCAGAGCTCCAACGAGATCCTGGCTCGGATAGTGCTGAAGAGTCTGGCTGAACATAAGTTGCCGCTGAGCCAGGAGAATGCAGGTACGCGTGGCACTAGACCTGCAGTTTCTGATCCTTAGTTCCCCTCTGCAATTTAAGTATCAAATTGCACAAGTGCAGAAGGCTTAGTTGCACTGAATGATGCAGGACAGAATCTTCCCAGTGCTTGCTTTATCCATGGGGAAGAATCCATTTCTAAAAATGTGTCGTTTCATAATATTTGTTAGTAACAATATATGAATGCCAATACAATATTAGACAAGCTTGGCTCAAAGTTGTAATTAGTTTTTCTCTCTCTCCAAGTGATCGTCACTATGAAGTATCTGAGGAAGTAGATAGGGAAGAATTCAATGTTACATTGAGACAATCATCAGGGGTCAGCAAACCTTTTCAGCAGGGGTCCAGTCCACTGTCCCTCAGACCTTGTGGGGGGCCGGACTATATTTTTTTTTTGGGGGGGGGGGAAATGAACGAATTCCTATGCCCCACAAATTTTCCAGAGATGCATTTTAAATAAAAGGACACATTCTACTCATGTAAAAACACGCTGATTCCTGGACCGTCCACGGGCCAGATTTAGAAGGCGATTGGGCCGGATCCAGCCCCCAGGCCTTAGTTTGCCTACCCATGGACAATCATGCTATTTCAGCTTGCCAGACGGAACAATCCACCACCTGTCATGCCTCATGTGCTGTTCTGGGGGATCTCACACACACCCTGAGCCAATTCATGGGCTGCACAGTGGAAGGAATGAGGGGGAAACACCATAATGCAAGCACAGGGCTTCTACTGAGAAGGGGACCCATAAACCGGGTAAACCACAAATGCATATAGGCCAGTATCCAAAGTCGGTCATAATCAGAGCAGAACTATTGAAATCAGTGGACTTGGGTTGCTAATTTCCATGTGTCTCCTCTGTGTATGACTAACATTTAATACCATTCAGTAATCCCAAACCAAAAGTTACAGAAAGTGATCGCTTCATCAGGTCGATTAATAATCAAAGCCAACATTCTTACTTCATCTCAACCTGCAGCTGAAAGCAAAACCAATGCTGTGATTAATTCTCATTTCGTTTCCAACCAACACACAGTGCCAGTCTCTCATATTTCTTTTATGGAGCCAGGGAAGTTGTTTATGTATAGACTCATTTTTTGGGGGGGACGGGACGACACCTTATCGAAAGAGGAAACTGGTTCAAGTAATTCTGAATAAGATCTGCCTCCCTCTAATGGGCGGGGTTCATAATGGTAGTTCAATTGTCACTCTGCGCCCCCCCCCCCCCCAGCTGCTGATATCACTGGATGGGATTCACCTAATGAGCCCCATCAGTGAAAGCTCTTCAGAAGGATTTATGCTTGCTCAACTGGGCTTCCCGCCCCTCCCTGTGCCCCAAGTCGGCTTGGGGGAGGACTGCAAGACCAGTGGATAGCGAGGGAGGAGGGACCACTCTATCCAGCAAGCTGAAATGCTTGCACAGAGAGTGATATTGAATTCCACCCAGTGTGTATCCTCACAGCATAGACCATTAACCTTTTACAATGAACTATATATAAAGCCCTTTATACATTTTTACAATACAAACTTTTGCCTTGGAAACAAGGTGATTGCTCCACAAGTCTTTTGGAACAACGTAAGAGCATGGGCTACTTTTTAGTTTTGTTTAATAATTATTTTTTTCTGGAAACCCCTACATCACTGACTTCATTTCCATCAAACTCTTTCTTGTGCTACTAGAAAGTGTATGCATGGAATGCCTGGTATCCTTTGCCTGCAAATTCAGCAAGGTCTTCTGTACTTAACCTTGGAGAAGATTGGTCATGTGCGTTTTGCTCGCTTACCCTTCTGGAGCCCAGTGTACTTGTGCCTTTCATCCATAACCCTCCTTTCCACAGTGAACTGCTGGTGTTACGACACTTTTCTCTCTCTAGGAGAATGAAAGATGTGAGGCTTAAAACCACCTTGACCCCAGCAATTCCTCATGTGGCTTTTCTAATTGTACTCAACAAGGCACGATCACCAACTAAGATTCTTCCACGACTCATTTCAGGAGAGTGCCATTTTAACTCACAGTGATCCTATCCTTGTCTCTCCTTTTCTCCCTCCCCAGAGTCTGAGACCTCCTTTGAGCTGAAGGACATGGATGTCCCCACCCTGCTGAAAAACCTCCAGGAGACCAACTTCTCCAAGGAGGTGGTGCTAGCCCTGGAACGCTGCCTTTGTGATGAGGGTGTCTGCCCCGAGGGCAATGGCACCGAGCTTTTGCCAGACCGTGAGCACTTCTTGATGTTGATGAAAACCCTTGAGCAGCTGGGAGCCGAGAAGACTGTGCAGATGGGCATGCTGAGGTGAGTTGGAAAAGACGGAAGCGCGGCTGTGCCTGGGTCGGAGGCTGCAAAAATGGTGGGGGGACTCAAGCATGTCATTGTCATCGGGTGGAGAGGGATGATTCAGAAGAGTGTTAAGGCAAATGGGATCCAGGGAGACCAGTGTCCCTTGAATAAAGGTAAAGGGACCCCTGACCGTTAGGTCCAGTTGTGGCCGACTCTGGGGTTGCGGCGCTCATCTCGCTTTATTGGCCGAGGGAGCCAGCGTACAGCTTCCGGGTCATGTGGCCAGCATGACTAAGCCGCTTCTGGCGAACCAGAGCAGCACACGGAAACGCCGTTTACCTTCCTGCCAGAGCGGTATCTATTTATCTACTTGTACTTTGACGTGCTTTCAAACTGCTAGGTTGGCAGGAGCAGGGACCGAGCAACGGGAGCTCACCCCGTTGCAGGGATTCCAACCGCCGACCTTCTGATCGGCAAGTCCTAGGCTCTGTGGTTTAACCCACAACGCCACCCGCGTCCCTGTCCCTTGAGTTACCTAAATTGGGGCATCTTACCTTTCTGGGATGCCTAGCATGCAATCTCAAGGAGTGGGAACAGACCTACAAACAATGTGATTGTCTGATGTTTCCTGCAGTGTCTTAAACTTGGCATAGGGAATGGGAGGTTGTCGGACTTGGGGAGTTGTTGGCTAAGCAGGCATCGTGTATGCAGGGTCTACGTTTATAGATTTTCATCTCCTGGAAGATGTGGACACCTGTGGAAATTCTTAAAGCTTGGAATCCGGGGATTTAGGACTCCGCGAACGGGGAGGTTCTCCAACAGAGACAATGTAGGGAAACTGTAGTCCTTCAGACCGCATGTGAAGGAACTAAGCAGAGGATACTGGTGTTGAGAGGTGGCTTTTATGATCAGAATCATGAGGGAGAAAGCTTGGTGGGCTGCTGTGGCTGTTGCTAATCAGTTTTGGGGCGTTCTCAAGGCAATCGTATGCTGTTATGGGGGTGGCATTTCTTGTAAGAGTTGTAGTGAGCTTGACTTGTGGAGGAGTCTCTGTTCTATAAGGTTCCTGAGCATCTTAAAAGCAAAGGGAAAAGAAGACTTGTCCTGCATTAGAAAGAGAGACGTTATTAGAATGGACTCTTGAGCTGCAGGGGCAGCCCTGTTGCACTTGGGTCCAAGTCAAGGCAGAATTTGCTGTTTTCCCTCTTAACCGTTTTCTGTTTGTTGCAGGATTTTGAATAAGTTTTTGGACAGTACCCAAGAGGATGCACTGCCCTGGCATGAGTGCATAGAGCCCTGCCTGTCCTCTCTGAGCGCCAACAGCAATGACCGGGAGGTGAGGGACTCAATTGGTTTATGGCTTGAAATACTGAAAGCAAGAGGGGCTGGTGCGGTGGAAGTCGTTTGAAGATTGTCCAAGATGAAGAATAAGATTGAGCATCTGTATTGTATACTGAGTTGCAAATCCCTAACCAAATGTAGTCGACGAAAAGCAATATTTTTGTCCTGCTAGAACCTCACATTTCAAATTTAGAAGTGTGTTGGCAAAACTCATGGCTTCAACTCTGCAGCCGGGGCAGCTGAGTCACCAGGGATGGGTGTCCTGGGACTGGCAAATGTGCATACGGATAAATAAACCAATCCAGTTGCACGTCAATTGTCAATCATTATTTCAGTCCATCCTTTTAAACAGTTGCTCTCCAGGTCACTTTAAGCAACCATATTGGGGAGCTTTACAACAGGTTGGGCTTCCTCTGCCTTTCTTTGCTAGGCATGTGTGGTCAGAATGGACTTAAAATAATAAATATCTGTTTTGTGGCTTGAAACCTCTCTGAGTTTGTGTGTAAGTAAGGCAGCTAGACTGTCAACTTGCCCTGGCAGATTCAAGGAATATAAAAACTTATCTAAATGAAAGCGAGTAGCTGATTTGGTGGGGCTAACCCAAAAGACCAGACATGCCTGTTGAACAAAAATACAAGGAAACCCCCACAAGGAAGGTCCTAGAGCAGGAATGAGGAACCTGTGACCTCCCAAGGACTACAACTCCAGTCATGCTGGCTTGGGGCTGATGGGAGTCCAACAACATCTGGAGGCTGCAAGCTCTCCATCCCTTTTCTAGGGAGCTTAGAATCCATTCTTGTAATCACCTTGCACCTCCCTTCCAGAAGCAGGAAACAATGCTCAAGGTGAGTCTTAGTGTGCTTCTGTGTGGTCTTGCACACAGATCAAAGTCTGTCCATAGATTGAATAGGACTAACTGGGGCACCATCTTCCTTCACTAAACTGAAAGCCAGAGTTTACAGAATTGGAACTGTGCCAGAGTGCAGCAGAGCCAGAAAGCCACAAGCACGTAGATGCATTTGAAGCTGTCCGTTGACTTCTGGTCTGACAGCATTTTCCCACTGGGGGAAATTTGGAGATGAAGCCTTAACTCACCCAGGGAATGTATCAGGAGGCAGCTTAAAGAAGGGAATGGAGATGCAGAGGATGGCTGTGGCTTCTCTAGAGCTGTCCAGAACGTTGTTGAAGAAGCTGGTTGCAGAACCCAGCCCTGTGCCCCACCATCTTGCCATTGCTGTCTTCTCGTCTGTAGGTTGTGCAGGAGTTTATTCGCTTCCTGCATCGCCTGGCCACCACAAACAAAGACTGTGCTGTGGTGATGAGTCGCGTGGGCACAAAGGAGGCGCTCACCAAAGCGATGGACAGGTACAACTCCAATCTGCTGCTAGTGACGGAGCTGCGTGACCTGGTGACCGACTGCGAGAAATACGCCAGCCTTTACAAGAAGATGACCACCAGCATCCTGGCTGGCTGCATCCAGGTGACTCTGAGACCAGGGTGGCGTAATGAGGCTTGGGGTGGCTGGCCAGGTAACAGGAGGGAGGGCATGGGGTGTCAGCACCCTGACCAGTTATGTCTGGTAAACCAGAGGAGGTCAGCCAGAGATTAGTGGTCCTCTTTTGAAGCTCTGGAGATCTGTTTTCTTCTTCATCCCCCATAATACATTTCACTTGCTGCAGATGGTGGAGCTCCCCTAAAAAGATGCTTGGTGAATTTCAAGTCTCTCTTCAGCAGTTTGGGCTACTGAAATTGAGGGGTTAAAAGCCAGACACTTTGTTCTGATCATGTCTTGAGCTCTACTAAGAATGCCTCTGTTTGTTCCTCTGCCCCCCTTGCTCCGACAGATGGTTCTGGGTCAGATAGAGGAGCACAGGAGGAGCCACCAGCCTATCAACATCCCTTTCTTTGACGTGTTCCTGCGCAACCTTTGCCAGGGTGAGCGACTCATTTGGGCAAGGAAGCAAGTGGCGGATGCATCGGTGTGAAGCCTGATCCAGTTGAACTTTGCTTTTTGGTCTAGGTTCCAACGTGGAGGTGAAGGAAGACAAGTGTTGGGAGAGGGTGGAAGTCTCCTCGAACCCCCACCGAGCCAGCAAGCTAACGGATAGGAACCCAAAGACATACTGGGAATCCAATGGCAGCACTGGCTCCCACTACATCAATGTCTACATGCATCGTGGAGTGGTGGTCAGGTGAGTCCTGGTGGGGTTCACTGAGGAATCTCTTTGCACAGGTTGGGTTGGGGGATTTCCTAGGCAGCAGAGTAAGGGTGGGCTTGAGAGCGTTGGTGCAGGTTTTAGGGAGGTTTTAAGGTTTTAAGGTTTTAGGGAGAAGCTCACCTGGCTGCTTGGTTTTCTTTACGAGCGATTCTCAGGGAACAGAGGTGAAAACTCTGGATATTTTTCATGCCAGGCATATTGTGAAATGCTTCTGGCTTTCAGGGCAGATGACCCCACCAGCTTTGTGAAGGGTGCTGGGATACTTCCAGGGGTTTAGCTTGAACGCTTGTTTCTTTCCTCTCCTGGTGTAGGCAGATGACTCTGTTAGTGGCCAGTGAGGACTCCAGCTACATGCCAGCCCGGATCGTGGTCATGGGAGGAGAGAACTCTTCCAACATCACTACTGAGCTCATTACTGTGAGTGCTGCAATCTTTCTGTAAATCTGTACTGCTCTGGCCATGAACTTCAGGTCAGAAGGGCTCACATTTGAAAGTTATTTCACCATATTGCTGCAATCTGGGCCCAAATTATCAATATTTGACATAGAGCATGTATCTGTGTTGAATTGCCCGACACTGGAGTGATTACCTATTGGAAATTTGCTATTATTACTGGACCTGCCTCTTGCCTACCTGCCTTTCCTTATTTCCTAGTGGCTATTCTACCCTTCTTCCCATTCCCAGCTATTTTTAAGGGTATATTAGAAATTGCATCAATGAGCAGTGAAAGATTTAGCTTGCCTTATTGATAATGCAGAAAAATGAACAAGGTTTTCTCCATCGCAGAAGGCTTAACATCTATTGAGAGGATAGTCTCTTTAGATCTCTCTTCCCATTTCTGTCCTATGGAGCAGCTTCCTGATCTCCCTAAAAGCTGCCTATGTACCTTTGCTGTGGTGTGAATTGTTTGGTTTTACATTCTCTACAGTTGTAGTGAGAAGGGCTCTGGTTCATTACATCAACGGGGGGAACACAGAGAAGAAGGGTGTGCACAGGGGCAGGAGGGTGGGTTGTTAACTGCATTAACACTTCTAGCTCAAGATGAGACTCTGGCTATTTTCCTTACAGCTGAATGTCCTGCCATCAGCCAGCAGGGTGGTTCTTCTGGAGAACATGGCCCGCTTCTGGCCCATCATACAAATCAAAATCAAGCGTTGTCAGCAGGTAGGGATGTACAGTGGAACGGAGAGGAGCTTTGATATAAGACATCCTGCACAATTAGTTTCCGCACATTACTAGGGCATTTATTTTGAATTCCCAAGCTCGCCCATGCGCGCACCTTCTCTCAAAATAGCATGAGTGTTTCTGGAGTATTGCATTTTCCAAGCATTTGAAGGATTGAGATCCGTACCTGAGAAAATGCAGCGCTTCTCAAGGAGGAATAGATTTGTCGTTGCCGTAATGACATTGTGGAATGATGTTAATGCGAGTGCAGAGGGTATAGATTGTGAGACGACAAGTGACAAATAAACAGCTTAACACTTTGTACCTTGGTCACATGCTGATAGTTTTTCATGGATGCTGCACTGTTTTTTGGAACTTTTTTGGTTTGCACAAACATTTTGCAGCTCCTTTACAGCACATCTCATACGCAGAAGAGCATGGCTATCTTTCAAAAGACAAAGAGCAGCTACTACATAAAAGAGTGTAAAACACAGTACTCTTCTGTGTTAAGTGGGTGGAATATGGCTCTTATTGTTATACCATAACTTGGAGAAATGTGTGCATGAGTGTGGGTGGGGCAAATTTTGATCATATGGACATAGCGAGTTTCTTCTTTATACATAACACATTGCCTTATTGGAGAAATCCATGTCGTTCTCAGGGGGGCATTGACACTCGCGTGCGTGGCATCGAGGTGCTGGGTCCCAAGCCCACCTTCTGGCCCATCTTCAAGGAGCAGCTGTGCCGGCGCACGTACCTCTTCTACACCACCAAGGCGCATACCTGGTGCCAGGAAATCTCGGAAGACCGGATGCAGCTGCTGCAGCTCTTCAACAGGTCTTGCCCTTTCCCTGGGGCCGCAGGTGGGGAGGGGCAGGGGTGTCCTGCGGGGCAGGGAGGGGTCTCCCTCTTGCGGTGGGAGGGGGTCCACATTCCCAGCCCTTCCCACGCTTACCCCAAGACAGGGTTTCCCAAACTTGGGTGCCCAACTGTTGATGGACTACAATTCCCATCGCCCCTGATCATACGTCCTGCTAGCTAGGGATGATGGGAGTTGTAGTCCAAAAACAGCTGAAGACCCAAGTTTGGGAAACCCTGTCGGATCCATCCTGCTCCTCCCCACATTCATCTCAGTAATAGTAATAATAATAATAATAATAATTTTATTATTTATACTCCACCCATCTGGCTAGGTTTCACGTTGTTCAAGCTCCAGCCCTGCTTTGTCCCGCACCCTGTGCAGGCATTGCTTCTCAGCCCATTTGTCCCTGACCTCCAAAGGCCTCCTAGCGTCGCCCAAGTCAGCAGCTGACCCTCCACCCCTTTGCCGTTTCAGGTTGAACAGTGCCTTGCGCCACGAGCAGGTCTTTGCCGACCGCTTCCTTCCCGACGACGAAGCTGCCCAGGCCCTGGGCAAGACCTGCTGGGAGGCTCTGATCAGCCCTTTGGTGCAGAGCATCACCACTCCAGGTATGGCATCTCCTTCCTGGCACAAGTCCTCAGGAGCCACACCCTCCCCTCCCCTCTCCCAGCAGCCCTCCGTGTTGACTCTTTCCTGCCCTCCAGATCCCAGCGGCATCAGCCCCCTTTCCTGGCTCCTGAGCCAATACCTGGAGAACCTGGAGGCTTCCCGGAGCAGCAAAAGCCGGGCGGCCATCTTCAACTCTCGCGTCCGGCGCCTGAGCCACCTGCTGGTGCACGTGGACTCCAGCAGCCCTGAGCCCGAGGAGCTCAAGCCCCCCGTGAAATCCAGTGAGTGTCTCCCCACTCCCTGCTTGGACAGATGGGCAGCCCAGGAGGGGCAGGTCCCCTTTCCGAATTGAAGGTGGGAAGGTCACCGCAGGGGGGCCTCTGGGGGCCAGGCAGACCTTGGCAGGAGCAAGAGTGTCTGTCGCGTCCGGGGCTGCAAGGGGGGTGGCGTTGGAGGAAGAACTGGGGAGGGAGGAGAGCCCTCAAGGTCCTGTATAGTCAGAAGTGGGTGCCTGGGTGCTCCGGTCCCCGTGAATAACGCCACACAACCCCCACTTTGCAGACGGGAAGAACGGGAAGAACAAAGAGTCCAGCTCTGGGACTGTCAAGGCAGCCGTGAAGAAGCCCAGCAGCACCACTGGCATCACCCAGTGCTGGAAAGGGGTGGTCCAGCAGCAGGTAGGGGGAGCAGAGGGCCAGGTGCGAATGGGGGCGCCAAGCAGGGTGAGATGTGGCGTAGCGACTCTCCATTGCTGCAAACAGAAGTCTTCCTGGCCACGTCTTCCATGGCAGACCATTCACTAGTCCTGCTGCGCTGTTCTCACTGTGTCTGCATGCAGCTGCTTCCCTGCCTATTAAGGAGTTTACTGGGAAGGCAGCCTTGGGGAGAGCTGAGGCTGCAGGACAGGACGGGGTGTGGATCAGCCTCTCCCAGGAAAGGGGGTTTCCTGGCTCCAAGCTCTACGTGGTTCTGCTAAATTAGGTGGGAGCCTCGTTCTTATTTCGAAACTTCTGCCCCAGTTCCAGTCACATGCACAGACTTCCCTGACGTCTGACAGCCAATCAAAAGATGAGCTAAAGGGTGTTTAACGCTACCCAGGACAGGCAACCAGCCAGGCATCCCTGCCAGCAGGAAGACTTCCAGGCAGGCCCCAGGGAGCCAGAGAAGGGCATGTGGTTGCTCTGACCCTGTTGTGCTCCTGCCGTCCCTCTGCCCAGGTGAAGCTGTTTCTGGAGTCCTCCTGGCAGGCCCCGGACTTTGTGGAACGCTACTGCAACACCTACCTGCGCCTCCGCACCGCCATGGAGGAGCTCTTTGGGCAGCAGATGTCCTTCATGCTGGCCCTGTGCCACGGCTTCTCGGGGGGTCTGCTGCAGCTCTCCTTCCTGACAGCCATGCACGTGAGTAAGGGCGGAAGGGTGGGGGGCACAGTCTAGTAATGGGGAAGGTCTTTTGCAAGAACTGTCCCTCTGACACCCCCCTGGCTCTGCAGGCAGCCTGGCCTTGCCCCTTGCACTTCCAGGGATGTCAAACGTGGCCTCATCTCAGAGCCTGCTTGGCTCCCCTGGCCTGATCACAGAGCAGCCAGCCTCCCCTTCTGGGATCTTCCCCAGATGCATTGTCCATCCCCTTCCCTGGAGGCGTTGCTGCTGGCTTGGAGGGAGGAATCCCCTCCGCCCCCTCGCCCCCCCTCTCCCTTCATGGAAGCTCCACCTGCTTCAACTGGTGCTTCTTGCTCTGTGGCCAACAGGTGAGTGAGCAGTTTGCCCGCTACATCGACCGGTGGATCCAGGAGAGCTGGGCGGACTCTGGCAACGTGGAGACTTTGAGGCGCCTGCAGCAGAGCCTGGAGCCCGTCCTCTTCCTGGCAGGCCTGGAGTTGGCCAACACCTTCGAGCACTTCTACCGGT
>JAXCMG010000003.1:81602622-81641773 GCA_034642415.1 Podarcis siculus | reverse complement strand
TCCTTCCTTCCTTCCTTCCTTCCTTCCTTCCTTCCTTCCTTCCTTCCCTCCTTCCATGGGTCTCTTGTGCGTGGGGCTGGCCCGCCCTGCAGGAGAGGCGAGGGGGGTCTGGGCTGATGGGTCTGCCCTCTCTGCTTGTGCAGGTACTACCTGGGAGACCGGCTCCTGTCTCAGGGCAAGACGTGGCTGGAGTGTGCGGTGGTGGAGCACATTGGGCTCTGCTTCCCCAACCGCTTCCCCCAGCAGATGCTGAAGAACCTGAGTGAGCTGGAGGAGCAGCAGCAGCAGTTCCACCTCTTCCAGCTGGAGCAGCTCGACAAGCACCTGCTGGAACTCGACCAGGATGGGAACTGGGAGGCGGAGGAGGAGATGGAGGAAGGAGAGGTGAGAGGCGAAGGAGGGGCCAGCAGGGCAGAGCCCCATCCCTGTGGACCAGGCAGGAGGTCCTCTGTCCCCAAGGCCTTTTCCTCCTCCGTTGACACTGCCTGGGGAGCCCCCACTGTCCGCCAAAGCCACAAACCTCCTGTATTTCCCCAGATGGTGGAGGCGCAGCAACTGTTCTCTCGGGAGGAAGAGGCCGAGGTGAAGGTGCTGGCGCTGTCTCCACGCTGCTGGACCATCTCCTCCTTCTGCTACCTGGAGGATCCTGCCCGGTTCTTCCCGGAATCCCTCAGTCAGCACCTGAGCAAGTTTGCTGACTTCTACACCCAGAGTGAGTTCCAGGCTGTTCTTGAGCCCAGCACAAGCAGCTCCTTCCTTGCAGGCGTCCCTGCCTCCCTCAGGCTGAGTTTCTGGGGGGCAGGTGGACCCCACTTTTCCCCTGGACTCTGAACTTGGAAATTAGAACCATCAAACTTTCTATAAAGAAATGATACAAACCTTCACGGGGATCTGTGAGTCTTTAAACCATACTTTGAGAGAGGCAGCATTAAGATGTTCATAATCTTTGGAAAATCTAGCTAATCTACGGAACATGGGATGAGACAATTTTTTAAAAAACAAGATTTGTGTTTTGTTCATGCTTCTCCAACCCCAGTATTGTGATCTCCTGTCCTTGAGCAGAGAGGCAGAGAGAGTGCTGCCCGTCTTGCCGCTGTATTTCTCCCTGACCGTTGCCTTTGTCTTTCTCAGGTCAGAGCCGCTTTGGGCTGGAGCACACCAAGCCGCGGCGTTTGCAGTGGACGTGGCTGGGCCACGCGGAGCTTGAGTACCAGGGCTGCCTCCTGCACGTCTCCACCCTGCAGATGTACATCCTCCTCTGCTTCAACACCGCCCAGGTCTGAGACTCCCTTCATCCCCACTTGTTTGCCATCAGCAGGGCATCTTCTGTGACTTAGAAGCAGTCACCCTCTGAATTTTGCACAGCAGAGTTGAAAGTCCTGCAGGATGGGAACTGATCCTTGCAGATCCCAAGGATCCTCACTGGGACCCAGCCCCTGTTAAACAAATGCTGAATGTGCTCTTTTGGGAGGCACTTTGCTTACTCTGCATATCCGTTTAGCTAGCCTTTTGTCATAGAACCAGGATCTTTCGTGCATGACTAGAGTGGGGATGGTGGGAAGTTTGGGGTGGAATTAGATCAGTGGCACTAGATTATAGAATTGTAGAGCTGGAAGAACCTCAAGGGTCATCTAGTCCAATCCCCTGCAATGCAGGAATCTTTTGCCCAGCATGGGACTTGAACCCACGACCCTGAGATTAAGTGTCTCTACCGACTGAGCTACCAAGGTGTGTTCAGCTTGTGTTCAGACAGATAGGTTATCTGATTTAGGCTGTAGGTGGCTTCTGGATCCTCTTGCTGAGAATTGAGCGGCTGCAGGCAGTTGTTGCCTGAATTCAGTGAAAATGTTAAGACCTACAGAATTGGTGAGAGCTTAAGGTTACATATTCTGAGACAGACAGCCAAGAATCCTTCACCCCAGAGCCTCAGCACCGCAGTTTGGGGCTTGGAAACATTACTCCATGCTTTGCAATGGTGCTGCAATCATGGGGCCACCTGGGCTGAGTCTTCCTTCATTGTACTGGGCATCTCTTTGCCTGTGAGCTCTTCTTCTTCTTGCCTTGGAGCTCCGCAAACAGCCCAGCGTGATGGCCTAAGGCACAGGACCCTGTAACCCGGGGGCCAAATACAGCTGTCTAGTCCTCAGAACATTTCCTGAGGCCCCACACCCCTCAGTGTTCCCAAATGTTTTTGTGTGTGGCTGGAATCCATTCTTCTTCTTTTACATATAAGTTTTATTTTTGCATTTTCTATTTTACATAAACAAATGAATTAACTGTATAAGCATATAATCCCTTTTGACTCCCCATCCCCGTTGTGGTTCTTAATGTAATAATTTTCCTCTCTGCATTTCTTTCATTACTCCATTTTTATAAATCCTTTGTCAATCCATAGTTCAAATTTTTACTACAAGTTTTCTGTCAATCCTACCAATGTATGTAAATGTTTACAATAGCTTTTCAAATAAGTTACAAACTTTCCCTATTCTTTATTTAAAGACCTCCTCTTCCTGGTTTCTAATTCTTCCCATAAGTTTTGCCATCTCAGCATAGTTCATCAATTTTGCCTGCCACTCGTCTTTGGATGGCGTTGTGCCACTTTTACATTTTTGGGCTAGCAGAGTACGCACAGCCATGGTCGTGTACATAAATAGTTTTGTCTGGTCCTTTGGGATCCCTGGTCCTATAATACCTAAAAGAAAAGCTTCTGGTTTCTTGTTGTTGTTGTTGTTGTTTAGTCGTTTAGTCGTGTCCGACTCTTCGTGACCCCATGGACCAGAGCACGCCAGGCACCTCTGTCCTCCACTACCTCCCGCAGTTTGGTCAAACTCATGCTGGTAACCTCGAAAACACTATCCAACCATCTCGTCCTCTGTCGCCCCCTTCTCCTTGTGCCCTCCATCTTTCCCAGCATCAGTGTCTTCTCCAGGGAGTCTTCTCTTCTTATGAGGTGGCCAAAGTATTGGAGCCTCAGCTTCAGGATCTGTCCTTCCAGTGAGCACTCAGGGCTGATTTCCTTAAGAATGGATGCGTTTGATCTTCTTGCAGTCCATGGGACTCTCAAGAGTCTTCTCCAGCACCATAATTCAAAAGCATCAATTCTTCGGCGATCAGCCTTCTTTATGGTCCAGCTCTCACTTCCATACATCACTACTGGGAAAACCATGGCTTTAACTATACGAACCTTTGTTGGCAAGGTGACGTCTCTACTTCACAAGATGCTGTCTAGGCCTGTCATTGCCCTTCTCCCAAGAAGCAGGAGTCTTTTAATTTCGTGGCTGCTGTCACCATCTGCAGTGATCATGGAGCCCAAGAAAGTAAAATCTCTCACTGCCTCCATTTCTTCCCCTTCTATTTGCCAGGAGGTGATGGGACCTAGGAAATGATATTTTCAACATTTTCCCCCAGTTCATTATACAGTGGTACCTTAGTTCTCAAACATAATCTGTTCTGGAAGTCCATTCCAAAACCAAAGTGTTTCAAAACCAAGGCACGCATTCCCATGGGAAGTAATGCAAAATGAATTAATCCATTCCAGACGTTTAAAAACAACCCCTAAAACATTTAACATGAATTTTACTATCTAATGAGAACATTGATCCATAAAATGAAAGCAATAATCAATGTACTGTACTATAAAATAAATAAGACATGTAGATGATAAAAATTAAAATTAATTTTTTTTCTTACCTGCACTGATGATAGTCGTCGTTTGGATGGGGGGCTTTTATCCATTTCTGCTGTTACACAGTCAATCAATCAGTAGCTGAACTGGGTTTCACACAGTCACAAACAAAAATTAACCGAAAAAGCCTCAAAAACAAAAACGCAAAATAAATAGCAAAAGCAAAAGCGCCAAACTTAATCCGTTTGACTCCTGAAATGTTCAAAAACCAAGGTGCAGCTTCTGATGGTGCAAGTGCCTCAGAAACTATAGCCGACAGCTGCATTGGATGTTTGGCTTCCGAAAAACGTTTGAAAACTGGAACACTTCCAGGTTTTCAGAGTTTGAGAACCAAAGCGTTTGAGAACCAAGGTACCACTGTATATCATTTCCCAGAAGTATAATGTGTAGAAAGTAGCTTACTGTTCAAAGTTAAAATGTACACTCATTGTTCTGCCTACTTTTGCCTCTAGACCCACCTTCATTAGCATGTGGGCCTTGGAAGCTTCTCCACTGACATAAGGGTTCCACTCTAAAAAGTCGGTTTTCTTTTATTGAATTTGCAGTATTCCTTGCAAGAACTCTGGGGCCGAAAGTCTAGATGCCCCAGTATTTCTTTGCTTCTCCCTTTTCCTCTGTGTACTCACCTTCATTTCCATACCCCCCCTTAATTTTCCTAGGAGGTTTCAGTGGACACACTGTTACAAGCCACGGATCTTTCCCCTGACCTCCTGCATCATGCGCTGAAACCTCTAACAAACGAGAATGGGATCCTGACCCAGAGTCAGAGTAAGTGTGGGGTTCAGAGGAGGAGGAAACAGGGTGGATAAAAATAAAAAAAATCAGATTTTTTTATTTAAATCGGATTTTTAAAATAAAATGCTTTTGGAGGAAAAATATTTCTAAAGATAGTTTTCCATTTAAGTTACATTGTAGTCCAAAGGCTATTCATCAGGATTTGTTTTAAGTTTTTCATGTGTGCTTAAACTCAATCTAAGGTGTTGTTGTTTTTTAAATCATTTAACCACATCAGTTAACAAACATGGAAACATATGCTACAATGTTATTGTTTTAGTTAAATAAATTGTTTAAATTGTTATTAAGGAAATGATTATTTTTCTCCTTCCAATAAAGTACCGCAGAAAAGTCCAAATATAAACAGTTAACTTACTAAACCTCACAATAATCTCATAATTATCTGTCAGTGTATTTCTAACAGTATAACTAAATCAGTAATTTTTGATATAACTGTAAAAACTACTCTGAAAATTTATTCTTCCAAAAATGAAACCTTCCTCTGGTTGTAAACATTAAGATTATACCAGCAAGAATGAGCCTTTCTGTAAAAAAAGAGATTTAAATCGTGCTTTAAATTGATTTGATTTAAATCAAATCCACCCTGGAAGGAAAGGACCTTGATTCCCTTGGGAAGCTAGCCTAGCAATGTGGGTGGGATTTTGACTTCCGCCTCCTGCCATGCAGCACTTAAGTTTGCCATGTCGGATGGTGCAGATGAGGAGAGCTCTTCGGGTTAGGCATTGCAAGAGGGGAAACCTGTGCCGTGAATTGAAGCCCCATATTCTTTTATTGTACCTTTAATATTTTGTTGGAAGCTGCCCAGAGTGGCTGGGGAAACCCAGCCAGATAGGCGGGGTATAAATAATAAATTGTTATTATAATTATATAGATGTCTTGAGGCTGAACGAAGGGACGCTGAGCCAAATGTCTGGCCAGCGCCTGTGGCTGTTGCCCAAGCAGACCTACTTGAATGTGGAAGAGAACGAGGGCAGCGCTCTGGAGAGGAAGAGGAACATCATCTGCTGCCTCCTTATCCAGATCTTGAAAGAAGAGAAAGAGATACACATTGACAACCTGGTGTTCAAGGTATGGAACTCAGGGACGGGGCCTTGCAGCGCAGTCCGACTGGTAGGCGAAGCGCAGGGACTAACTCATTCCTCTTGCCTCTCCCAGGTGATTGATGCCTGCCAGAAATGGGAGTGTGGCTCAGCTCTGAAATTCTTGAGCTTCTGCTGCAGCAGCACGGATGTCCTGTCCTGCATCCTGCACTTGCTGAGCCAGGGCTACATCCTGCGCCAGGAAGAGAACCCGCAGCTGCTGGAGTACATCTGTGCTGAGCCCACCACACCTCACCGGGGCCAAGCTCAGCTCATCTTCCAGAGCACCGATTGCCAAAAGGCAAAGGCTTCTTCTGGGACAGACCCTGGCAACAAATTGCCTTTCAGGTAACGTGGTTTTTGTTTTGTTTTGTTTTTAAATTAATACTTTTTCTATTATTATTATTTATTTATTCATTCATTCATTCCCCGCCCATCTGGCTGAGTCTCCCCAGCCACTCTGGGCGGCTTCCAATCGAGTGTTAAAAACAATACAGCATTAAATATTAAAAACTTCCCTAAACAGGGCTGCCTTCAGATGTCTTTTAAAGATAAGATAGCTGCTTATTTCCTTCACATCTGATGGGAGGGTGTTCCACAGGGCGGGTGCCACTACCGAGAAGGCCCTCTGTCTGGTTCCCTGTAACCTCACTTCCTGCAATGAGGGAACCGCCAGAAGGCCCTCGGCATTGGATCTCAGTGTCTGGGCTGAACGATGGGGGTGGAGATGCTCCTTCAGGTATACAGGACCAAGGCCATTTAGGGCTTTAAAGGTCAGCACCAACACTTTGAATTGTGCTTGGAAACATACTGGGAGCCAATCCATTTTCCATATTCCATTCAATTTACTGATACAGTCATGATCATCGACTTCCCTTCCCCATCCTTTCGTGGTTCTATATATTTACCCATTATATGACTGCATATTTTGATTTCTCCATAAGTTTTGTTCTCCTCTCTCCTCATCATATCTTTATATACTTTAAACTGTTGGATTTACTCCAACCCTGCTAACGTTTTAACCTGTTTAACATTATTTTTCATAATAATACCAGTGCTTTTTTTCTAGAAAAAAATGTTTAGGGTTACTCTCATTTTGACTCAAGAAAATCACCATTTTACAGTTCATATTGGGGAAAATAAATACAGTAAATGGACAAAAGTACAAAGATTCACAAAATGTTTAGGGGTATGTTTACTCCTGCGTCCCCCCAGAAAAAAGCACTGAATAATATAATAATTTATTATTTATACCCTGCCCATCTGGCTGGGCTTCCCAAGTTACTCTGGGAGCTACCCAACAGAATATTAAAAACACGATAAAACATCAAACCTTAAAAACTTCCCTACACATACTCTGCAAACATTTCCCACTCTTTCTTAAATACTCAGATCTTCCCGATCTCTTACTTCATTAGTTAAATTTGCTGATTCGACATATTCCCATCAATTTCATCTGCCATTCCTCCTTTGTTGGTTTTAATTCGCTCTCTCCAGACATTTCGTTTTAACATGTCACATAGCAGGGGTGTAGGAGCCTGCCTGCCTACTTGGTGTTTGTTGGTATCTTCATGAACTTACCCAAAAAGATAAAGAAAACAAAAGACTGAGTTAAGCATTTGAAAAATCTATTGAAATCAGACATTATAAGTTCATCTTAGGTTGGGTAGTTCACAAGTTTCTGTGGCTTTGCGTAAGGTTTTGTATTTGTCTCTGAAGATTGATAAAGAATATATAATTATTTTGGTAATTATTGTGTGTATATTAGTCACCAATGTGTTGCATGAGTCGTACTAAAGGTAAAGGGATCCCTGACCATTAGGTCCAGTCATGGCCGACTCTGGGCTTGCGGCGCTCATCTCACTTTATTCGCTGAGGGAGCCAGCGTACAGCTTCCGGGTCATGTGGTCAGCATGACTAAGCCGCTTCTGGCGAACCAGAGCAGCACACGGAAACAGCGTTTACCTTCCCGCCGGAGCGGTACCTATTTATCTACTTTCACTTTGACGTGCTTTCGAACTGCTAGGTTGGCAGGAGCAGGGACCGAGCAACGGTAGCTCACTCCGTCGCAGGGATTCGAACTGCTGACCTTCTGATCAGCAAGTCCTAGGCTCTGTGGTTTAACCCACAGCGCCACCTGCGTTCCTATGAGTCGTACTATTTGTTGTGATAAGGCTATTCTTGCCTTCAGGTTGGATGCCTTTGGCCTCGGCACAGAACAGGTTCTTATGGAGACGGTGCTGCTGCCCATGGGGCGTACAATGAGCCAAGATGAAGTTGGGGTGCTGATGAACCAGACGGTGCAGAGGGTCTCAGATACCCTGAGCGTGACGGCAGATGTAGCCCAGCACCTGCTTATACACTGTAAATGGAACGTGGATGTTCTGATTCAGCGCTACACAGAGGATCCAGAGGTGCTCCTGTTCTCCTCAGGGATGCAAGTGCGAAACCCCCAGGAACCCTCAAGCCCTGTCACTCACTGTCCAGTCTGTGTGAATCTGCTGAGTCAAGATGACAACCCACCTGTTCTCTGCTGCATGCACTACTGTTGCAAGGTGAGGTTCAGCTTCCCTTACTGTCCTGACGGCAGGTATCTGCTTTCACTCTTGCCATTCTTGTCTTAATTCAGATCCCCGATAGAATATTGTTGCTTTTTGACATTGGGTGTCCCATCCTTGTCCCATTACAGTGGTACCTTGGTTCTCAAACTTAATCCGTTCCGGAAGTCCGTTCCAAAACCAAAGCGTTCCAAAACCAAGGCACACTTTCCCATAAAAAGTAATGCAAAACGGATTATTCCGCTCCAGGCTTTTAAAAACAACCCCTAAAACAGCGATTTAACATGAATTTTACTATCTGATGAGACCATTGATCCATAGAATGAAAGCAATAATCAAAGTACTGCACTATAAAATAAATAAGACAGTATTGTAGATGATAAAAATTAAAATATTTTTTTTTTCTTACCTGCACTGGTGATAGTCATTATTTTAATGGGGGGCTTTTATCCATTTCTGCAGTCACACAATCAATCAGTAGCTGAACTGGGTTCCACACAGTCACAAAAACAAATTAACTGGAAAAGCCACAAAAACACAAAATAAATAGCAGAAACAAAAGCACCAAACTTAATCTGTTCCAGAAGTCCGTTTGACTTCCGAAATGTTCGGAAACAAAGGCACAGCTTCTGATTGGTGCAGGTGCCCCAGAAAAGATAGCTAACAGCCGCATCGGACGTTTGGCTTCCGAACAACATTCAAAAACCGGAACACTTAATTCTGGGTTTTCGGCGTTTGAGAACCAGGGCGTTTGAGAACCAAGGTACCACTGTAGTCCTATTGGTTTTGGTGTCAATTCCCAAAACACTCCCCCTTGTGGGTGACTTGGGGCACTGCTGCCTGTGTTGTTAACACCACAGATCTCAAGATCCCATGTTTTCTTCCCTCTCATTTTTTCTTCTTCAATTAGTCCTGCTGGAATGAATACTTGACAACTCGGATTGAACAGAACCTGATTCTGAATTGTACATGTCCCATAACTGACTGCCCTGCGCAGCCGACTACTGCCTTTATCCGCTCTATCATTTCCTCCAAGGAGGTCATTGCCAAGGTAGGCACAGGGGTTCTGACGCACAAACTCAGTCTATCAAAACCTTCTACACACTAGGCGAGAGCTTCACCTTTTCCTTATGAGAGAACACCTGTTGTGTCCTATAGCCTGGGATCTGGGTAATAGGTCAAGCCGTTAATCCATTTAATTCCAGGTATGCTAACTCTCCCATTACTCAGCATATTGCTTGCTAAGATTTCTCTGTTGTCCATCTTGTAGAATACAGTGGTACCTCAGGTTAAGTACTTAATTCATTCCGGAGATCCGTTCTTAACCTGAAACTGTTCTTAACCTGAAGCACCAATTTAGCTAATGGGGCCTCTTGCTGCTGCCGCACCGCCGAACCACGATTTCTGTTCTTATCCTGAAGCAAAGTTCTGAACCCGAGGTACTATTTCTGGGTTAGCGGAGTCTGTAACCTGAAGCGTATGTAACCCAAGGTACCACTGTATCTCATTTGCTTGAGACGTTTTGACCTGTCTGCCCTGCAGGCACCTGTTTGTACAGTCATACCTCATGTTGCTTTCGCTTCAGGTTACGTCTTTTCAAGTTGCTTCCCGCGGCAACCCGGAAGTACTGGAACAGGTTGCTTCCGAGTTCGCAGCTCACGCATGCGCAGGAGAGCTAAATTGTGCTGCACGCGTGCGCAGACACGCCACTTCTGTATGCGAACGCTTCAAGTTGCGGACGTGCCTCCGGGACAGATTACGTCCGCAACTCGAGGTTCTACTGTACAGGTCTCACGGACTGACTTAGTGAATGCCTGGTTCCACTTTAATAGGGAACTGGGATAAGTTGTGTTTCACTTCCTTCAGGTTCATTAATAGGACTGCATCCGACTTCTGCATCATTAATTTTGTCTGCGTGCTCTAAGAATACTTGAAGCTGATTTTTTAAAAAACAAATGCTGCAGATTGCCATATTTGCTTGTACTGTACTATTCTGATTGTGCTTATCAGGAGGGATGTTTGGAAACCCCACCTCCTGATCACTGGAAATTGTGCTGAGCACACTTCCTTATTTCAGTTCTGCTAGGTCACTAGGCATTGTGTAGCCCTCCGCACTCTCAAGCCCTTTAAGTGCTTGAAACATTTTGAAAAAAACACTAAAGCTGAGATTTTCAGCATACCCAGTCCAGTATCTATTTTTAGACTTGCATTATGCGATCGTGGAGTTTTAGAATACATATAATCCTGTCTATGATATGCCAAGGAGATCACATTTAAGTTTTGTACCCATATACCTGATTAACTCAGGTTGATAGAACATATTGCATCTTCAGCATTTATTGGCCAATATACATCTCAAACTAAAACCTTGGAATTATGTTAGACAGAAGCTATCTTCTGAAGGAAGTAAAAAAATAGTGTTCTTTGGTGGTCTTCACCTCAGCTGTCCTTTGGGATATAGGATATTTTTGTTGAAACTGGAGATACAGTTCAAGAAATCCTAAGAGTGACACCTTCCTGCTCTTTAATAATGAGTTGAAGCCTATGATCACGTTAGGATAATGTCAATTACTTTAACAGCATCAAGAATCCTTCTGCTCAGTTTTTAACCAAAGCTTATCTTCTTCAGAAGACGACCAAGCTTCTTACAGTGTTTAACTGAGAAGCATAATAGTACATTGCAAAATTCAGAAGGGTTGGCCTTTCCATAAGACCATAGTAGATATTCTGGGCGGCTAATTGTTCTGCCTAATATTAATTAATACTTTTGCCATGACACTAACGCCTCCTGTAGCAATTGGACTATTATGATTAAACTGAGAAACCTAGGTAACACATTCTTTTTAAAGGTGGTGATTATCCCTTATCCTTTGAAAGTCTGAGGAAAAACTATTGTTGAAGATCACTTTGTATTTTTTTGGTCAGCAGTTCATAGTCCCAGAAAGTTGCTCTAAATCTGGCACGAGATTAATTACCGTGGCGCTGTGGGTTAAACCACAGAGCCTAGGACTTGCCGATTAGAATCCCTTGCAGTTTGAATCCCTTTGACGGGGTGAGCTCCCGTTGCTCGGTCCCTGCTCCTGCCAACCTAGCAGTTCAAAAGCCCATCAAAGTGCAAGTAGATAAATAGGTACCGCTCCGGCGGGAAGGTAAACGGCATTTCTGTGCGCTGCTCTGGTTTGCCAAAAGCGGCTTAGTCATGCTGGCCACATGACCCGGAAGCTGTACTCCAGCTCCCTCTGCCAATAAAGCGAGATGAGCGCCGCAACCCCAGAGTCGGCCACGACTGGACCTAATAGTCAGGGGTCCCTTTACCTTTTTTTAACTGCTAATTGCACAAGATCTCCAGAACTGCCACTTGTGTGTTTCTTTTCTGCAGTATGAGAAAGCGCTCCTGAGGGGTTATGTTGAATGCTGCTCGAACCTGACCTGGTGCACCAACCCTCAAGGTTGCGATCAGATCCTCTGCAAGGAAGGTCTTGGCTGCGGAGAAGCCTGCTCAAAGTGCTCTTGGATCTCCTGCTTCAACTGCAATTTCCCAGAGGTAAGGCTGAGGTGAACCATGGAGGAAGTGCACCTGTCTCCTCACAGGACTTTTATCCTGGGGTTTTTGCCCTCCCAAGTCAGCTCGGGCTCTATAATTCCTTGCAGGCTCACTATCCCGCCAGCTGCAGCCATATGTCCCAGTGGATGGATGACGGTGGGTTTTATGAAGGGATGACCGTGGAAGCCCAAAGCAAGCACCTGGCCAAACTCATCTCCAAGCGCTGCCCAAGCTGCCAAGCTCAAATAGAGAAAAATGAGGGCTGTCTGCAGTGAGTGCCTCTTTGTTTATTAGCTTATTTAGTTAGAGGGCAGAAGAATTATACAAACTTGGATTGCATGGGAGGTGCCCCCAAACTTTCTTTGGCTTCTTGTCTGATGCCGCCTTAGTTGTACATAACATGCATACTTTTATTTGTATGCTACCTTTCCATAGCTGTAAGCTGCCTTGAGCGTGGTTTTAACATGAAAAAAAGCCCCACATAATTGCGAGAACAAAAATAGTCACAAAGAATAAATAAAACATCAAAAAATACACAACCAAACAGAACAGTTTCCACATAAATCGTATGGGGAAGGTATAAATGAAATAAAGATACAGAAATTTAATATCAGTAACAGTAGCAACCCTGCACACAACAAAATGCCCTAAACAATAAACCAACACAAGAGTCTGTTTAGCAGCCTCAACTTTTGTAGCTGGAGTCAGTCATGGAACTGCCCTCCCAGGTCATGTGGAAAAGGTCTGCAAGGCTACCAGTAGGTCTTCCAGGATTCACAGCCAAGCTTACTTACCCCTGCACAGCGATCCCAGTGCAGCCAAGGAAGAGAAGGCAGGCCAAGAAGACGGCCTGATCTGGCCATCAGGAATTTATTTTCTGGCCACTCCTTATGCTTGAACTAACGGGAATTATTTCTGTTCTACGCAGTATGACTTGTGCCAAATGTAACCATGGATTTTGCTGGCGCTGCCTGAAGCCTTGGAAACCAACCCACAAGGACTATTACAATTGTTCCGCCATGGTGAGTTTAGTACAGGGCATACTTTGTGTCTGGTGTGGCGTTATTTATTTGTTTAAATTCATCACTTGCCCTTAACCCTAAGGTTACAACAATTTAAAATCCAGCATTAAGGACCGCCTTGTCTCCTTTCAAACCGACCCGGACCCTGTGATCATCATGTGAGGCCCTTCTTTGTGTGCCTCCTCCACAAGAGGTCCGGAGGGCGGCAACACGAGAATGGGACTTTTCTTTGGTGGCTCCCCGTTTGTGGAATGCTCCCAGCAGGGAGGCTCACCTGGCGCCTTCATTACAAATATTTAGGTGTCAGGCAGAAATATTCCTCCCAGGCCTTTGGCTAATCAAACAATCTGCCTTTTAAACTGTTGAGGGGTCTTGTTTTGTTACTGCGTTGTGTATTTGTGTTATATGGTAAACAGCCCTGTGATCCTCTTGATGAAGGGTGATTTGGAAATTTAATAAATAATAATAACTCCAGGTAACTTATTTCCTGCTTCCCTCCCTCAGGTGAGCAAAGCAGCTCGACAGGAGAAGCGTTTCCAAGACTATAATGAAAGGTGTACCTTCCATCATCAAGCAAGGGTGAGGATCGCTCCCCTGTACTTCGGGGACAAGGAACATAATCCAGCCCCGGTGTCTGATCTTCATCAAGTTTTACCATCCAAGAATACTTCATAGGCAGCTGGTTCTAGTATTAGTGGTAGAAATTGGCCATGAAAACCACTTGGGCTTCTGTCACACAGAATTTGTGTCTGCCTGTCTGGAATAGTAACACTTGGCCAGCTTGCCAAATCTAACATCTCCAGTCCAAAAGATTGCTTCCTGTGAAGAAACAGGATTGGTGGCCGTAATAGTTTGGTTGTAAATCAGTGCCTTGAGAGGAAGACTGGGCTCATGTCTGCAGATAAGAAGGGTTCTTCCTGAATAGACCGGATTGCTGAGACTCTTCCTTTTCATTGCAGGAATTTGCCATGAACTTACGAAATAGGGTTTCCACTGTCAGTGATGTGCCACAGATTCGGTCCTTGACGTTTGTCGTTGACACCTGCAAAATGCTGGAACAAGCGCGGAAAGTAAGTGCATTAATGTGAGAAAGAGGAGGAGGGACGCACATGGATGCATGTCTGCCGCTCTTCTTTCCAACTTTCTTCTGCTGGAGTTCCTCCGTCCTCTTTCTGCAATACAGTTTAAACTCATTAAGAAAATACAACCCCAAGAGGATCCACAACATTCAGATCAATGGAAGGACTGTATTTTGGAGGGATAGGAGAGGCGAGTGCCTGAGCGCAGCAAAGTCTTAGAAGATTTATTATTCAGGGTGGTGGGTGGAAATAAGGGCTGCTGTCCAAAGGTGCTGGTAGCCCAACACTGCATGCTATTCCACTCTTCCTTTGGGAAATTCTGGTGGCATCTGGTGACTCTAGTTTTTGGCTTGGCCAGCAAGGCTAGTAAAAATGGTGAAGCCCTGGTCAATGCATCCATTTGAGACAAATATTTTCTTCTTGAAGCCATGCAGTATTTAATATGCTAACGCTATACCTGCACTGATTCTTAACAGTGCAGAAGGCGTATTTCAGATGTCTCCCAGAGGCTCTTGGAATCTGTCCTGGCTTTCAACAAAGGTCCTTGTGCAGATAAAGGTTTAGTTCTTGCTTTGATTTACGATCTTGCTAGCTCCAGATTGTTTTTTCTTCTGAGTTGCCTATGCTGTTCTAGACATGTGCCCAGAAATGGAGGCTCCGTTCTAGCCATAACTATGCCAGAAATAGCACAGAGCAGGAAAAGTGCCATTAGGAAGCTGTGCTTGGAAAGTGGAGGGAGAAAACCAGCTGCCTGTAATATGCATGTAAATGTGGTGTTTTGTGCTCTCTCTCAGGTGCTGGCTTACTCCTGTGTGTACAGCTACTATAACCAGGACACTGAAAAGATTGACATCATGGAGCAACAATCAGAGAACCTGGAGCTGCACACCAATGCGCTGCAAATCCTTTTGGGTGAGTAGAAGTGAATGAGACCGTGTTCGCAAGATGATGGCTGCTATTGACTTCAAATACAGGTTCAAACAATGCTAGATTATCAGGAAAGGCAAGAGAGCATTTCCTCATTGCAACCACCTGGGTAGCTCTCATCCAGATGCCTGACTTTCACTCCATGATTCTTCTAAATATGACTAAAAGCTTATGTAATTTTAAAAAATAAAATCAAAGCTATAATTCTCTTGCAATAACACACAATCCATGCTGTTAGTTCTGTCATGACACTTGGGCCTGCCCAGACTTTTGCCCTTTTATTTAATTCACCCCCCCACCAGTCTGATAAGCAATAATTAAGTAATGTATCTATGAAAAGTATTTAAAAGAAGTGCTTGGGGCCAGAACAATATGTGTCTCCTCCTCCTTTCCTCTGTGTTCAGAGGTGCCAGCTGTGGCCTTGTGCTCCAGTGCACAGCATTCAAGTAGGTGTGTCATATACATGTCTAGATGTGGGGCTAGGTAGTAGGCATAGTGACTCCTGCCCCATTCCTTCATCAGTCCCTTTCCCCACTAAACCCCCCTCTAGTTTTAACCTATAACGTGCAAAATGAGAGGAGTAGACAAATACTGTTAAAAAAACACACAGTTTGAGTGCCTTTCTGTACGCATATGGATAAGCGCTCAGTTTCCAAACCAGAAAAACTGGAACAAAAAGGAATCTCCACCTATATTTTCCCCATTCCTCTTCTGATCTGAAATTCAAGTGAGGCAGAATGAAAGTTCTCTAGCTGCCTGCAACTTTGTAGGATGGATTAGCTGAGTCAGGTCTACCCTTTCGGTTGCTACTACTCAGCCTGCAGCCCGAAGGCTCACCTTGTTTTGATCCTTGTATTTCAGAAGAGATGTTGCTGCAGTGCCAGGATCTTGCCTCTTCGATTCGGCTGCTCAAAGCTGAGCATTTTAATACAGGTCTAGAGTTGGTGCGCAGGATCCAAGAACGACTCCTAGCAATTCTGCAGCATGCCACACAGGTAACAGCTATTAACTTGACCAGGAATGTGTTCTATCCAGCAGTGTAGCAGAATGGAAAATGCTGTGGTGCAGTTTGTTTCGGAGGGGCTGCCAGTGACATTTTCTGACCTTTCGTTATATCCTGACAGGACTTCCGTGTGGGATTCCAAACCCGACAAGGCTCTGAACAGAGGGAGATGAAGTTATCCAATGTGCCTAATGCCACGCCTACTTATAAAGAGTGAGTTTTCTTGCAGGGGTGACATGGGCAGTAGGACTAGATGGTGGGTTTTGCATTCTCTCCCTCCCTCCCTCCCTCTCTCTCTTTCTCTCTCAATTTTATTAAATTTTCTGTTTTGCAATTTCAGATAAACTTTTTACATACTTTAACATATCCAGTGACTTCCCTTCTTCTCCTTCCATGGTTCATTTTGCATATCTTACACCCCAGCATATTTTACAGTAACTGTTCCAATCGTTTTTCCGCTATTACATCCATCAAAAATTATTTACTCTGTTGAATTTATCTTAATGCTGCCAGCATTTTCAACTTAAGTTGTCCATTTTCTTTAGTTGGGACTTCACTTTCCATTTTTTGGGCGAACATAACACAGGCCGCAGTTGTTGCATACATAAATCACCTTTTCTGACACCTGGGGATTTTAGTCTGAGTTATCCCCAGCAGAAAGGACTCTGGTTTTGGGGGGAAAGTAATTTTAAACACCCCCTGCCCCCTGTTCATGATAAATCATTTCCCAATACTCTTTTACCTTTTTACATGTTCACCACATATGAAAGAACATTCCCTCCACCTCTTTACACTTCCAGCACTTATCTGATTCTGTCTTGTAATTCTTAGCAAGCCTGCTCAGAGTTAGATACCATCTTTGGATCATTTTCAAATAATTCTCTTTCAAAGAATCACATGCTGTCAATTTCAAGTCGCTTTTCCAAAGTTTCTCCCAGAGGTTAAAATCTATGTTGTGTCCTGTATTTATTGCCCAGTGTGTCATTGAAGCTTTAACTAGCTCGTCTTTTGTTTCCCATTCTAATAACAGGTTATACATTTTAGACAAAATGTGAGTTTTGCATTCTTAGTGAGGTACAACATATCTAGAGTTACTGCATAATGTGAGCATAGAGCAGACTGAACAGTCTAACACATGTCACCATCCAGCAACCCAGACACTGAGCTGCTCTCCCTCTTGGAAGAGCCCTTTTCTTCCTGCACACTTTAATTTTCTTTTTGCACAGTGAGCTAGACAGGTTGTCATTTGGGCTACTCTTAATCTGTGGCCTGATGGACCAGGTGAGGGGCTTTTGTGAGCAAGTTAAGGTTCTGAATGTGCCATCCCCTGAGGTATTAGCAGTTGTAATATTGTATGTATTTTTAAAAAATTACAATACTTTAAACCCACTCTCCTTCAAAGGAGGATACCAGGGTGGTATACAAGAATGTAAATTAAAACCAAGAAATACAGTCATAAACAAAGAATACAAGGTGCAGATAAAAACAAAGCAGAAACAGCAATTACAGTGATATAAATACACAATTTATCCAGTTCTTGCTGGAACGGTGGTAGCAGTCCTCACCCAGGATTGCCAGATGTTCAGAAGTCCAATCACGTTTCCCTGAAACTCCCAACAGTAGTTGAGTTCTGTTAGGTCTTAGCCAATCTTCTGTTGTGTTTATAGCGTTTCTCGTGGTTGTTGGCTCAAAATGTGCAAGGTGCACTGACTACAAGGGTTTGTTTCCGCCTAGGCTTGTTTTTGACGAGGCATCCGATTCAGCCGACACAGATGATGGTGGCAAAGAGGAAGAGGACGACGACGAGGATGAAGACGAAGAATACGTCCCCGAGTGGCAGGAGGAGTACGATGACGAAGATCTCGATGATGACAATATTTCTTACGATGATGAATCGGAGAATCTGGAGAGGGATTCTTTCTTTTTTGACGACGCTTATTAGTAGAGTTGGCCTCCTGGCACCCCAAATTCACATCAGAGAAATCCTGGAGTAAAACATTGCCTGTCACTCAGACAGCCTTGTCCCGGCTGCACTCTCTGCTCTGCTTCTGTCATAGTCCAAGGAGAGGAGCAAGGAGAACTAGATTTCAGTCAGGCGGGAGTTTGTATGGTAGTTTACAACAAAAGGGTGCTTTCCTCTTTGAGACGGCTGGTTGTGACTCTCTTGGTACAACTTGCAGGGCTGCTGTGCCCGGTTACATAGGAACTTCATCAGCTCTTGGCACAAGCGGTGGCGGGGAGGGTGTGTTCTTTGTCATCTGTGAGCTTTTTTCCCATGCTCTTGGGAATGAAACCCAAGTACCAATCTAGCAACAGGTCCAGCCATTATCTCGTCCCATTACAGGCTTCAACCTTGAGAGATTCAGGGCACACCACATGCCATTTATGTCCGTGTGAAAAGTTATACACCACTCTTGCCTGTGTTTCCTATATCTTATTTCCACACTTGCTGCTATCACCCAGGAATCCAGCCTTGGCAAAACCTACTTGATTTCATAATCTAGCCTGACGATGGCGAATGACCCAGGAATCGTAGTGACATAGCCTTGAGTGCCAGCTTTTTAGCCCGGTGGCTTTTGGTTCTCAGTAGTGATGTTCCCTGTGGGGTAAAGACATGGAATGTGCACCCACCACCCAGGCACGCACAAAGTATTTCTTAAGGGCCTCTGTCTGCCAAGGCAATTCTCATTTCTGTTCTAGCACATGTCTAAAAACTAGGGACGGAGTTGTTCACTCCTTTGCAGCGAAAAGCTCTCTGCTGGATTGAGTGACCAGGGAGGGATGTTCTAACTAGAGAGAAGGTAATTTAGGTCATTGGGTGTGTTTGCAGATGAGAGCTGGTGAATTAGTTAAGGATTTTTTTTGAAATAGAGCTCAAGTGCCCTGCTCTGAGTCTGACAGGTAGTTCTGAGGGTTGCCAGCACTCTTGAATGGACATGGTTTTGAGTGTACCTCTTTCGTTGAGAGGTCAGTTTTCTGTGGGGTTGTTTTCTTTTGTTCCTTTGTCATTGGAATCATCTTCTCTTCCTTCAGATAGGAATTCTGCAGGATGTAGAGGTTCAGAGGGTTCATATATATATAATAAATATATATATATACACACATATATATATATGAAGAAGCTGAAATTGTTCAGATTATTATGCTTTATCTTTTCTTGAAAATCAAAAAGAATCCTGAAACAACAAGATTATACACCACCTGTTTATGTAATAAACAGTTTTTTTTTCTTTTATTACCATCTTTTTAGTGTGGTTCTCTGTCCTGCTTCCCACACTTTCCCAATTCCTGTTGCTTATGGCTAAAATAGAGGTTAGGAGAAATGCAGTGCTGCTGCAGGAGAATCCCTATGTCTCATTGGCAACATCAAGGGTGTTTTTTTATTAAAAGAAAATCAAATCTCCAAACATTTGTCAATTAGTCTCAGTCATGTAAGCTATAAAAGTTGCACATAACATTTGTGTAGCAGTCTCAGTCACATGTGCGGGCTTTTTAGTACAAGGTTTTTGGGTTTTTTAATGCAGTGTTTCTTGCTTTTCCATGCCCCATAGTTCCAGAATTAATTAACCTTGCCACCAGCCTCACTCATCACCCTATCTCTTCCCCCGTCTCTGTGACTGGTGTACTAATGTTCAGTTCCTAAGGGCCTGTCCATGGCGAAGCACTGCAGGGGTACAAATAACTGCCTCCATGAAATTTAGCTCTACGTGGATTTGAAGGATGAATGATGGGAGAAACAAGCTTTCAAAATAAATCAGAAAAGTTACATGTATAGGGTGCTGAATATAAAGGAATACCAATAAATACTGGGCTGGAGAGGGATGAGTGTCGAAGTGTGAAGTTGATAGTGTTTTGATATGACACCTATACCAATGTGACCAGTAGAAGTGTCCAGCGAAGCATCCTAGTCTTCTCCTTTTCCAATTGTCTGCCTTTCCAGAGTTGAATGTGAAGAAAACTCCTTGCACACACATTCCCGTGTAAAGTTTTATTGCCTCAAGATCACAAGATGATCCAGATACACTATATACATAAAGTTAAAAGGTGCTGGTGCATCATAAACTATTACTACAGTGGTACCTCGGGTTAAGTACTTAATTCATTCTGGAGGTCCGTACTTAACCTGAAACTGTTCTTAACCTGAAGCACCACTTTAGCTAATGGGGCCTCCTGCTGCTGCCACGCCGCCAGAGCACAATTTCTGTTCTCATCCTGAAGCAAAGTTATTAACCCGAGGTAATATTTCTGGGTTATCGGAATCTATAACCTGAAGCTTATGTAACCTGAAGCGTATGTAACCCAAGGTACCACTGTACTAAGTACAGTAACCTGGTCTTAGAGGTTAAGAGAAATCAAAATGTGCAGAGAAATCCAAGTTTGGAGAGAGATCCACCGCCACCACAATTCACTACTGCTCTATTGCCTTGCTGCTGTATGCAGTCTTGGCTTTCTACCTGCCAATGCACATACACACATTCTTTGAAGAAATGGAGAGTGGATGAGTCATGCCGGAGGCCCATGGCTTTGGACTGTTTCAAAAGGCCCATCACAACTTGCATCCTAACCCTGAACAAAAATCAGACATGGCAGGGGGGGGGGGGAGAGGAAGACTCGAGACACAGACCTTGCAAGCAGTTGGTGCAATTTCACACATATTCCCTAATTACAGCAACAGAAGTGTGACTGATAGATCCCATCCTGAGAAGATAGCAGCCAAGTTTGAAACATAATTCAAGCATAGTTACTTTGTGGTCGAAACTAATCTGGAAAGGTTTGAACAAAATAGAAGACAGTGGAGAGTTGCTGGAGAGCACTATACAGATTGGAGCAAAAGAGCAACATAGTTCTGCTCCTTTTTGCTAGTCCACCCAACAGGTTTTTGAAGAGGTCCCTGCTTCAGTTGCTTCCTACCCTTTTAAGTTACAGATTTGGGATTCATGATTATATTGGATAACCAAATTCCCAATTGAGAGTTGCTATGAAATGAAAATTGAACCGTTTGGAACGTTTAACTGATCTTGGCTCTTCATTATGCAATCAATGTGGACGATACCAGGCTGATTGCTTCACTTTATTTTTTATTATTATTCATTTCCAGTTGCTTTTCATTTTTCTTTCTGCTGTTCAGTAGCCAACTGGCATTTCCAGGGTGGCTGCACAAATGTCTGTACAGTCACTAGACTTTCCTCATGATACATAAAGAATAAGAATGGGCTCTCTTTGCCCACAAGCAAACCTTTTGCTTGTTCCTGCTGGAAAATTTGAATCGTACGTCATCTCTGTCTCAACAAAAGGAGACAATGCATCTTCAAACTAGTTTATAAACTGAACATACTTGTAAATTTCAGATGAGTGAAGGGATGGCTACACACACAGAATTTTGATTATGTGCTCTGCAAGGGATGTGGGGAGAGGCTCTGAAGGGAGAATAAGGGCTTATCCATGCTTCTGTTTGCCCTGCTGCTTTCACCTGGAAAAACCCACAGTTTAGTGCTGAATTGGAGCAAACTGGAATTGGGTTTTCTGCTAATTGCTGTTTGTTCCGATTTAACCCTAAAGAGTGGGTTTTCCAGTGGAAAGCAGTTGGCCAAATGCAAGCACTGCTTGAGCCCGTGCTTTCCTGGCATGGGACAAGTGGAAGAGTAAAGGTAAAGGGACCCCTGACCAGGTCCAGTCGTGGCTGATTCTGGGTTGCGGCGCTCATCTCGCTTTATTGGCCGAGGGAGCCGGCGTACAGCTTCTGGGTCATGTGTCCAGCATGACCAAGCTGCTTCTGGCGAACCAGATCAGCGCATGGAAACGCCATTTACCTTCCCGCCAGAGTGGTACCAGTTTATCTACTTGCACTTTGACGTGCTTTTGAACTGCTAGGTTGGCAGGAGCAGGGACCGAGCAACGGGAGCTCACCCTGTTGCGGGGATTCGAACCACTGTCCTTCTGATCAGCAAGTCCTTGGCTCTGTGGTTTAACCCACAGCGCCACCCGCTGTGGGTTAGTAGACAAGTCCTAAGTGTTTCACACCTGCATTGGTTTCAGGAGGTAAGAATCATCTCTCATTTTCCTGCTTTCTGCTGATAAGGGCTGGGGAAGGGTGGTCGGCAAAGTCCAAAGGCTCCTGCTAGCCCTAGCTACTACCTCTCAGATCTTTAAAATTGTTTCTAACAGCCAGTACAGATACGATGCTATTTTGCTGGTTTCAGCATTTTTAAATTGTTGGCATCCGTCTGTCTCAGGGGGAGGGGTGAAGTCAAATTGTTGGGAGAGTTGCAGCACCTGCTGGTATTATGTAGTAATCTAATTGAGTTCCAACTTGAGTGGATGGAGAGAAGAGCAAAGGGAAGTCTCAAGTTAGCAAGCAGACCAAGGCAAGTAGAAAAGGGGAATGTTGTACACTCAGCCAGAGGATGATAAGAAATGTATTGGGGATTGTGAAATTAGTGAAGAGAGCAAACAGGACAGCCACAATATGTCATTTGCAATTATTATTATTATTATTATTATTATTGCAGTTAGCACTTTCTAATTAGCATAAGCCAAGAGAAAATGTACCCTGCTACATTATTTGCAAAAAAAATTTGAGAAGCTTGTAAAGCCATATGTCCTACCTCATAGTTCTGGGACATATTTCTCATTAGTACATTCTCAGGGGCATTTTGCTTTCTTCATATAATTTAGGACTTTGTTTCCTCTACAGGAAACAAAACTTATTTTTCCTGATATGGCAGTTTCTCACGGGTCCCAGGGTGGGAGATGAATATGATTCATTTTTATTAATACACAATAACATAGCTCCCTCCCTTCCATGTTCCCCTCCCTATGAATCTCGCTTTAAGATTTGTCAGAGTGCAGTGCACTCCCTATAGAAGTGAAATCCCTTGAAGAACCCAAATTAGGTCATTTTCCATAGTGGCAATGCAGCTTTGGAATCCACTTCCCAGGGTGGTCCATCATGCCTTTCATTATTTACATGCAGGCACAAACCATAAAACTAAGTTTCCTGTACTTTTCAAATGCTTTTAATTTGTTCTGCTTCTTCAGTATTTATTGCTGCTATTTCATAGTACATTTTAACGTTTTTCCACACCGCTTTGACTGCATTTAGCAAAAAGGCAATCTAAGTATCACATACATGACATACGTGCAGCACCAAATAGCTCAATCAGGGTTGTGGGTTCGAGCCCCACGTTGGGCAAAAGATTCCTGCGTTAGAGGGAGTTGGACTAGATAACCCTCATAGTCCGTTCCAGCTCTACAGTTCTATGATTCTAACGGTACAGTACTGCACAGCAGAAATTTCACTTTCAGCTACAGACATGCCTGGGGAACCAGGGACCACTTTATCTTCCTACCATTCAAGCCAAAATGGAATAACTTTTCCATTTTCTGTGATCTTCTACGTTGTTTGCTTAATTAACTAATTTTATATACCACCCTTCAATGAGCAGGCAGCACAGGACTGAAGCTTCCTCCGGCAGCAAAACGTCTAGGGTCAGGCTGGCGAAGTGCTGCGAGGTGCCCGGCGGTGTCACGCCACCCCATGTCAGCGCCACCGGGCTATTGCAGCATTATCTCTAGGAGAACTTGGGAGCGCAGGGAGGAGACTCCCGCTGCAAGAAGAACAAGGCTGAGGCATGGCCGGCCTTCTGCACTAAGGCTGGCCGAGGGAGCTTGCAGCCTCATCTGTGGCGGCGGCGGCGGCGGCGGCCAGGAGAGCAAGGGTGCTGTTTGTAGCGAGGAGGCGGCGGAGGGGTGGCGGAAGCGGCGGCGTGCCCCCTCTCCCCCCCTCCGCCGCCGCCGCCAGCACCTGAAGTCCCGGTGCAAGCCGGCAGGGCGGGGCGGGGCGGCGCTGCGGAGGCTGGAGCTGATGTCAGGCTGATGCTGATGCTGAGGCGCGCGGTGCATTGTGGGCGAATCCCCGCCACCAGCGCCGCCGCCGCCGCCGCCGCGGACCCATCCCGAGGCCGGTGCGGGAGGGGGGACGACGATGCTCCCCGGGCGACCCCCTCCCACAGGAACAGGAGCAGCCTCAGGCGGTCCCGCGCAGGGCAGGGAGCCGCGCGCAGACGGCGCTGCCGCACTGACTGACTGACGGAGCGCAGCGGGCGGGGAGGGGGGGATGCGCCGCCCTCACCAACGGCTGCGGCAGGGACCAGGTGAGCGCGCGAGGGAGGGAGGGGCGGGCCCGCGGGCTGAGGCGAGGCCCCCGCCCTATAACCGGACCACTTTGCGGGTGGGGGGAGAAGGTGGGGTGTCCTAGTGTGTGTGGGGGGGAGGGTGACACGGCCCAGCCCGAACCCCCTCACAAGCTCCAGTGTGGCCCTGCGGTGCATTGTGGGAGTTGTAGTTCTTCCTCTGAGGGGGGAGAGAGAGGGGGGACACACACACCGCCTTTCGAGCTCCCAGGATGCCCTCAAGGCGAAGGGGGCCGGTGGGGATTGACGGGGCGTTCGGCCAGTGGCGAGCAGGAGGAGCCCACCCCTGTGGGCGTTGGGCAACGGGCGGCCGAGTTTGAACGAGCTGCAGTGCAGGCGGAGGGGTGAGGAGGGGGCGGGGCTTCGAGGGCCTCGCTCGCCTACCTTGCGAGGCGCCCGGGGGCGGGGCGGAGTGTGAGGCGGGGTTGGGGGTTGGCGTCGAGCTGCTCTGGGCTGTGGGTCTGTCCTTGGGGACAGCAGTTGGGCATTTTATTTTTATTTTTTTTGAGATGCTGGTTAATATGGGCGTGGAGGGAGCTGGCCACGGCGAGCTTCGGTTTCCTGTGGGCCCATGGGAGCAGGGTACATGTTCCACTACAGCGGGTGGCGGGGCCGTCAGGGCAGGACTTGCCAGGCCAAAGCCCAGGCCCACCTCAGGAGGACTGACTTGAAATCCTCAGACACGCATAACTGTCAAACAGGGTGCGTGTACCCCCATAAGACCATCAAGTCTTGAGGGCGCAGCCCTGAGCCTGCATACTTGGAAGTAAGGCCCATTTACTTCAGGAAGACATACTCTGAGCATGTATGGTTAGCATTGAGTTCAAAAAACCAACTGCACTATGACTGAGGTAAAGAGGCGCATGTTAAAGAGGGTCATGAGGTGGTAACCTTTGACTTGTGCAAGAAGACCTGTGAACAGGAATGAACTGCTCTCTAAGCCTACCCAGGTGATTGAAAGTTGATGAAAATTTTAATCTGTTTTAGTGTTGTAACTTTTTGTATGTTTTAAAGTATTGTTGTGTTATTTTTCCTTGATTTTCTTGTTCTATCTTTTTGCAAACTTTTTTTTTTACAGTTACAGATAGGTAGCCGTGTTGGTCTGCCATAGTCAAAACAATTCCCCCCCCCCCTTCCAGTAGCACCTTAAAGACCAATTAAGTTAGTTCTTGGTATGAGCTTTCGTGTGCATGCACACTTCTTCAGGTATCTTTTTTTACAGTGAAGCATATAGATTTTATGAAAAAATAGTTTGGAGGGTTACATTAGGCAGGCAGAGCTTGATAAAAGGTTGAGGTTTGATGGTGAAAATGGAGGTGGGAGTGTTAAATGGCAATGCAAGGGCAGAAAAGTCCAAACGTAAGAAAGAAAGAGTATGGCAAAAGATGCACAGACTGGTTTGAGAGAAGGTGACAAAATTGGCTGAGCTTGAGCAGAATGGTGAAGCTCAGTTTGAATTAAGATTCCCTATGCTATGCTAACAGCACAAAAGCTCTGTGACAGTCAGGCTGTAATCTCAGGTGACCAGGAAGTTGGCTGGGGTGACAGTGCTTTGAAGACTAAGTGGGAGAAGGTGTGTAGCCTGTAACAGTAGGCAATAAGAATAGCATTGGAAATGAACTGTCCCAAGTTATAATATTTTTGGTTATTCTTACTATTGCATGTCAAACTTGCAATAGTCATGAAGAAAACAAACATTTTTTGGGGGGAACAAAATCTTAAGGATGTAGAATTGACAGCTTCTACTTTCTTTTGGATTGATCTCTTGCTCTTGAAAATGTGAAGGTTTTTCCCCCCTATTCTGGATCAGTTTTGTATTTTAAACCATTACACTTCTTGTCCTCCAGTAGATCAAATGCCTCACTTCTTTCATATGATAATCTAGTTTGTTATATAATGGCAGGCTTTCTAAGGTTGTTATTCTTATAGCTCTCATTTCAGTGCTTTCTCATTTGTCACATCTTCCAAATAGGACACCACATGGTATGCCAAATGAGATTATATCAGTACATATTGTAGCCACTTCCTGAGCTTTGAAGTTCATACTTTCCCACTAGACATTATTTGGGGTTAAATGTTGGCCTTTGTTGTTGGATCCAGATATCTCATGACATAACCTAGTTATCTGGTGACTAAGAATATCACTTGTCATACCAATGGTCCATCTATCACTGTATTTTTTAATGTCAGACCTGATTGATCAAGGAAATTTAAGCAACCTAGGATAGTGTATTTTCTTGCCATTCTGATCTCTTCTAGCCACTGACAGTCTTAAGATATTGGGGCATTTGAATTATTGTTTTGGGTATCACAAATCACCAGGTCTGGACCTGGATGGTATCTACCTGAGAGTTCTTAAAGAACTCAGGTGTGAAGTTGCTGATCTTCTAATAGTAAAGGTAAAGGTACCCCTGCCCGAACGGGCCAGTCTTGACAGACTCTAGGGTTGTGCGCCCATCTCACTTAAGAGGCCGGGGGCCAGCGCTGTCCGGAGACACTTCCGGGTCACGTGGCCAGCGTGACAAAGCTGCATCTGGCGAGCCAGCGCAGCACACGGAAACGCCGTTTACCTTCCCGCCAGTAAGCGGTCCCTATTTATCTACTTGCACCCGGGGGTGCTTTCGAACTGCTAGGTTGGCAGGCGCTGGGACCGAGCAACGGGAGCGCACCCCGCCGCGGGGATTCGAACTGCCGACCTTTCGATCGGCAAGTCCTAGGTGCTGAGGCTTTTACCCACAGCGCCACCCGCGTCCCTGATCTTCTAATAAAAATATGTAAATTGTTCCTAAGAGCAGCCTATATATCTAAGGACTGAAAAGTGGCTAATGTAACAACAGTTTTAAAAAATGGATCCTAGGCCAGTTAGCCTGATGCCTGTTTTGGGAAAACTACTGGAAAGCATTATTAACAAAAGATTTACCAAGCATATAGAAGAATAAGTCTTACTGAAGCAGAACCAGCATAATGTCTGTAAGGACAAGTTCTGTCTCAATACCCTTTTAAAGTTCTTTGAGAGTGTCAATAAGCTTATAGAGGTGACCAGTCAACTTTGTGTACTTGGACTTTCAAAAGCTTTTGATAAAGCATTTTGCCAACGACTCTTGAACAAGCTTAGCTTGGGTGAGCAGTGAGGTAGCCAAGTTTGCTGATGATACCAAATTGTTCAGAGTAGTTAAAAAGAAGAGGGATTGCAAGGAGTTCAAAAAGGATCTCTTCAATCTGGGTGACTTAACATTAAAATGTGATTCGATGTAAGCAAGGGTAAAGTGATGCACATTGGGGCAAAACATCCTAATTTCACATACGCTGAAGAGGTCTGAACTGGCATTGACTGGGAAGGAGACCTTGGGGGTCGTGGTTGATATCTCACTAAGAATGTTGAGCCGGTGGGCAGCAGCTGTGAAAAGCATGAATTCCATGTTTGGAAAATCAGGAAAGGAATTGAAAATAAAGCTGCCAATATCATAGTACCATTCTACAATTCTGGTGCATCCATACTTTGAATATTTTGTACAATTCTGGTCACCACCCATCAAAAGGATATTGTAGAGCTCGAAAAAGGGGAAATCAAGAGGGTGGACCAGCTCTCCTGTGAGGAAAGGTAACCACATTTAGAGGGACTATGACAGAGGTGTATAAGATTATGCATGGTGTGAAGGCTAGAGAAATGTTTCTCTCTCTGATTGTGCTAGAACCCAGACCACCCCATTAAGCTGAATGCCGGAAGATTTAGGATAGACACAAGGAAGTCCTTCTTCAGACAGCACATAGTTAAACAGCAGAATTAGCTCCCACAAGATCTGATTGCCATCAGTTGGATGGCTTTAAAAGAGGATTAGACAACTTCATGCAGGATAAGGCCATGTTCTATCTCCACTTTGAATACCACTTGCTGAGAATCTCTAGTGGAGAGGTTGCTGGTGTGCTCATGTTCTGCTTGCAAGCTTCTCATAGACAATTGATTGGCTACTGTGAGAACAGGATGTGGAAGTAGATTAGTCTTTAGTCTGACCCCAGTTTTGCTGAGTGATTTCCCTAGTGATCAGTCCGCAGGGAAGACATACTGTGACTGACGTCACTTAGGATACTATATTGTTCCCAGTGCTTTTTAACATCTATTTGAAGCCATTGGGAGTGGTCATTAGCAGATTTGGACCTAGGTGTCACCAGTATGCTGATGACACTTGACTCTACTTTTCTGTAACATATGACTTAGGAGAAAGTGTGCAAATCATGGACTAATGTCTGGAGTTGGTAAGGGCCACATGAGGGCCAGTAAATTGAAGCTGAATCCTAGTAACACAAGCTCTATGTGTGAGTGGTTTCCAAATTCAGGAGATTAACAGGTTGCACTTTACCTGAAGGTGCAGATGAATAGCTTGGGAGTACTCTTGGATCCATCATGATCACTTGAGGGGGAGGTATTCTCAGTGACTAAGAGTGCTCCCCCCCAGTTGCAGCCGATATGCCAGCTGTGGCTATTCGTAGACAGTAGTTGTGAAATACTTTTAAAATGCTATTTTAAGTGCTCATACATTTTGTGGCCACTGCAATCAGTGTGCTTGCACTTCTTCCTGCATTTCTGATGCTGCTGATTGATGGTGGCTTTTCGGTGAGTCACTTGTCCAAAGCTTTTAAATGTCTTCTTTTATATTTTTAAATAGTATTCACTTGGGAAACCAGAATAGAGATATACTCTTTTCAGGGATGTGTATAATCTCATCGCATGTACTAGGTAGGAGTTATGCATCAGACCTTCTAGCATTGAAGACTGAGATATTTCAGGAAGTTTTATACTTTTTTTGAGGTGTAAGTAAAACCTTTTTTTCTGCACATGGGTAAGGAAATTTTTATTTTTTCAGATATTTGGAGGTGAAGATAATTACTGTATTTTTTGCTCTATAAGACTCACTTTTTCCCTCCTAAAAAGTAAGGGGAAATGTGTGTGCGTCTTATGGAGCGAATGCAGGCTGCGCAGCTATCCCAGAAGCCAGAACAGCAAGAGGGATTGCTGCTTTCACTGCACAGCGATCTCACTTGCTGTTCTGGCTGCTGAGATTCAGAATATTTTTTTTCTTGTCTTCCTCCTCCAAAAACTAGGTGCGTCTTGTGGTCTGGTGCATCTTATAGAGCGAAAAATACGGCAATTCCAAAAAGTGAAAATGTTGGTGGTTCCTAATATGCCAAAAGTGTCAGCGTTTTTGTTGTATTTCAGATGACTCTTATACTCGAATATTTTGCACTGCTTTAAAGTCAGGTGATCCACAGCACTATTGCAATCAAGTATGTTAAAAATAGTTAGCTAATCTTATATTGAACCACAAGAAAATTCCTTGTGCTACTATCAATATCTTCCCAAAAGCACTGTTTTTGTTATTTCAGGGGCGGCGGGAATGAAAAATGGTACCCAATTAATGTGAATCTAAGTCCTATTTTAAAGATGACAGTCCTATATTTCAGTTGCTTCTCTGTTTGAATGGTTGTTTGCTCAAAGTCTGGTTAAAAGATAAAGAACAGTAAGAAGGGAGAGCAGGTTCCTTGAAGTTCCCCATCAAGGGATAGCACCTGGCTGAGCAGGCAAACAGGCCACCTGGTTAGTCTTCTTTGAACTTCCTATAAGGCAGGATTTTGAAGAAGTCCAATTTGTTCCTATTAGAAATTCTTGGCTCTCTTTATTTCCTGAGATGCAAGGCTTGAAATCTGCATTATTGTTAGGGGAGAGAAAAGTGTTTACTTTTCCACCACCCAATTTAGCTCAGTTTGTTAAAATTTTCACTTTTTTAGTTAAACTTTTGCTGTTGTCTTCTGAGGGTTTGTCCTGGTCCTCACTGCCAGACAAAGCACTCGAACTCTCAGCTCTTGTTTTGCCAAAGGCTTTAATGCTCAATCAGATAGGCACACTACAGGTTACAAGGTTCAGCAGGTTCATAAGAGGTTCAGATACATACCTGAATGCAAGCTAAGATGTTGCTTCAACAAGCACCTTCCTTTTGAAGTGTGGGGTAGGCACAGCTATTTGTGTGGCAAGTGGCTGGGGTCCAAGACTGGGCAAGCAAATGAACCCTCTTGAGTGAGTTAGGCTCCGTGAGATGGAAGCACCAAAACGTACTCTCAGTTATCTCCTCAGAAGTGGGAGGCTCCTCACTGACAAGAGAATGTGTTAAAGTTGCAGTGTCCAATGTCATAGGAGTATTACGTTTTTCTAACAACATGCTGGGTCCCTACCCTGGTTCCAGATTCCCTAAGCTTCTAGGTCCCTTCCTGGGATCAGACATTTCTTGGGGTCCCAGTTCTACTTCCCTCATTCCACTATGAAGTTCTCCAGGGTCCTTCAGCTCCAATTCTCTGAGGTCCTCCTATTCCCCCTCCGTGTCTGACTTCCCTCCAGGGACTCAATGACAGGGTAGAATTCAGCATAGATTTTAGAAGATTATTCTGTCAGCACAAACATTTCTACTTGCTTGATAGAATGATCTCCCCTATGTCCTGTTCTGGGGGTTCTCCTGACCCTCCAGAGTAAATTTGGGGGACGCACAGGTGTAGCAGAGGGGGAGAAAACCCTGTTGCGCTAGTAGGAGTCCTTATCCTGGCTTTCACTACAGGTTAGTTGAACTGGCCCTAAATCTGCAGCAACAGTGCTTCGTGGAATTTTCTTCTTTTACATTAAAAAATCACCATTGATTTTCATGCTAAATAAAAAAGAGTGTGTTTAAAACATTAACCATGTTATCTACAAATGAATGTCCTGTGTTGGATGAGAATTCCTCCTTACTTTACAGATAAAGAGTGGAAATAATATATCATAGTTGTTTCTTCCTGTGGTTACGGTATTTTTAACACAGCCCAGAAATTTATCTGTTTGGAAGGTGCACTGCTAAACTGTTACATCTTTTTATGCTTCTGGCCTCAACGCCTGGCTCTTTGTACCAATCATATGAACTTGGTATTTTGAAGCAGAGGAGAATTGTTTTCAACTGTCTACAAAATCCTGATCTTACCACCAAAACCCTCCAGGCTCTATTCCCGACCACTCAACTTGTCCTGGTCTATCTATGGACCTCTCCCTCCAGCAGGCATTTTTTTAAAAAATCCACAGATTGACAGCTCTAGGCACAGATTGAAAATAAGCTCCAAAAGTGGTCATTTGAATCTGCTGCAGTTCATGAATACTAGGTCATTCATGCCTTGTTAGTACTGGTTTATTTAGTTTCAGCTGGCATTTCCATAGTGAAATCGCTATACTACTATTGTCTCCTAATGCGGTGCCTAACTGAAGGAGGTGTGCTGGTTTGGTATGCAGAGCAAGCAGAGGGAGATCGATCAACAACCCAATAGACAAAGATACACCAGATAAATGTTGAATGATGCCTGTTTTAAGGCAGTACCATGTGCAAGGACTTTGCTAGATAAAATTTAGGTTGCCCTTTGAGTTTTTGCTTCTTTTGATTATATGAGCAATTCAGCTTCCAAATTATTGTGGGCAGAGCTCTCAAAATACAAGCAATCCATTAAAATTTTGAACAGGCGATAGCCCTGTTTCCTGACGATAGAACAGACAGTCAAATGAGTTTTGGGGGAACTGCAACTGAAATCATCCCAGACTGCATCCTATAAATGTCTGGTAGATGAGTACAACCTGGGGGGTAGCAAGCATGTAAAAACCCCCAACTAGACAGTGTTTCTGAGATAGACCTGGAATTCATCCATTCACCAAAGGAATATACTGAGATGGAAACGATAGCCAAAAAAGCATCTGATATTTGGCATCTCACAATCAATGGTGGTGGTTAGTCTGAACTGAATGGCATGCAAATTTCCAACTTACTAGGGACTGAATATTCCTTAGATGTGTCATCCTTACATTTGATTTTTCCAGAACCTGGATCCTGTGAAGTATCAGTAAAGAATTTCTAAGGGGGATTCTTTCCTGGGCAGTCCGATGAGAAGCAGACATCCCAGAGGAGAGGAGGCCACAGCAGAGGTGGGGACTCTAGCTGTCACCTAACCCAGGATCTTGCCACATGAAAATAAATATTTGAAGATAAAAATAGAAATAAGGACTCATTCTTAGCTTGCTGCTGTTCCTCTGCTTCAGTGACATAAAATTAATCAATCTGTGGTTTCTGCAGAACCTGACAACTTTTAAAACACCATGTCATTATTAAATGTTTTGCTGTCTGCTTTACTCTTGCATCATGCTCATTACTTTTGTCTTTGAGGCTTTTTAAAAATACCGCACAAGTCTGCTAATTGCTTTCGTACAGAAAAAAAATAGCATAGGTTGAGAATGGGAATTTCTAAATGTGCTTTGCCTGTAATATTCTGACCTGGTCCACACATCAAAAGTCATGGCTTATTGTGAATGCACGCAGGTTCTGGAGGAAGGGTTTGCGGTAGTTTCTCTCTTCTTATTCTTTTGCTGTTGGATCACTCTGAACTAAAGCGTGGTTTGGCTTAGCATGTCATCTGGGCTTATGGTTTAGCTCTTTGGACAAGCAACAAGCTGATCAGTAGTCTGGAGAGAGTTGAACCATGAGCTAGGTTCAGATGCCATGCTGAGGCAAACTATGGCTTTACTCAGCATGATACAGCAGCAAAACTAGAGAGGAGCAAAGTGGCCATGATCTCTCTGGGAACCCACGTGTTTGCATGTTCGCACTAAACCTTGCCACTGAGATCCAGTGTGGTGGAGTAAGAAGTGTTTTGGTCTTTCACTCAGGAGACCTAGGCTCAAATATCTGCTTGGCCATAAGGCTTACTGGGTGACCTTGAGCTAGTCATATTCTTGGCCTAACCTACTATGCAGAGGACTTGAGTAAGGTGTGTGTGGCAGAGGACTACTAAAATTTTGTATAGCGTAGTGTCAGGATATACATGTAATAATAGTAGCCCATGTTGTAATTTATTGATGTTGGGTTCTGAACCACGCTATTCCTCATTTGCAAAAACACTACTTGGGTCGTTACTTCATACAGTTGTTCCCTCTATCACCATTTCTCTCTGTACTCCGTCCAAGAAAAGAAAGCATCTCTCTGCATTTTGGAAATGCACAAAAGCAAGAATCTTGGCTTAAAATCTGTGTACAATTTTCTGCTCTTTCTACTCTTCTTGCTTTGAGAAGGGACCAATACTCTTTTAAAATCAACTCATATTGTTGGGAATTCTCATCCTACTCTCCAGATAGCTGGATCAGGTATGTTCCCCTCCCCCACCCCCTGAGCTCCTTAACAACCTCTCCTTGGCTCACATAAATCAGTTTAAGTAAAATAAGTAAGTTCTTTATTTTGGGTGGGCAAATACTGGTGATGAATCTGTGGGGTGGTCATGATTTCCAACAATTTGAATAAACATTGATTGTTCTAATTCTTAGGCTTCCTGAGGTGAGGATGTATCCTGAAATAAACTGGGATATTGCAGTTCTTCAGAATTGTGCATAAAACACTTAAGTGTTTTCCAGGACCTTTAGTAAGATGGTGAGAGCCAGACTTCCATAGCTTTGTTCTGCTGATTGGAGGCAATTGAGCATTCTGAAGAGATTTTGGATATTATTTTTTATATTTTGGCTGTGTTTGGGCAAATGCTGCAGCAGACTCAAAGTGAGAGATTTAACATAGGAAAGGCATGTTGAACACCACAGATTCCGTATTTAAAGCTTTTTATTCTAACAGACGTTCCAAAATTGCTAAAGCTATAATAGGGAAAATAGAATGTTCTTCATAAAAGACCCTTCTTAATTGCATTATGATCTATAATGTTCCAAAACTGGATCTCCATTCTACTGTTCCTTGAGAGAACCCTGCTAATTATTTAATACAGGGTTGTAACCTGTATTTGTTTAGCTGTCTCCCATGTAGGGATACATCAGCTGATTTCAGTACTGTTCTGAAAACAATTCTCTCCTAGAGGCTTTTTAGAATCCCAGCTTCTTCCCTGCTGCCTGTTCTAGCCAGTTGCTTATTTTAAAGCTAATTACTTTTATTATGTATGGTTTTTCAACTTTGTTCAGAAAGAGGCAACTGCTATTGATAGATAGCAATTGCATGAGCTTTCTTGCAAGGCTAACTTCAAAGCAAGGTATCCCACACTAACACTTATGTGCTCTTGTCTACATCTGGCTGGATATAATCTATGAGTTGATGCCTGGTAGATAAATTATTTTGGGCATTATTTCAGTTCAGAAAGGCACACCAGCAAAAGAAGCAGAAGTCCAGTTCTTAGTTCACACTACACACACAAAATGTGTGTCGCTGCTTAGAGTATCTCCCAGGCAACTGGTATTTAGTAAGGGTGACAAGGAGGCAGCAAAAGGGGACCCATTATTCAAGTTCTCTTGCCAATGTTTGCTTGCTTAATTCCCTGAATGAAATTGAATGAAGAGAGAATATTTTGCAAGCTTAGCACTTGAAATGTCAGACAGGTGCTGGAATTCTTGAAATGGTAAGTTAGGCGAATAAACACCCAAGCCTTTGACATAGCTGGGATATTTACAAGAATGCAGAAAAAGCAGTATAGGGGAGGAGAACAAGCAGGGGGGAAATTATAAAGAACGTGGGGTTTATCTTGACTTCACACTTAGACTATACTGGCATCAATATTTGCCATTATGCATTACAAATATAAAATAAACTGAGCAATGGCTGATTCTGTCAGAATACCAGTTGCTAGGAATCACCGTGCAAACAGAGTGCTGTTTTTTCCAGGTCCTGTTTGTGTGCTCCCCACAGGCATCTGGTTGGCCACTGTGAGAACAGCATGCTGGACTAGATGGGGCATTGATCTGATCTAGCAGAGTTCTTGTTATGCTGTGCCATATAGTAGCAGCTGCTGGCAAGTCAGCATCTTTACCTTGAAGGGCATTGGCTTCCTGCCCTGAAAATGATTAAATTGTGTGAAATTCAGTTAGATTGGCAGAAGCTGTGCTGTAGGCTCCAGAGGACTCAATAAGTTCTCAGGAACTTTTACTGACAGTCCCATATCCCTGTGCCCTCCAGTTGTTTTGGACCACAACTCCCATCATCCTTGATTATTGGCTGTGCTAGCTTGGGTCTTGGAAGAATTGTACTCCAAAATACCTCGAGCTGGGTTAGGGAAGGCTGTCCTAGTAGATGTGAGATACTGTTCAAAGCTTGCTAAATAGCTTCCTGTATGTTGTTGTTTCTCGAGTCTCAATGATCCAAAGAAAAGGGGATAGTTTATTTCATTTTTAAAAGTTATTATTTTAAAATCAAACATAACCGTCAATATACTTAATAATGAATAAATCAGAGTAAAAGTAAGATATACATACATACACACAAAATAAGTTTATAATAAACAACTTGAAACCTCAACAACTTAAGTCCAGGGTCCTTTAGGGACCACCTGAACTCTTCTAGCCCACATCACCTGTAGGAGTGATGCTACAGGAATGATCACTTTTAGGAATGTCACTGGTTGTCCCCTTAGTTGTTGAGGCTTATTGCATCAACACAAAGCCGAACCCTTTAGAGTTATTGGCCCAGCCCTGTGGAGTTGTCCTTTGATAGAGATTCAGCAGGCATCTTCTTTATTGACCTTTAAATGTTTGCTGAAAACTTTTCTGTACTGCTTAGCTTATGCAGACCGTTAAGAAAAGCATGGTAACAGCTGATGAACCGTTATTTTAATTCTATATGTGGTTTTTACTTTTTATTTGTGTGTTTGTATATTCCATAGAATTGGTGCCACTACTCGAGAAATCTATGTGCCTAGTGGCCATTGAACCAAATAGACAGCCAGTGTAGATTAACAGAACCAGAGTAATATGATCTGAACCATAACTCTGCCAACAGTCTGATGGCAGCAAAATGCCTCCTTTTGTAGGCCAAAAATTTGTGCAGCGGGGGATTCTTCTTATCGTTGAAGGTGGAGCATGTGACTCTAGTGGGGGAATTTACTGTAGCTCCCTTGCTGCAATTAGCTGGCAACCACGATCTCCTCTGCCCACCCCATTCCCAATCTGGGGGAACTATGGTGACTACTAGCTAGAGCTAAAGTACTCCATTAAGTTTTATTAATACTCACTCATAAAATACAAAAAGGGAGAAGCACTTTTACCCTCCCTCCCAAAAAAACAAGAACCCTCCAAAACTCGGGCTAAACTTTTGGCACTCCAGACGTTTGGCCTAGCTATAATTTTGCACCAGCCAATTTTCTGAACTCTTTTTAAATTAGACCCACGTCAAGCATGTTACAGTAGTCTGAAATGGAGGTTACTAAAACATGAATACCTATGGCCAGGTCTCACTTTAATAAAGCCAGCTTTATTAATGGAATCTGACCTCTACCTATTACAGCTGCTGCACAAATCTCCATGCCTTTCAAGGAAAATCAGTGTGGGAAGCTGCACAGTTGTAGGGCTAGTTGGATTGCTTTTTCAGGATTAATGTCTTTCTTCCCACCCAATTTAGAAAATTATCAAAGAACCAATACTAGAGAAGTAGAATTTTTGAAGGCTTTAGAAAGACTTAAATGGAGCACAGAGCTGCTGTGCTCTACTTACAGAAAAATAAAAAATAATTTCTCTGTAATTGCTCACTAGCTCCCTTGAGGATTCAGAAAATGTTTTTGTAATGAGGAACCTTCACTTCTTGAGGGTTAGTTTGCTTACATAACGTTTTGTAGGGAGATTGTGTTATTTTATATAAGTAGTGTAATGTATTTCATCATTGATTTACAGCTGTAAACTGCTTAGAAGCTGTTTGGGCATATGTGTCTGTGTGTGCGTATACACACACACATATATATGTATGCGTATGTGTATATATATATATGTATATATGTATGTATGTATACGTATATGCGCACATGTCAAGAGTGCTGCGTGAAAAGTGTATACCACCCTTCATAATATTTATCACAGACGAATTGCACAGGTATGTAATTTAAAACAAAAGAATAATAAAAAATACAATAAACCAATACATAAATTAAAATAACAGTTAAAACTGTGCATTAAAATATAGCATCCTCCAAATGCTATTTCAAAATGTAACCCATTAAAATGCCTGCAAGTATTAACATGGATTAGCCTGATGCCTAAAAAACAATAAAGTGGGTGCCAGATAAACCTCCATGAGGAGTGAGTTCCACAGTTGAGGTACTATAGATGAGAAGGCACTGCCTGCTTAATTTCTGATGTGGAGCCATTCTGAGAAAGGCTCAAAGTGGAAGGTGTTGGTGCTTGGACAGTTGATATGCAACTGACCCTTAAGAATTGGGTTTCCAAGCTGTGAAGCTCTTTAAAGATACAAACTGGCTCCTTGAGTGTATATTTATTAGAACTGGTGGAAGATGTTCCCAGCAAGTTCTAGTCAAAATCCCGGCTGCTATTTTTTGAACTAATTGCAGCTTCTGAACTGTCTTCAAGGGAAGCCCCACATACAACACATTACAGTAGTCTACACAAATGTTACCATTTATTGATAAATGCTGCCAGACTTTTCCTGTCCAGAAGAGGATTCCAACTGACATATCAGCTTAAGCTGGTAGAAACACCCGAAGCTGAAAACTCGCACTGTTCAAGCAACAGAGTTGGATCAAGGTGTGAACCAGATCTTTCAAAGGGAGTGCAACCCTGTTCAAAGCAGGTTGAATCTCCCCTTCCGAGTCTAGGGAAGCAACCACGCACAGTGCTTTCATTTTATCAGGAATAAGTTTCAGTTTATTGGCCCCCAGCCAGTGTTTTAAAAGAGCGGTTTAAAAATCATGTATAGCATAGCAAATAAAACCTTGAAGTATGCGTTACACGTGATCAAACCCAGTTGCGGGGAATAGACAAGGATAAACAAGTACAAGCTGTCCTTAGCCAACAACAGGAAAGGCAACAGAAACAAGGACGAACCCTAAGTTTGCATTCTTTGAAGCGAGACCCATCCAAATTAATAGCACTTCTGAGTAAGCATGGTGAGGACCAGAGTTGAAATCTTTCGTATTTTACATAACTGTTGATAGGGCCTCTTAGTCGAAAGAAGACTGATATACCGAGGGCTGAAGCAGTTCTGAACATATTCTTTTCTCTGCTTGACTGTCTTATGGAGGTAGCCATTCTTAAAGCTCGCACTCTAAACAGCACATCTTGGATTTTGCTGTGTGCGGTACCTGGCAATCCTTGATCAGCTGAGTGCTAAAGGCGGCAGTTTCAAGAGAAAGTCATCTGTTTAGTTCAGTGAGATCATTTATGTTCTTGGAACAGATTTAGCTCTTAGTGTTGCTGTCACCGTTGTGGTACTCTGACAATATCCAAGAAGTTGGCTTCGGCCTATCTTTGAGTTGCTGGCTTTCAATTCCCCACCCTCTCCCCCAAAGCACCCTGCATGGTGTAAGCCAGTAACTTTTCACTACTCACTACTTTTAAGTTTGTGCTGCTGACTCACAGCATGGTCGCTTCTGCTGATTTTGTGCATGAAGACCGCTGAGGATTTTGTAAAGAGGGCAATTGCTTGCGCCAGCAAGGCTTGTTGCAAGCTGCGCTCTGACCCCGAGGTGAGTTTGCCACCTTTCCTAGAGCTACTTCCTCTCACTGGGTCTAAACGGGGGTTGTTTCACCAGCACGATCTGCCTGTGATGACCTGCATTAATTCTGTTATGTTTCTCCTCTCTCCCCTTTCGTGTGTATGTGTTTTCCCTCTTCTTCCTCAGATAAATGGCTCGTTTAAATTGGGAGCTGCTACTAAAATATTCTCTGGCTGGCAAATGCAGTGCCTAGCAGCTGCTATCAAGGACGAACCAAACATGAGTGGGGGAGGGGAGCAGGTCGACATTCTGCCGGCCAACTACGTGGTGAAGGACCGTTGGAAAGTGGTGAGTATTTTCCTCTCTCTGCATCTCTTCTAGCCATGATGGAATGTCTTACTCTCAACCTACCCTTTTACATGGGTCTCTTCCAGTTATCTGAATCCTGCTCTTTTTGATTAGCTGCTCTGATGCCTCTAGGAGCTTGTGAATACAGTGGTACCTCTGGTTGCGAACGGGATCCGTTCCGGAGACCCATTTGCAACATGAAAAGCCCACAACCTGAAGCGCCGTATCTGCACAGGTGCGTGGTGCGGTTTAGCGCTACTGCGCATGTGCGAGCAGTGAAACCCGGAAGTAACCCTTTCCGGTACTTCCAGGTCGCCGCGGGATGCAACCTGAAAAAACGTAACATGAAGCAAACATAACATGAGGGATGACTGTACTTGGTTTTAGTGGGGGGTTTTATAAGAAAGAAAGAAAGAAAGAAAGAAAGAAAGAAAGAAAGAAAGAAAG
>JAXCMG010000003.1:81494159-81602612 GCA_034642415.1 Podarcis siculus | reverse complement strand
AAGAAAGAAAGAAAGAAAGAAAGAAAGAAAGAAAGAAAGAAAGAAAGAAAGATCTAAATTGTAACGAACCTACCATTCATCAGTGGCTCATTGTAATGAATTTACCAGGCACACTTCAAATGATGTTGGGACTACAACTCCCCACATCCCTGATGATTGGCCATGATGGCTGGGACTGATGGGACTTGCAGTCCAACAACATCCAGAGGGCAGAAGGTTCTGCATGCCTGATTTAAGGAAGCTGCAGCTGATGAAGAACATGGTGACTTCTCTTGTGCTGAGAGAGGTGTGGGAGGCAGGTCAACTGGAGAGTATTGCATCACTGCTCCAGCCTCCAGTGCTTGTTCCCTGTTGTCTTTTAGGCAGATTTCACAGTATTGATTTTTAACATATAAAGGCCCATATAAACATTTCTCTTTATCCAGGCCTTTAGTCATTAAATAATCTATGGCCTGTTAAAGCTGGCTGGCTGGCATCATTATGATTATTTCATTATTATGCTATATGTCATTATGCTTTTTATTACATTTTTATTATTGATGCTCTGTAAAATGTGTTCTTAATGTTGTACACCGCCCTGGGATCTTTTGCTAAAGGGTAGTATATAAGTTGAATAAATAGTAGTAGTGGTAGTATAAGTAATAGTGGTAGTAAAATAAATAATAGTAATTGCCTAGACCCGGCATATCTTAAGGAACAGTGAATTCCATTTTCTACCATCATGTTTCCTCAGACCGATTATACTGTATTGGCCTGAATATAAGCTGACCTTTCCCCCAAATTCTGATCATGAAAAGTTAAAGTGTGGCTTATATTTGTGACCTTACGCCGCCAGCAACGCAGCACGGCTTCCACCCCCCACCCCCAGGAAGCAGCACGGGGCAATGGCGTCCAGTCTGCCCGCCTCTCCCAAGCCTCCCCTAAGCCACCAAATTTTTAAAAGTGTGGCTTATTTGTGGGTGCGGCTTATATTCGGGCCAATACGGTATGTACTTCCTTAATAATGCCGTAAGAATGAGAAACGAAGACAGTGTGCCCATGCAGAGATTGATTCTAGCTGGCTGCTCTGCAACCCTGTAGCTCCTTTCTATTTAATCTCTACCTGTGGGGCCATAATTACTATAACAGCAGCTAGGTAATCGTAAGTGCTGTCAAAGTTTTTAAAAATGTATTGTTTGTTTTAGTTATTTTACAAGCGGGTCCTGCAATAAAATGTTGCAGTGCAGAGTACTCCTGTTCAGGATGCCAGCTAGGCCCTTTCCCAGGATACTCCATTCTACTTCCCCACCCTCAGTTTTCCAATCTGTTCCCCCACCCCAGCTATCATGTCGTAGCCACTGAATATACTTGATTTTCTTTGGGATGATTCAAAGTCTTCCTTGCTTGGTTCTGCCCCCCCAACCCCCCGCTCAAAGTTTTTTCGTAGTTCTGTAAACTTTGGAGCTGTCCTCAGCCTGTTAATATTCCCTCTTGTGTTGGAATGCCATTTTAGCTACATAACAATTGGCACTTGGGAAATTGAGTTCGTTATTAGTACAGTATGGAATAACAGCAGTTATTACTTTCTCTAATTTGATGATGATGTAGTTATTCAAATTGGCACTTCTTTATAAGCTTTTGCATCCAGGGCCTTCCTAATGTTCCTTGTGGAACAGTGGGTGACTACCTTAGGTCTGTGTGTTCAAGCTGAATTTCCCTGTGTCTGCCCTTCTGATTATTAGGGAAAATTGGACTCTGAGGAAAAGTGTCTTGTTACTATGGCTGTGAAGTGGGTTGTATTTTTCCTCTGAATTGCTTCATGTAAGGGGCCCCTTTCCGGATACTGCTAAGACAAGTTCAAACTGCTAGACTGGATGCTGTGTGAGGTAAAGGTAAAGGGACCCCTGATCATTAGGTCCAGTTGTGGCCGACTCTGGGGTTGCGGCGCTCATCTCGCTTTATTGGCCGAGGGAGCCGGCGTACAGCTTCCGGATCATGGGGCCAGCATGACTTAAGCTGCTTCTGGCGAACCAGAGCAGTGCACGGAAATGGCGTTTACCTTCCCGCTGGAGTGGTACCTATTTATCTACTTGCACTTTGATGTGTTTTCGAACTGCTAGGTTGGCAGGAACAGGGACCGAGCAACGGGAGCTCACCCCGTCACGGGGATTCGAACCACCGACCTTCTGATCGGCAAGCCCTAGGCTCTGTGGTTTAACCCATGTAAGGAGGCCCTTTCCAGATACTGCTAAGACAAGTTCAAACTGCTAGACTGGATGCTGTGTGAGGTACAGGGCTGTAAACAGCAACAGCAGAAAGAAATGACATGAACTGCCTTCAAGGAAGAAGGAATGGGTGATTCCTTCTTTGCCCTCCCCTCATCCCTTTGCCATTCATATCTGTTAGGGCTGCATTCATCCATTCACTTAATATTTATCCAGTTAAGAGATTTGCTGTACCACCCATCTTGTGAGCTGTCAGGCCCTTCTCTCCCAGTCAACACCATAAGAGAGCATGTTCGCAACTGGTTTATCTTGAGAAAATAGAGCTAGCTGTTACCTTTGAAACAGGAAGCAACACCACCTTACCATTCATTCATTCATTATGCTTTTCACCAAATCTTACAGGAGAGCAGACAGAGTGATAGATGGTGCGGGTAGTGACTTCACCATGTCCCAAATGTAATGTTGCTGCCAGGTTTCTGCTTGGTGCACTGCTTCTTGTCCTATTTCTGTCTAGCAACTAATGCAGCAAGCCTCTGCTCTCTCAGCTAATAAATGTGCAGCATCTCAGTGAGGTGCAGGTATTTTGTACTTTTTTGGATTTGTCTGCAACAGGGTAATTGGGAGCTGTTTTTTGCTTTCCTTCCACACTGTTTGTGTTCCTTCAGAATACGTGAACTGCAGCTGAGGAGGTCAACTGCTAATGTGGCTTTCATGCTTGCTGGGTTCTGAAGTGTCTGGCAAGCTGCCAGCAATATCGGCTTCTGTTGTATTCAACTGTTCAGTGGCACACTGAATTAAGCATATTATTTTTGTAGGTAAAGGCTGAATATGCCAAAGTTAAGATTCTTGCTGTTTCTTGCACTCAAAAGGATGCTAGCTTTTCAAAATGCTTAAATGAAAAATTCTTAAATGAAGGTTTTATCAATCTTTGCACATCCTGATCTCCCTTTCTCTTCCCTTTCCCTTATCATGTTGTCTCAGGGGACTTGTCCTTCAAAAAATCTATATAATCTGCATAATTCTGAGTTAAAATACTATGCTTTTCCATTAAAATCTTTTGAGCTTGTATGCAAACATGAATTGGGCTTGGGGTGTTGGTTTTAGCTTAATTACAGGGATATTTATTGCAAAGTGCAGCTGATTGGTTGTGTCAAAGGGATCCCTAGATTTCACTGTATGTTTTGTATTTACTCTGTGTCAGTGTGTTAGATTTCTATTTCTTTGGTTACATGTGAAAGCTATCTAAAGTGCCATATACCAGTTTATGTTAAAGAGTAATTCTTCAAATTGCTTTAATAAACCCTTGTTTAATTTCCTTGTTTGCCCATTACAGCAAAAATTCTAGCAGAATAGGTATGAATGAGACTCTTTGGGTACCTGCAGTACAAACTTAAGCCACCCTTCCCTCTCCTGTTTATGGATTTTGTTTGAAGTGAGAGAAGTTGTGGTTTATTAGGCAGCCACAAACTAGGAAAAAAATGAGGATTTCAGAATTGGCTCATTTCAGCTTGCTAGACTCCTATTTCCCCACATACTCTGTCCAAACCTGGTTTTAGTGTGCCAATGTACAGTGGGTGTGTTTTTCATATTCAGTCTGGCCAGTGAATCTGATCTGATTTTGCTTTGGAGATGTTCAGCCATGGATGGTTCTGAATGTCCTGAAGCAGTTTTTTTCAACTCCAGCCTACTGATGTAAGATTGTATTTCATAAATAAAATCATTTTCTCTTAACACTAATCCCAGTCCAGCATTTGTATAGCTGGATAGATAAGTATATAATGATGAATAATTTTATGTATTTTTTTTTAGCAATTTATATTTTTTTCTGGAGGGAAATTAAGATAAGCATCGTATTACAGTACAGTGTACCAATGGTGATGTTGCTTCTCCGCCTGCGGCAGATGTATCAAGGTGTGTGGTGGCTGTAGAGTGGGTGATGACAGGAACAGGTATGGTGGCAGCATCAGGAGGAAGGCTGCACTTCCCATTTCTCCTCAAACAGCAAAATGGGACATGCCACCCTCGCTGCCAATATCTTTTGAAATGGAACGTAGAATCACAGAGTTGGAAGGGATCCCCAAAGGTCGTCTAGTCCAACCCCCAGCAATGCAGGAATCTCAGCTAAGGCATCCATGGCAGATGGCCATCCAACCTCTGCTTAAAAACCTCCAAGGAAGGAGAGTCCGCAACCTCCTGAGGAAGTCTGTTCCACTGCTGAACAGCTCGTACTGTCAGAATGTTTTTCCTGATGTTTAGTTGGAATCTCCTTTCTTGTAACTTGAAGCCATTGGTTCGAGTCCTACCCTCCAGAGCAGGAGAAAACAAGCTTGCTCTGTCTTCCATGTGACAGCCCTTGAGATATTTGAAGATGGCTATCATATCTCCTCTCAGTCTCCTCTTTCCCAGGTTAAACATACCCAGCTCCTTCAATCATTCCTCATAAGGCTTGGCCTCTAGACTCTTGATCGTCTTAGTTGCCCTCCTCTGCACACATTCCAGCTTGTCAACATCCTTCCTAAATGGCAGTGCCCAGAATTGGACACAGCATTGCAGGTGTGGTCTGACCAAGGCAGAATAGAGCGGTACTATTACTTCCTTTGATCTGGACACTGTACTTCAGTTGATGCAGCCTAGAATAGCATTAGCTTTTTTTGCTGCTGCTTCACACTGTTATTTCTGTTTAAGTCTTATCTCCATCTCTCCCTGATCAAATCCCTGTTCGGTGTGAGTAGCTGATAAAAAATCAATGAGTAAGTTGATACTCCTGATTTCGACCCAAACTGTGTCTGTAAGCCAGTGAAATGAAGACTGGTGTTATGTCTTAATTGTTGTTTACTTCAGTGTCAAGGAGATGTGTTTGGCTTTAGAGCCAGCACATCTAGCTCCCTTAAGAACATAATAACATTCCTGCTGGATCACACCAAAGGTCTGAATTTGGGAATGGGCATTTTTATGAAAACTGATCACACAATTACCAAGGATTAGGATAGAGGATAGGATATCCGTATTCCTCACTCTCTTTCTGTCTCCCACCTGAGTGTGATTTCTGCTCAGCGGTAAACTTAGATCAACCCTTTTTAAATTGTCCCGACCAAAAATTTGAAGCCTTTTGAGATCTTTAGTTATAAGGTACATTTGCCTTGAACTGGGCTTCCCTTGACTTTCCTGATGAAAAGGGCAAGAGGGAAGCAATTGGGAATTAACATTTTGAGCAGTACCTGAATGGGAAGGTAGACAGAGCACTGCAGCCATCAGAAGAGATCAGGTTTCCAATGTCCTTTGAAGCTTGCAATGCTCCAGGCACTTGCCAAAGGCTTCACACGGAAGATGAGTTTTGATCAGTGTATTGAAGTGGGAGGGATATATGACATTATACATGTACTGCTCTGTGAGGGAGTTCCAGGTCACCTAACAATTACTGCTGTTCCAAACAACTTGTTTATTTGCCCAGTTATTCTAGTTAAGGTCATCAAATGAGTGGAAAGCCCAAATCTGCAGGAATGTCGTAGAATTCCTGCAGATGACTTGGGAGCAGGGGTGTTGATCCCAAACTAATGTAACTGTAACAAGATGGCATTTCAAAAGATGAAAAGTATACTTCTGGATGGGACAGTATGAATTGGTTTGCTCTTAAGGAGGAAGGCAGTGGTTGGCAGTTTGTTTCCTAACAATAGCAGGCAGGGGAAAGGTTAGTGAGCGTCGCTTCCCCGTTTTTAGGAGTTATCTGTCTATAGGTTCACATATCTGCATACAATATCTGCAATTTGGGCCTTTTGTTAAGGGCTGTTTCAGCTGAACTCCAGATGACATTAGTTAACATGACAATAATAAGACGTTTGCCTGCAGTCACCCAGCTTCACTTTTGGACAAATGTGTTCTGAGGCAGGCCCATTTATGTTCAACGTATGAATCCCTAGGGCAGCCAGGAAGAAATAATTAAAATGAAGCAGCAGCAACTGTACCAGATGGTTGCTGAGCAGGTGCTTTTGCTTGAACTGATGATTGATAGTCCAGAAGAGAAGGATAGCTTGAGGGAAGGAAGGATGTCACCAAAAATATTTCAAAAGTACCCTAATGATGTACAGTTGGGGAATAAAAGAATAGCGTGTGCCCAAACGGGATATGTTAAGCACACCACACAATAAAGAATTAAAGACTAAAAGAGTTTTGAATTAATACTGTTGTTTATACCTATGAGCACTGCATTTGCCAAACATTTTTGTTAATAAACTGAATTACACTGGACACTGCACTGGGTTTAAGTAGAGAACAATTCTCACAGGGATGGATGGATGGATTGATTGATTATATGTTAGTCGCGTTCCTTACAATGTAACTCAAAGCAGCATACATTAAGTAGGCCCAGCCCTCCTTCACTAATCATGCCAATCTAGATCCTCCACCTTCCAACTGGGGCCATGCCCATACTTTAAATAAATGGCTATGAATTAATATACAGTAAAAGCAGCATTTCGCTACCCACTTGGCATGAAGGAGTAGAACTTACACACAGACCTGAGCCCTTGCTTCTTTATCTGTCCCCCAGAAAATAAGCAGTGCTCCCACCATTCTTCTGAGAAGGAAGTCCACAGGGTTTTTTTGGTGAAATGTTTAAAGCTGATAAAAGCACTGCTAAAACTTACAATGGTACTTCATACTTTGCTATACGCACACACTCATTCACTACTGTGGCACGAGACGCATCAATGGAGAGCACCTCACTCGTTCCCTTTTGGGATCCTTAATTCCTCCTTCCTCTGGGAGAGTAGCACGAAGACTGCATAAGGATTCTTTCCTGGCCCCATTTTTATCCTACCTTTCCTCCAAGAATCTCAGGGCAATGCTTATGACCTCCCCCTGCCACTCTTTTATCCTCACACTAGCCATTTGAGATAGGTTAGGCTAAGAGAGACCATTTTTTGTGGTGAATGCCACACATACCCCCAAACTAGAATGGTGCTAGGTTCAAGGCATTGCGGAGAACAAAAATGTGGCCAGGCTGCCAATATAATTGCTATTTCTGCTACCTGCAAGACGGAAACTCCAACCACCAGCAGCACACAGAGTATTTGCTGCTGCTAATGGTGAGCCTAATCCCTGAAAAACTGCTGGAGAAATTTGGTGAAATCATAGAATCGTACAATTGGAAGGGACCCCAAGGCTCATCTAGTCCAACCCCCTGCAATGTAGGAATCTCAGCTAAAGCATCTATGACAATTGGCCATCCAACCTCTGCTTAGAAACCTCCAAGGAAGGAGAATCCACAACCTCCTGAGGGAGACCATTCCACTGTCAAACACTTCTCAATTTCTCTGCAAATGGATAGGGCGGAAAAATTTGAGAATTGATTTGTGAACAGCTCTAGTTTCTAAGAGATTTTCCACATAGCACCTTGCTGCATGAGTGCTGCGATGATTTTCCAGAAGCACAGGAACTTCACTTGAGAAGTCATGTCATTTTTCCTCATCAGTACATTTTTCTTTGATAATTTTCCATATTTACTGTTGGAAGCGAGCCATGTGGACCACACCAATATTTGGCAACATGGCCTTGCAGAGACTAGCATGGGTTAAATAGTTTCATGCGTTATCAGAAGCACTTAAACAGGATGCTTGGACCCCAAATCAGTAGTTTTGCAGACATGGCCCCAAACATTTTGCTGATTGTGCCATTTTCATAATAATGGGCTCTGGCTGGGACCTTTCCTTATACTTTTCAGTGCTTGGATCTGACACCTTTCCAGCAGTGAAACAGTCACAATTTTTATATCAGTTTAATTTATCTATCACGCTTTCCCCTAGATATTGCATGCTGTCAGTACTTTTGATAAATGGAGATGTTAGTTCTTCTCATTTAACAGGGTGACAGTTCAATTTCTAGTCACTTTCTAAGCATTTGATGTTCAGATTGCTGACAGTAGAGACTGGTAATTTCAAAAAAGAAGGATGGAGAATAGCACACATTTTTGTTTTTTTTAAAATAAAGACAAAACATTTTTTGCTACTGAATTTAAAGAGAGAGCACCCTCAGCAATTATTAGAAAATACTTTGTTCTGATGTATTTAATTTTCCCTCTAGAAAATATTTTCAGACTTCAAGTCTGGTAGCCTCCCCCCCCCCCCCCAGCAAGTGGTTCTTGTGCTGCCACAAATTCAGATTATTCCATTATAAAATATTAGAAAACATGATTATTTACTAACTTTCAGATTTGACAATCCCTTGTTTGATCTTAGATGCACTTCTCTAATTTTCTATCATATCCCCTGTAAACAAGACATACAGCAGCCTTTCACAGTCTTTCTTAGGTCACACATCACACAGCCACAAAGCTGGATTTTTACACACCGCAGAGACCAGCGATCAATCCCAGTTCTGTGGCAGATAGACCTGCTTCAGACATGTGCTTTCAAATGTCTCTGTGTTATATTCACAGCTTCCATCAAATGTGGCTTACCTCTGGTCCTCCAGATGTTGGACTTCAACCCCTATCAGCCCCAGCTGCCAGGGATGATGGGAGGTATAGTCTAATTTCATTGGGAGAGTCACAGGTTAGCCTGGTTTACTTGTTGAGTGTGTCTAAAGTTTTATTTTTGTAGGTGTACACACAGAAAATGTAATGTGTGAAGCAGACTTGTACTCCTAACACCCAGAAGAAATACTGGAGGTGAGCTCATTCTGTTTCAGCTTGGTGTATGCCACCTATTGCTGGTTCAAAATTCAGAGCAGGTGCCCCAATTCCTCTCTGAATATGTTGGTGGCAACTGAAAAAATAATCTGTGTAATAATTAGGAATCATACATTGCCTCCCAGCATCATGTGACACGTGTCTTATTTTGAAATTGATACTTAGTTAAGGGGCCACCTGATGCCACCTTACATGGGTTTGCTGAAGCTATAACTTTTAGCTACCTTACATACCATGCAGGGATCCTGAAGTTTATGCTGTCAGCTTTTTCTGCTGTCCTCTTTTCTGCTTTCATTGATTTCTCTGCATGATGGGTCTGTGGCAATATTCCCTGAATTTTCATCCACTTAATTGTTTTGCAGTGTTTTCATTGATCTTTTTATATCATAGTTGTGCTTGAGCCTATTTTTAGAAAGCAAAGGAATCCATCCTTTGTTTTTAAAATTAAAACTGTGGTCATTAATATGCGTACTAAACATCTACGCCACCTTGCTTGTTTGAAATTGACATTGTTTTGAAATTGAACTCAGGCCTTGCTGCACTTGTTTAATTTTACTGCAGTTCTGCCATTCTGGCTGAGAATGCGATGGTTTTACGTGGTCTGCTATACTGAGATTGACAAGGCTTTTCTTTTTCCATTGTATCCCCTTGCCTCCGTGCCAATACCAGTTAACTGGACTACCCCATGATTGCCTGGGAATGGTTTGCATTTCTGCTACTCATTCTAGCGTATAATTTCTTTAAAACTTCTCTTCAGAGAGCATAAAGTCAAAAGTATGCTGTACTAAAGTGTAGTGTAGTTCTGCATCAAATTCTGTTCAAACGAAGAGTCAGATTACATAACCTTGCATACATTTTGTGTAATTTCAGTTAGCTACAGCAGAAGGGTGAAGAGTCATAAAAACTGCAGAAGCCTGATCCCTGGCTTTTCAATGCCTTCCTTTGTTTTGAGATGTTATTAGAGTCGGTCCCTACACTTTCATGTTATGTACTTTAAACGAAAGTTGAGATTCTTGGAACTCTGAGATATGGTCTTTTATAGATCAGTGGGGGAATCTGTGACCCTTCAGATATTGTTTGACTACAGCTCCCACCAGTCTTCACCAGTATGGCCAGTGTTCAAGGATAATGGGAGCTATGATCACTAGGAATGTAGGAAGCTATGAATACATTGGATGATGGGTTCTGGCCAAACCCAGTGTTTCCAAGACATTCAAGATTTCCAGAGTGAACCCTGCACCAGTAATGTGCTCTGAGCTATTTTTGTAAAACATTATACTTCCTATGAACAGACCCAGACATTAAGATCTTCCTTAGAAATCCCCCCTTGCTGTTTTTGAAGTGTTCTAGAAGGAGGTGTTTAGGGATTGGGCCTTTTCTACCATGGCTTTGAAACTGCCTCCTGGAGAGAGTTCATTCTGCTCCCTCTCTTTGTTTTCATTGCAGAGTGAAAGCTACATTGTTCATGGAGGATGACATTTAGAGCTCTCTTGAGTGGGTTTCCTTCTCTGGCTGTTCTACTGGGGTTTTTCTTTCTTTCTTTCTGCTAGTCTTTGATTTCTGTTTACTGCTGCTTAATTGATTTGATATCTGATTCTTGGTTGATTGGTGTATGTGCTTTGTTTTTAATATGTGCTTCATTTTAAAACGTTAGCTGTCTTGTGGATCTTTTAGCTCAAAAAAGAGAGAGATAAATATGTAATGTAAAGATGTAATTAAGAGCGCAGGAAGAACAGTTTTTCTGGTCTCAAAGATTAGAGCAGAAATACAATGGAGTAATTGTGGAAGTAACTGCCATTGAATTCAATGGGAATTATTTTTGAGTGAACTTGTATGGCATTGGGCTATATGCCATCCGGCTGGGAATTTTCCTAGTCAACAAGAGTAAGACATGAAATGCACTGTGGAACATTTGCTATCATGTAGTTTGAACTGATGTCCTGATATCCAGCTAGGTCATCCAGTGCAAATATGAGGATGAATATGTTGCTAGCAGTTTCTCCATATTGCGCCAAATAACAGTCTTGGTACTTTGTCAACAGACATGGTGCGTTCATATCAGCATTAACCGCCTCAGCTGGGATTACCTCACTGCTGACATAAGTCGTACCACTAAACTAAATGCTGTTTCTTTGGAAGCAGAAACCATGTCCAGACACGTTGTCCTCTCCATTGCTTAGTCTTGTGATATCTCACATGTTTTTGTCTTGCAGTGAGGGAGTGTTAATATATGCTTTGAATTGCTTTGCAGCACCTCCCTGCATCCTAAGAGAGATTTTAATATTCATACTACCTGGAATTTGTATAGTGCAGTAGAATATTCAGAGTGCTTCATTTACATTCACCTATCTCAATAATTATTAGAACAATTCTGCAAGGTAGGTCCGCAAGATTGTCCCTGTGTTGCAGATGGTGTGTTGTTAGTGGCTTCCTGAAGGCTATCCAGAGGCCATATTTGAATCCGAGACTGCAAGTCTCTTAGCTACTATGTTACACAGCTCCCAGTCTTGAGTTTTATGATGCTAGCCTTTCTATGTATGGCACACAAGGTGACCTTGTTCATCACAAAGGTCTGATGAACCCTCTGTGGTGGGACCTAATAGGATAACCCACCCCTGGTGACTTAAAAAAGTCAAGGGATTCCTGAATGCTTTGAAGGATTTTCCAGAAGTCAGAGCTGGCAATCCTGTGAAGGCATTGGTCTTGCTACGGAATGGTGAGATGTGCTGGGCTGTCGACATGATTGCTTCCAAGTGCTCTTTCTGACACTGTCTGGAGAGCTCCTCAGTTTTTCAGGGAGCTCCAAGCTATAAAACAAGTTGGACGAAGGCTAGAGCACAAGTGATGTAAGACTCAATTTGAAACTGATCGGACACAATAGCTATGCCTATTGCAATATGGTAAAGGTGACAAAGAAGACATACTTTGCCACCTCCATCTGGAGTAGCCTGCCAGCAGAGCTATTCTGTGTGGTTGTCCTCAGGAATAGAGTTTTGGGACAACTTAGAGGCCTGTTGTGACAAGTTTCCCAGGCATTCTGAGGATAAAATCACCAATCTCTATCTTTAGTTGAATGCTACTGTTATTGCAGAGCCAGGTGAGGTATTTGACAGAACATCTCCTGGGATTGGTTTCAGTTGATGAAGCATGAGGACATGGACAAGATGATTGCAGTGGTTTGGCCCACAGCATGCTCCTTTGACACCTGCCAAACATAGTTAATTTGAACTAGCCAAGAGGAGTTGGCTGGGTGAGTCCAGGGAGTAAACCCATCTTTGCGTGGAGGGGTTGGTACCTTCCTCCTTGAAGAAGGCAGTAGGAATATATGACGTTTTCTTGTATAGTTCTCCAGTTTTAGGATTCAGTTGAGTTGAAATGCAGTTTGTAAATCCACAAAGAATAATTGTGATTAACGATCTGCTAGGCTGCTTCTGTTGGTGGCAGCTATGAATTCCTTGTAATGTGAAGTTTGGGCCTCAGTGGTTATATCAGCAAGCTGCAGGTAGCTTACAACATTCGTCATTTGTGTCACTATTTTTGTAATTCAGACGACTTCCAGCTCAGGAAACAGAGACAATGCTTTAGTGGGGCATTGTTCTGGCCTATAAAACACCATACATCTATCTCTGAGACTGCAAAGTGACACCACCACTGATTGTAGTCTTCAATTGTCTAAATGATTTATGTCATGTCTTGTAATTAAGTACAATGTTGGCTATGCTGGTTTGATTAGAATTGGGTGAAAGGCTTTTCTTCCACAATTTAGAGTTGACACACCCAGTGGAAACCTCTATCCTTGCATATCTTCCCAGCCATGGAACTGGTTAAGTATTTGGTCAGTATAAATTGCTTTACAAGACAGAATACTTGGCAGAAATCCTGCCACAGACTTGTGCAGATTTTTGTTGTGGGGGGAGGTGGTTCAGTGATCAATAGTTCTTCAAGTCTGCTTGGTCACTTCTTTTTGCCAGCCAGATTGACTGTGATTGACACCATTCAAATGCACACTCCTTTTATTTATATTTGCCCTTGCTGAACAGGGTTGTCAGCAGTTCATAGTACACTGGCTTTGGTATTCATGAAGTTACATTAACAGATGCTTTGTGATGGAGCCCTAGATAAAGGGTGAAATAAGGTTAAGCAAGACACAGTTCATGAGCCAAAAGGCAGTTACAAGGAAGTCTAGGATAGCTAATGAAGGATTTTGAATGGAAACCTGCCAGTGCTATAGGAGCAGTGTGTGGAAGGGTGTGGGGTGAAGGGAGAGTGTCAGTAAAAAGGTGCTTACTTCTACTCAGGCATAATCTGAGATTCCTGGCTGTTGGAAGTCACCAAAGGGCCTTGTTCCTCTCCTTTCCCCACCTCATTATATGCGGCTTTCTAACAGGGCCTCTTTCAAAGCTCCTTGGCTTTAGTTGCAAGGAAGCCTTTACATTGAGCAGGTATTAGTCATAAGGGTCTTTCTATAGGACATGATAATTGTTTTGTGCCACAATACAGTACTGGGAATCTCTCCCCCACACACTCTACATTTGCCATTTCTGGGCCAGCTAATGGGGTGGGCCCTCTATGGCAAAATTACTGCTTCCTCTGACTCTCTTCTCTGCTTAACCAGACAGGAATGGGGGAAATAGGATTTGGTTGGTTCCCAAGTGCCCCTACCTCCCACCATGGGCTGCTTTGACAGGTGGATGGGTGACCTATTATGTCAGGTTACCCAACTTCAAAGGAAATAATCAGGACAGCACTTTTAAGTGTGCTCCAGTTATTTCCTTTATTCTTTGCAGCCCACCTTAAGTTCAGCTGCAAATAAAAAATGTTCCTAACTTTTAGGAGTTGATGAATATACCTACATAGTGTGGATTAATAAGGCAACGTAGTACATTGTGATGTGCAATGAGCATATAAGGATTCCAAGTCATCTATGATGCTTAGCTGCCCAGTGGTGAATGCAAACCATTGCCTTTCAAACTGTTCAGTGTGGCTCATTCATAGTTGATAGCTTTATTTAAGTTTCCTAAACTATGGACAGAAGAGAATAAGAAGAATAGTTTTGAATTTCTGGCTTTTAATTATAAGCTTGTAGAGTTTGTCTTTGAACTCCTTTGGACTTCAAAACAAACAACTCCCTTAGATAAAATGTACCGTAGCCACTTGTTGTTTAGTCGTTTAGTCATGTCCGACTCTTTGTGACCCCCTGGACCAGAGCACGCCAGGCACTCCTGTCTTCCACGGCCTCCCGCAGTTTGGTCAAACTCATGCTGGTAGCTTCGAGAACAGTGTCCAACCATCTCATCCTCTGTCATCCCCTTCTCCTTGTGCCCTCAATCTTTCCCAACAACAGGGTCTTAATCCAGTTAATATTAGGGGTTGCAATTGGCAGCCCACAGGTAACGAGTAGCCCAGGATTGGGGAACTTTTTCTGTGGTGTGTCACATTTCCATGGTGCTAATCTGTCAGAGACTGCATGCTGAGAGTGGGGAGGATCCTTTTCTCCCTCTTGGCTCCCCACACTTGCGTAAAATTAGGCCTGTGGATTACTCACCCAAGGTCTAAGCACTTTGGTCACATACCGTATTTTTTGCTCTATAAGACGCACCAGACCACAAGACGCACCTAGTTTTTGGAGGAGGAAAACAAGAAAAAAAATATTCTGAATCCCAGAAGCCAGAACAGCAGCGAAAGCAGTGATCCCTCTTGCTGTTCTGGCTTCTGGGATAGCTGTGCAGCCTGCATTCGCTCCATAAGACGCACACACATTTCCCCTTACTTTTTAGGAGGGAAAAAGTGAGTCTTATAGAGCAAAAATACGGTAGTTTCCAACCCAATGGAGAAAGGAAGAGTCTGGAGGGAGAAGCTGCTAGTCTTATGGAGCGAATGCAGGCTGCACAGCTATCCCAGAAGCCAGAACAGCAAGAGCCCCCCTCCCACCCCCGCCATGATCACTTCTCAAAGTTTTCCCCTGGTAAAACGTAACTACTGAGCAGGATCTTTGATCAGTTCCACAGTGTTAAGATAGGTGCTTGTTTCCGTAAATACATTTGTTCAAATTTATGAGTTTATGATATCCTCTCAATCGGTTGATGTCAATATTATCCTGGTAATAAGAAGTGATTGTAATTGGAAGAAGATCCCCACCCCACCCCAGTAGAAAACTGAATCATACAAAGAGCCTCAAAGTAGACCTTGTTTTTCCCTATAAGATTTTACAGAGCAAAGCAGAGTTTCAGGTGGGTTCAGCCACTGCCCATAAAACACCTTTCCTCTGTGTCCTTCTGTTATTTATCCCCCCATCCCCTTTTGTGTGTGTTGAAAAGAGCTTGAGGGTGCTGCAGAAGTAGGCACATATTTTATTTTGAGGCGGCAATAACCAGTGTAAGGCTGTCTGGGAGACAAGGTGTGTATTTCATTTTTACCTTACTGTAAAGAGTTGAGCTCAGCACTTTATCCTGAATTGCAATTGACCTGCGTATAGGAAAGTGGCCCCTGTGTTATCCATCTCTTCACTGGGATTTGACATTACACTTTCAGGTGGTTGTTGCATGGAATGCACTTCTAGCTTGAGGTGGTGGACAGCTCCTTTATGAAAATCTCCCTTTTTTATATGAACTAGTTTTAAATGAAACAGGGTGGAAATAATATTATATGGAAGAATAATTCATGGATACTATACAGAAGAAAAATCATGGGATATATAAGAAAAACAGAGAATGAAATACTTGGTTTGACAGACTAAGATTAGAGTCCAATCCTATTTATGTTTACTCAGAATTAAGTCCACCTTTATTCAGTGGAACCTACTCTCAGGTAAAGGTGCACAGGATTGTAGCCCCAAGTGCTATCTTTCCCGTTTTTTGGTAGGATCCAGTCAAAAGCAAACATATCCAAGCCCTATTGACTTTTCTGAGAAGAGAGCTGAGCAAGGGTTAAATTTTCCTATTGAAATCGGCTGAGCTTAAAAGTGCTTGGCTGTATTCATTGATTAACAAGTAAAAACCAATTTTAATTATTGAGGACAATTTTTAATCTGTGTGGTTGGGAGTTAAAGGCATGCTTGTTTGTTTTCAAAAGCTATTTGGTTCTCCTATATTGCTGTAATAGGGAAGAGGGGGCATTTTCACATCAGACATTAATTGGTGTGAAATAATGGCTTGTTAATTAGTGCTATTGTTATCCAGTTCCAGTTTGAAAGTCTATAGTGAAGAGTTCAATTGTCATATGAGCTTGTAGCTGAAAGTAATCGCTATCTGGTGCCCATGGGCTGTGGGTTGGTGGCTATCATGTATTTTTTGACAACTGAAGGGGAGTGGGTGAAGCAGCAATAACTGTACTCTCTCTAATTTTGTGTTCTGCCATACCCCATCGCTGCTAATCTGAAAAGGTTTGTGGCTCTTGTTTTAACTCATTAAACCATTTCTGATTATGAACTCAGATTGTTCCTATTTTAAATAAAAAATAAAAAACAGAGCAGAGCATGTTTGCCCAGCCTTTTTAGTCCTGGGGAGCATATTTGGAAATGGGCATCACAACATATCCATTTCACAGTAAAACCCCCCACAAAACTATAATAGACTGGCCAGCAGGCAAAGCATCACACCCCTAAACAAAAAACAAACAAAACAAAAACCACAGACAAAAGAAGAAAGAAAGCAGGCAACACCTTCCACCCGCCACAACAGACAACCCCCTTGCGAAACAACCCCCCCTTTTTTGTTTAATTGAATGGGTGTGGGTTGGTGCCAAGGGGGTGTCTGAGGGTGCTGTGGTGCCCACAGGCACCTGAGGGCCAGAAAAAAACACCTCTGGATTGGTTGCTGTAATAGAATTCAGCCTACTGAATTTCGCTCATTCCCTAAGAAAAAAATTGTGCAATCATTCCATGAACGATTTTCTTTGCAGTGTCTTTTCTTAAAGGATTGTCAAACTAAGCTAGCAATAGAGAAACATTCTGTCCTGAACTAGGATTAACTTGCATTCAGCTCAGATGATGCAATGATGCAAGGATCTATGAACTGTTGGAATTATTTCGGTATTTTACCTATTTTTATCACAGCTACCCAAGAGCTCAGAATGGCATATAATAAATGGTAGAACAGTAAAATGCAACATTAAAACAAACCATGGATGCTTCAAAAGCCCATGCATGAAATCCACCAGATAAATGTTGCCAGAAGCTGTTTCAGGGCTTATCCACACTTAACTTTTGCCCTGCTCTTTCCGAGCAAGGTCTGCTCTTTCAAGTTCCGTGTCTAATTGCTCTTTCCCCCCACCTCGGAGTTTCCCCCACGAAAACTCACTCTTTAAAGCTGAAGTGTAACAAATTGCTATTCAGGTTGCTGATTGCTATTTGCTCTGATTCAGCTCTAAAGAGCAGGTTTTCACTGGGAAAGCTTCGGAGGAAAAGGGAAAAAAAGGAGCGCTTGCACACAGAGCTTTAAAGAGCAGATCTTGCCTGAAAAGCATGGAGAAAAAGTAAATGTGTTCACAACAATGTTCATAACAGACCTTTGAGAAAAGGAATGGTTTACAGCAGCCTTCACCAGCCAGGTGCCCAGCTGTGCTGGCTGGGAGTGTTGCGAGTTGAGGTCCAAAAACTCCGTGGAGCCATTTAGCTGGCAAAGGCTGGTTTATAACATTTCTGAAGTCTGGCAGTGTTGGGCTTATTGGGCTTATCCTCATCAACCCTATAGAACTGGGAACGGCTGCTGAGAAATCCTGCATTATGTTTTAGTAACAGAGCTGAAATATTAATCAGGACTGCCTTGCCTCATCTAATTAGGAACAAAGGTGTGCAGGGCACGCATTTCCTAAGGTATTTGGAGAACATGGGTTGTGTGGGTCAGCATCAGGATCTTGAATTGAGATTGGAAGCTAGCGGTCAGAATAGTTGTTCTCAGTCATCAAGCAGTGTGTTCTATAATATCAATCATATTGCACACAGTATCATGCCATTGCATATTTGTAGAAGCTCCAAATCTTATTTCCAAGAATGTTATATCTCTTTGTTAGAAATCAGTGCAATGCCACATTTATAATTCTGTTCTATATTAGTTTGCCAGTGCCTTGTAAAAAGCCTGTGATTAGTTGGAAGGTACACTGGTATCTCGGGTTACAGATGCTTCAGGTTGCATACACTTCAGGTTACAGACTCTGCTAACCCAGAAATAGTACCTAGGGTTAAGAACTTTGCTTCAGGATGAGAACAGAAATCGTGCTCCAGCGACACGGCGGCAGCTGGAGGCCCCATTAGCTAAAGTGGTGCTTCAGGTTAAGAACAGTTTAAGGTTAAGAACGGACCTCCGGAACGAATTAAGTACTTAACCCAAGGTACCACCGTATAGCCATCTAGAGTAGTAGTTTCCGAACATTTTACTCCCAGGACCCACTTGAGATGGCTAAAATTACAGAGGCCAACGTAGGCCACAAAACAGCCGGAGAGGAAGGGTTTGGTGTAACAAGCTGACAATTACTGGCACTTTCTACTGATAGCTAACCCATACTTGGATATTGCTAAATTGTTTGCCATGACATTTTCCTTGCAGCAAGGAGTTCCATAGCTCAGCTTTCCTCAAGTTGCATACAGATTTTTGCTCTGGAGGTCTTGTGATAACTTCTCCACTTTGGGTAGAATTTGCTGGTTCAGAAATTCTAAGGGGAGAAGGGTTTTCTTTTCTGTTTTCCCCTTCTGAACCTCACATTCATTTTAACCCATAATCTGTAATTTCTTCTCCCATTTTTCCTTTCATTGTCAGTTTGTGCCTTTTCCCCTTCACCAAATCGAGACTTTCTTCAACTTCCATTCACAATCACTTCTGCCTCATGTAACAGTTTCCCTCTCTTATCCCCTTCAAATTTCCAATTTGTTTGCATTCTTCCAGCCAAAAGACCACAGCATTGTTAGGGCACAGGACAGGCAAGCAAGGGAGGACTGTGACACTGAGCCCCACCTCAATGTGGCTAAAGACCCACTGTTTGAAAAACAATGATCATCTTGTAGCAAGTGGGGAAAAGTAGGAAATAAACCATATTTTGGAGCCAGTGCATACTACTACTACTACTAATAGAATTTATATACCACCCTGTATCCGCAAGTCTCAGGGCAGTTCAGAATTTACCTTCATGTATTTTTGATATGGCAAAGTCAGCCCACGTTTGCTTTTGGGAGGTTTGCAAATACATTCTGATTCAAATTTATGAGATGCATTGCAACAATAAGAGAGATGTTGCTCAGCCTCTCCTTGTCAAACAAAGCCAGGCTGTCTATCCTAGGCAGACTTCTCCCATGAACTAAGGTAACTTTCACCTTGCTCAAACAAGGACATGATTCAGATATCTGTTGGGTAGGAATATATATGTTGTGTCCTATTTTTACCTCACTTTATTTTTCAGAGCAAAACCATTTTGGCTGCTTTCTTGCGTTTGTGAAGTCATTTAGTTGTGTGGTTTGGCTTTCAGTATTATGACGAAATCAAATTTTATTCTTCTCAGTCAGGGGAAAACCCGTTCTGCCAAGCATGATAATGTTTCTCCTCCCGTTTAGCTGAAGAAGATTGGTGGTGGTGGCTTTGGAGAGATTTATGAGGCAATGGATCTTTTGACCCGTGAGAATGTGGCCCTGAAGGTGGAGTCAGCGCAGCAGCCAAAGCAAGTTCTCAAGATGGAGGTGGCTGTCCTAAAAAAGCTACAAGGTAAGTTGTTCTGGAAATGTAAGTTTCTAGAGCTTGTGTTTTCATATCTTGTCCACCTTCTCCATTCTTTTGTTGTGCTTACTGGCAAAACCACCACCACCACCCAGGAACCCCTAAACACATAATATTAGTGCATAGCACTTTGTGTTTCTCTTTAAAGTCATTTCAACCTTTCACCAGTTTAATGCCACTTTAGCTATCATGACTCCCCACTGTCTCAAATAAGAATTCTGTAAACTGTAGTTTGGTGAGAAGACTAAGAACTCTCTGTTTCAAGATTCCTAGCTTCAGCCTTAGAACTACATTCCCCTGGGCTTCCTGGGGAGAGGGGTTGACCATTTAAACCAGTTTAAGTGTAAATATCTCCTTCCTCACCCTCCAAAAGAATTGTACATACTTCCTGTTTAATTTGCCTTCTTAGGTTGCAGCAGCAGACTTGGTGTCAACCAAACATGATGTTGCCATTTCAGAGTCCTAAGTGTACCTTACATGCTATAGAATTAGTGCAAAGTGGCAGTAGCGCAAGAATTAAAGGCTACTCTGACAGTCCTAAAAACTTGGGCAGTGAACTTTGGCACTATGTAAAATATAACCAGCGTTACTCTGCTAGGGATATTCACATAAGTAGAGGAGCAGCTGATAGCACCAAGGACAGCTCTAATGATCTGAGAGGAGAACTGAACTTTCTGAGCAGCTCATATTTCTTTTACTGTGTGGAGTGGGATTTCTTTTTAAATATTGCCTGTTGCTGCAGCCCTCATACAAAGAGTGTTTCAAGTCTCACAGATATACAGATTGCTCTGCTGGGTTAGACAATGATCCAACATTTTGCTTCTGAGAGTAACCAGAAAAGAAGCTTGCAAGCAGGGCATAATGAAGATAGCCGTTCCCTGTGTGTGTCGTTAGCATCTAGTTCTCTGAGATAAACACCCATGCAAGATTAAACTTCCAAATATGGATGTTCAATTTTGTGGTGATGGGAATAGCCATTAATAGGCAATGGATTTGGCTAAACCTTTTTTAAAAGCTATCAAAAACACTGGCTGTCATTACGGGGTGTGCTAATGAATTTCGTGAGTTAGTCAGGTGCTGTGCATAGGGGAACTTGATATATCTTTTTTTTCTCTGCCCTGACCTTACAGCTAGCCAGTTTCAGTGGCTGATCTGGTATAGTTCCTCATTTACCCCTTCAGCATGTTGGGATGTAAGTTATTTGATGATGCAGCTGCTTGTTTGAAATAATTTTTTCAAACATATAAAGCAAGTTTAAAAGTGCAAGTTAAAAATGAGTTCTTAGTTATAATTAATTTTAAAGGGGATTTACTCCTATATTGTTAGTTTTTAATGTTATTATTGGGGGACACCCCCCCACGACCATCACAGAGAAGATCACAACTGTTTCTTTTCTACAGTGCATTTTATAGCAGTTACTTTTAACAAGTGGAGGAAATGTGATTCTTGAGTGTTTCATTAAATTAGATAAGCAATACACAACATTTCTACATGCAGCCCATACTTCTCAGAAGTGTGTTCCACTATGTTTATGGAGACTTATTGCCAACTAAGTCTACATAGTAGTACAGTGGTACCTCGGGTTAAGTACTTAATTCGTTCTGGAGGCCCGTTCTTAACCTGAAACTGTTCTTAACCTGAAGCACCACTTTAGCTAATGGGGCCTCCCATTGCTGCCACCGTGCCGCTGGAGCACGATTTCTGTTCTCATCCTGAAGCAAAGTTCTTAACCTGAGGTACTATTTCTGGGTTAGCGGAGTCTGTAACCTGAAGTGTATGTAACCTGAAGTGTATGTAACCTGAGGTACCACTGTACAGTCTTAGTTTTACTGGACTTGGAATGTACAGTCAACTGTAAAGAGGGCATGAGCAAAATTTTATGTAAGTATGACTTGCTTATGAAAATATCTTGTACTCCTTGCTTTTACTCATGTAAATACACTGGTACTAATTTACTGTCTTTACTCTTTACAGGGAAAGATCACGTTTGCAGATTTATTGGCTGCGGAAGGAATGAAAAGTTCAACTATGTTGTCATGCAGCTTCAGGTGAGTTCTTTGGTATTCTGTTTCCCCAGTGTTCCACAGATGTAGTTAGTAGGTCACCACACTGTTGACTAGGTATTTTGTGCACAAATGTGGTCATTAGGAAAAGCACAAAGTGAGAAATCTCTCCCTTTTCTAGAGCACATTCCAGGGAATTCAGAGGGGGCGGTTATTTTGTGCTGGGTCAGAGAGAGAAATATCTCCCTACTCTGACATACTTGGGGGAGGAGTCAGCATTTCACTTTGTCCCAGTCTTGGAGACATTGCGAAGTGTTCAGTCTCTCATACTGCTTCCAAGGGCCTCCCCAGAGGACAAGAGGGAGAGGAGGGATTTTTTTAAAAAATTCACACTGATATCTGCAGATAGCCTGAAGTGGCAGGACTCTGTCTCTTACACTTGACTGTAAGTAAACCCCACCCCATCCCCAAAGTTCTCTAAAATTTGGGGGAAGTGCATGCTTGCACTCACTTTGGGAGGGCCTTTGTAGTGATGAAAATGAATCACAGTTTGGTGCAAAAGGGAGTCAGGTTCCTTTCCTGGTCTTTTATATGTGCCAGGTGGGTTATGGGTTCAGGAGCAACCACAAATAATAGCCTACCATTATTTGGATCTGTTTGTTTTTTGAATTAGGAACGGAGAGAGGACTGTACTCTTCCCCCTCTCACCCCACCTAAATAAATAAATAATGCAACATACCATAAAACCTTTGTGACAGAGCAACGGTTTTATGTTGCACTTCTAAAGATGTTTTGTGGTTGTGACTTGAAAATGAGAGTTTTAGTGGTATATGAAAGGTGATGATGTACGAATGCTGGACTCATTTTGGAATTTTGATTCTGCTCCCTTAATCTTCTTTTGATTACACTGCTTTAGCAAGTTAATAGCATGTTTCAGAGACTGGTTTTAAATTTTCTGTGAAGTGAGGAAGGTGTTTTGAGAAAGATGGGATGAAGCCTGAGGCCATCTCTTAATATGATGAAAAGCTCTGCTGGGTTTTTGTAATAAGAACTCCTGAGTAAAAAAGACTTTATTTTTAGATCTGAGTGGTGACATCTTCATTCCTTTTTCACTTCTATTATCATATGGCTTTATTTCTACACGTTTTAGCGTGATTGTTGCTCTCCTCCAAATCCCTTCTGAGCTGAAGTATCAGCCAGAACTGAACACAGGGCTCTCACAACATCATGGCCACAGCTGGCCTAAAATACATTGGCGCCTGAGGCAGGAAATCCACATGGCATTTTACTCCTGGCTAAGGAGTGGGAGAGAATGGGAGAGTGAAGAATTACTGAAAACATCCTGATTTTTAAAGGACACGTAGATTCTTTTGTCTGAGATGATTGCCTCAGCTGGCTAACTCATGGTCTGGTCGGTCTGGGCCATGGCTGTTCCTAATGGGAGCTAATGCTTTAAGAGCATAAGAAGAACACTGCTGGATCAGGCCAAAGGTCCATCTAGCTCAGCATCCTGTTCTCACAGTGGCCAACCAGATGCCTGAAGGAAGCCTGCAAACTGGACCTGAGTGCTACAGTGCTCTGCACACTATTGATTCCCAGCACTTGTGATTCCAGCAGTGAATGTAGAACATAGATATTGCAGCTGGTAGTTGATAGCCTTATTCTCCACAAATGTATGAAATCATTTAAAGCCTTCCAAGTTGTTGGCCACCACTGCAAATGGTGCGACCAATTTCCATAGTTTCACTAAGCCACTGTGTGAAGAAGTACTTAATTTTGTCTGTCCTGAATCTTCATATTGGAATCATCCAATGAAGATTCAGGTAGTGGATTAACTTTGCTTGATTAGTTGTTCTGTGATGCTTCCCCAGTACTACTATATTATTGTTGTGTTGTGGGGCTATAGCATAACAACAGCAGGACTAAGAACCCCAGAACATTTGCGGTATGAAAAGTTACAGGATTTTAGCAGGAATTGCAAGATATAAACTGATTGGAAATGGAGCAGTATGACTACCTCAAAACATTTCCTGGTGCAGATAGTATGGGAAAGGGATCATGTATGATCACTGCCTTCATGAACACAAACCATCATAAATGCACAATAAAAGGGATGTTTAAAGGGGCCCTTTAGTGCCCATTCACCCAGTTTGGAGATATCTATAATAATAATAATAATGAGAGCACTGATAAAACCATCCTATTGATTTTCAGTGTGAGAAATTCCTGAGCATGTGTGTGGGGGTTTTTTTAGAGTGCATTTGCTTTTCCCTATTCAGTATGACAATACAGGTCTCCACAAATCCTGCAGCATAGTAAATAATGCTCCAAGCCTTTTCAAATTACCCCTAACAGACCTTGCTGAACAATGCAGTGAGATGGAGATATATACAAAAATTACAAGCTTCACAAGGCTAGTAAACTGCAAAAGAATGAGAGGAATGTTGGTTTATGATTACAAGAATCATAAGAGTTACTCAAGTAGAGCAGGAAAGGAGTTATTAAGGAGATGGTATGATTCATTCTTTCTGTAAATGTAACTCTGTTCCATTACAGGTTTACATTAATAGGTAGCTAGCCCATTTCCAGGATGATGTGAAAATAGCATATTGATATTCTAATTTCACACGATTGTCTTTTGGGAACTTGCAGAGTATATCCCTACTTATTTCAGCTATGGAAAAAAATGAATTGCCTTTGTAACAGTCAAGGCAACAGCAGCAACCCTTAAATAAGACTGAAACTCTTGCAGGCAAGGGGTAATGGGTCAGGCAGAGAACCAGGGAATCAGGTCGTAAACGACTCTCTCAGATGGATCTCCAACCGTTTTCTTCAGCAACTGCTGCTGGATCCTTGTGAGCCAGATGGAATGGGCCTTACCATTCAGATACCAAGATATACGGTCAGATAATCTTCAGTCTTCTTCTGCAGCCAGACCAAAGTTTCATATCCTTTCAAACTCAAGTGCTCTTCAATAGATACAGTTCATGGATTCATGAAGTTTTCAGTGGTTAAGGGATTTAGTAAAGTACCTACGTGTGTGAACTAGTGCAGAGGTGTTCAAGCTAGTGGTGACACTATTTAATTTAAAAAGATAAGTCTTTAAGACAAAAATTTAAGTTAATTCATAGAGAGCAAAGAAGCATATCCGAAGAACCCAACTGGATCAGACAAATGGCCTATTTAAGCTAGTAGCTTATTTCATCATCACCATCATCTGTTTATTTGTATGCCACCTTTCCACAAAATTGTGCCCAAAGTAGCTCACAACATCTCAGGCGGACAATTAAGTACAATGGGAAAACCACTAGCAGGACAAGAGCTCAACAGCACAACATCACTGATGCTCCCTTGTGACTGAGATTCAGAGGCATTGTACCCTTGATTCTGGCAGAAGTAGACTGCCAGCATGACTAGTAGTCATTCAGAACTTTATCCTCCATGGATTTGTCTAATCCCCTTATAAACCTGTTTAAGTTGGAGGACATTCCCACTGAATTTCATAATGTAACTCTGCCCCATTGAAGCGGTACTTCTTTTTTTTCTGTTCTTCAGCTTTATAAGATGACCCCGGGTTCTAGTATGAAGGAAGATGGAGAAAGACCTGTTAACTTTATCTGCACCATCCATAATTTTATACACCTCTGTCATACCTTTCTCATCTTTTCTTGTAAACTAAAAAGCCCCCCCCCCAGCAATTGTAACTTTTCCTCATATGGGAAATACTTTTTCTCTTTCCCCAGGTTGTATGTATGTTTGCAGAAAGATTCTCAACAGTTCTTCCACCTGCTGAGGCTTTGTGAGGAATGAGTATCAGTAATTTTAAGCATGAATATGGATGTAGAGTATCTCTTTACAGTCAGACTTCTTATGCTAGGTATTGCAATTTTAAGAAGAGCTTTTACAACTGAGTCTGTTCCAAGTATGAGAAGTATCAAATCAGAAAGATGATTCTGTTTAGATTGTAAACAGCCATTTTTATGGAGAGTTCAAGTGAGGAGAAATCACTGTTGCCAGATTCTGTGTGTTTGGAAGATTCATTATGAATTGGCTTATTTGTTTAATGTTATGACTTCTGGAAAAAAGTGTGTTGCGTTTTTCCCCAATTTAAGATTCCAGCTTGAAACATGTGATCAGTTAGTGACTAGGCGGTGCATGGTTATGTAGATGAAAAGTAATAGCTAAGTAAGGAGATTTCTGGATGGAAAACTTTCTTGCTGGTAAACAGAATCATTTTCGATGGTTAGATTCTGTCCATATTTGAACATGAAAGACAATGATGGGGAGAGACCCATCATGCGAAGATATGAGTCAAATACGTGCTTGTTAGAATCTCCATTACTAAGGAAAGGGTAACTGACAGCACAAATATGGTACTGATTAAAGATGAATGGAAGGGGGGAAAGTTGCCCATAATTCCAGAAGTGACAGTATTCAGAAAGGAGATAGAAGAAGTGGGGGCAAAGAGAGTTAGGGTAGAGTAAAATCAAGAGACTTTGAATGCTGGGTTGTGGAGTTCCATTCCACCAGATACCTGGTACCTGATTCCCCACACCCTGAACAGGATCTTGAACTCCTGCAGCCCATGTGTTGGTCAGAATGTAGGGTGACAGGCAATGGCTTTCATATGTGGGGAACTTGTGCTGCAATTAAAAAGGGGCTGGGAACTAGTTTTGCACGAAATGGGATTATTAACTGGTCAAATACATCAACCCAATCCAATACACTCTCTCCTACCCCTCTTTGAAAGGAACAAGGCAATATGTTTTGTATAAGGGACTCTTGGTCATCTTGTTTCTTCTAGCCACATTAACAATTGCTAAAAAGTGGGGAAGAACAGGTGAAGTAGTACCAACAAATACAGTTGCTTGCCGTAATGGAAAACCTATCAAAATAGGTCGAAGCACATCATGAGAGGGTTTCTGATACAACAAAACACAACTAAGAAAAAGCTCTGGAATGGAAAGAAGGAGAAAATATTGGAGAAAATAAGAGAAGGAGAGGAAAAACTGAGAACCAAACCAAAGTCAAAGGAGGTGCTGAGAGAAATCAAATTCCATCAAGCACAATATTCGAAATTGATAAACCAAGAGATTGAATGGAAAATTAAACAGATGAAGCAAAGATCGTTTGAATCAGCAAATAAATGTGGAAAGCTGCTAGCTTGGCAGCTGAAAAAAAGACAAAAGTTAAATACAGTCACAAATCTAGAGATTGAAGGAAGAACGGTTCAGAAACCAGAAGAAATCAGGAAGTGCTTCCACAGATACTTTAAAGAACTTTATCTACAGGGGCCTCAGAAAGAGTTTGAGATAGACCAATTTTTAAAGACAAATGGACTACCAAAAATAACTCAAGATAAAAGATCAATCTTGAACTGTAAAATAACTCAACAGGAAATGGAAGGTGCCATTCAGAATATGCAACTTGGCAAATCTCCAGGCCCGGATGGGCTTACCTCCAGATATTACAAGACTTTGAAGGACTATTTGATACAACCTTTGATGGAGGTATGCAACCAGATCATGGAAGGGAAGAGGGCACCGGAAACGTGGAAAGAAGCATTCATCACATTGATACCTAAATTAGAATCTGAAAAGACCCAGCTTAAGAACTACCGTCCCATCTCACTCCTGAATGTGGATTACAAAATATTTGCAGATATTTTGGCAAGTAGACTTAAAAAAGTTTTAAATGAAGTAATTCATAAGGACCAAGCCGGCTTTCTCCCTGGTAGACATTTATATGAAAATACTAGAAACATCATTGACATTTTGGAACTTCTGCAAACTAATAGGAACACAAGGGCGGTGTTAATTTTCATTGATGCGGAGAAAGCATTTGATAATATATCTTGGATGTTTATGAAGAAAAATTTGGAAGGGATGGGAGTGGGACGGGGGTTTGAAAATGGAATAGAAGCAATTTATTCAGAACAGAAAGCTAAATTAATAGTGAACAATGTGGTGACGGAGGAATTTAAAATTGAAAAAGGGACACGACAAGGGTGCCCTCTATCCCCTCTTTTATTTATTTCAGTCCTGGAGGTGCTACTGAACATGATTAGGGAGGACCGGTTGGTACAAGGGATAGAGGTCGGAGCGAAACAATATAAACTGAAAGCTTTTCAGATGACCTAGTTTTGACATTACAGGAGCCAGAACCCAGTACAAAAAGAGTTTTAGAACTGATATCTGAGTTTGGTCGGGCTGCGGGATTTAAGTTGAACAAACAAAAAACTAAGGTTTTGGCCAAAAACTTGACACCTACAGAAACAGTGGGGTTTCAGAGTGAAACAGAATTAAATGTGGTAAAAAAAGTGAAATACCTAGGGATCTATTTGTCTTCCAAAAATTTGAACTTATTTAAAGATAATTATGAAAAATGTTGGTTGGAAATTACAAAGGACTTAGAAATTTGGTCAAGATTGAAACTTTCCTTGTTGGGTAGAATTTCAGCTATAAAAATGAATGTATTGCCGAAAATGTTATTTTTGTTTCAAACCCTACAGATCGTGGACAGAGTGGAATGTTTTGGAAAATGGCAGAAGGATATATCTAGGTTTGTCTGGCAGGGCAAAAAGCCCAGGATAAAGTTTAAAATATTAACTGACTCGAAAATAAGAGGGGGGGTTGCCCTGCCGGACCTGAGGTTATATTATGAATCTGCAGCCTTCTGCTGGTTGAAAGATTGGTTCTTGCTAGAAAACACTGATGTCCTAGATCTGGAAGGTTTTGACAATGCTTTTGGTTGGCATGCATACTTATGGTACGACAAGGTTAAAGTTCATAAATTGTTTAAAAACCATATTGTCAGAAAAGCAATTTTTGCAGTCTGGATGAAATACAAAGACTTATTAGAGAGCAAAACCCCGAGGTGGTTATCACCAGTAGAGGCCAAGGCTCGAAAAAGACCCAATATGGAGGCCTACTGGCCGAAATATTGGGAAATAATTGAAAAGATTGGAGACAATTGGAAGCTGCAGAGCCAGGACAAACTAAAAAATAAGGTGCGAGATTGGTTACATTATGCTCAAATTCAAGAGGTTTTTAAAATGGACAAAAAAGTTGGTTTCCAGGTGGAAAAATCGAAATTGGAGACAGAATTGTTAGAACCAAAAACAAAGATACTATCGAGAATGTATGACTTGCTGCTTAAGTGGAATACACAGGATGAGACAGTTAAATCTGCCATGATAAAATGGGCACAGGATGTTGGGCATAACATTATGTTTGAAGACTGGGAAAGGTTATGGAACACCGGAATGAAGTTCACGGCATGTAGTGCCTTGAAGGAAAATATTATGAAAATGATATACCGGTGGTACATGACCCCAGTCAAGTTAGCCAAGATATATCACCTGTCTGATAATAAATGTTGGAAATGTAAGGAGGCAGAAGGGACATTTTTTCACCTCTGGTGGACCTGCCCAAAAGTGAAGGCCTTCTGGGAAATGATTTATAACGAATTGAAAAAGGTATTTAGGTATACCTTCCCTAAGAAACCAGAGGCCTTCCTGCTGGGCATGGTAGACCAGAAAGTGTTAAAGAAGGACAGAACTTTGTTTATGTATGCTAGCACAGCAGCAAGAATACTCATTGCAAAGAACTGGAAGACACAAGATTTACCCACGCTGGAGGAATGGCAGACGCAGTTGATGGACTACATGGAATTAGCCGAAATGACCGGCAGAATCCGAGATTTGGACGAAGAATCAATTGAGGCGGATTGGAAAAAATTTAAAGACTATTTGCAAAAATATTATAAGCTGTATGAATCCTAAGATAGTGCATGAGTAGGAAATGTTATGCTTTAGCAAATATGATTAAGCAAATGGTAAAATTAGTGATAAATGAGAAAAGGAGACAATGTGAATCAAATATATTATGTTTATTTTAAAGGTTTTAAAATTGAGATACAATATATTGAATGTGGATACATAATAATTGAAAGTCATAACAAGGTGTGAAATAAGGTATCAAATTGCTGACATTGTTAATTCAAATAACGCAGATCTGGAAGGTGCGGGGAAGTCTAACAAGGATTTATTGAAAGTTGAACTATTACATATTTACAATCTTTACTTTCTCTTTTTTGTTTTAAAAAAATTTGTTTCTTGTACTTTGTTTTTTTTTTTGTACTGTTTGGAATGTATAAAATTATGAAAAGAAACGCAATAAAAAATATTAAAAAAAACAAAACAAAATAGGTCGAAGCACAGTGAAATCTAATGATAGGCAAAGATAGTTTTTGTTGAAGCTGGCATTGGTTTATTACTTATGCTCCACATAAAGAACATGATTGATTGACTCAATCAACCAACACATGGGCTCCTCTGGAGAGATGTTTTGGGTTGGACTTCATTGTGCGGTGGTAGGACTGTTGCTCAGTTTGATGTATCAAAGCTTTTCTTTTTGGGCTGCTGATTATCTGGAAATAGTGCTGCTCGCTCAGTTTCATTTGTTACTATTAGCTAAAGTAAAATCAAATAAAAATACCGGTATTTAAAAGAAAGAAGAGCCCTGCTGAATCCCATCTAGTCCAGCATTCTGTTTGCACAATGGCCAGCGAGAAGCTCTTGGGAAGCCCACAAACAAGGCATGAGTGCAGGATCACTCTCTAGTTCATGTTCCCTGGCAAGTGGTATTTGGAGGAATTCTGCCTGTGATATTCAGTGTTATATATAGCCACCCTGACTAGTAGCCATTGATGACCTTATCCTCCACTAATTAGTATAATCCCATTTTCAAGCTCACTTTATTTGCTAGCCTTGGTTTTCATGTGCCCTTGAGCAAAGCATTTTGGGGAACTTTCCTAAAGCCAAACTTAGACAGATGTTTGATGTGAGAGAGCTAGGGACCTCTTGCATTTTTTAAAAAGGCATCTATCTATATATTCTCACTCCCATGAGCAAACCGCAGATTTTTTAGTGTGATTTCAATCAAGAAAACAGTGGGGGTAGTGCAGAAGGAGAGGGAGTGTTCACCCAATTCCACCATCCTGATCCGATTCTTCCCCACACCAAGTTTCCATTGAGCTTTGATAGAGAGAAAAAACAGCAGGAAATCTGATCACAGCATGCTTAGTTGTGCCATCCACTTTTCCAGACTGAATGCACAATAATCTGGGCTACTAAAAAATGCCAAGCCTGAACAGAGAGGATATTCACCCCCCCCATTTTCCCATGGATTGTATTTAGCTACTGTGTTGTAACTGATGCTGGAAAATTAGTGCTATAAAACCAGTATACACCTCTTTCAGGGCCGGAATCTTGCAGACCTCAGAAGAAGCCAGCCGCGGGGAACTTTTACACTGAGCACAACCCTCCGATTAGGCAAACAGATTCTAGAATCTATAGAAGCCATTCATTCAGTGGGATTTTTGCACCGAGACATCAAGCCTGTGAGTAGTTTGCAATGACCTTGTTTTCCCTACTTACAGAGTTTGCATTTCCTGTTGTTGATGCTGTTATTTTATCCAAGAACTTTACTATTAAGTGAGAGGATAGTTATCCCTGTAATTGAGAAAAAAATGGCAGCCATCCAGTTGATACAGTGCTGTTCCTCAGGGGTGTTTGATTCCTTCCTTTTACTATATGAAGCTTGATTTGGGCAGGGTGGCAGCCATCCAGTGCATATAACTTGTGAATAGCAAGGTCCATGCCTCAGTCACATGCATGGCCAGCTTAATAGACTTTGATAATTTGCACTTTGCAAATAGTGTACAGAAAGAGGCAATGTGAGAAGCTAAGGAGTTTCATTGCAGATTTCATTAATTGGTTTAAGAATTGTTTCTTCCCAAAGAATACTGGGAACAGTAATTGTATGAGGCTGTCCAGGACTCTCTTGCAGAGAATTCCCTCCCCAAACTATGGTTCTTAGGATTCTTTTAAACTGGGGGTAAACTGTTGTGGGTTTAATGTATTAGTATGCCAGAGGGTTTTCCAGATAGCAGAGATAAAACCCAAGTGTCAGTTCTACACTGAGAACATGTTGATCCAGTGCTAGCGATACATTACCCTGTCTTAAAGCAGTTGGTATTTATTTAAATTTATATTTAAAACTTGTATCCCACCTATTTTAAAAAGAAATTGAAGGTGGTCTGGAAACTTCAGCTGGTGCAGAATTTGGCAGCCAGCTTGCTCACCATGGCAAGATGGTTTGAGCATATTATACCGAACGTGGCCCATCTGTACTGGCTGCCGAGTAGTTTTGACCTATAAAGCCCTAAATGGCTCAGGACCATGATATCCCAAGGACAGTCTCTCCCCATATGAACCAACCTGTACCCTGTGATCATCCTCTGAGGCCTTTATTTGTGTACCTCCTCCATGAGAGGTCTGGAGGGTAGCAACACAATAATGGGCCTTTTCTATGGTAGCTTCCCATTTGTGGAATGCTTTCCCCAGGCAGGTTTGCCTGGTACCTTCATTACATATCTTTAGACGCCAGGCAAAAATGTTTCTCTTCAATCAGGTATTTGGCTGATTAACAACCTATGGCTTTTTAAACATGTTAGGGGTGGTGGTGTCATTGGTTTGTTTATGTTTTTGTTTTATTCTGTATTTTGTTTTCTCATTTTATATTTTTCTTTTGTGAACCGCCCTGGGAGCTTTGTATGAAGGGCAGTATACAAATTGAATACAGGACAATAGTAATAGTAGTAGTAATAATAATAATACTAAGAAAGGTTCTGGTTTTGACCTATAAAGCCTTAAATGGCTCAGGACTGCAATACCTAAATGACCTCCTTTCCCCATATGAACCAACCTGAGTCCTGCAATCATCTGAGGGCCCTTCTTCATGTACCTCCTCCATGAGAGGTCCAGAAGGCAGCAACAATCGGTGGTGGAACTTGCTGAAAACCCACCTAAAGTTGTGGAGCACCCACCACCACAATTGCCATGCCAACACAATTGCCGCAGCAACACGATCATGGCGCTGCACAGCCCGGGGAGTTCCGACTGAGTGTGCTAAGTAAATTTCAATTCATGTGGGTTGAGTGGGAGGCCTTGGTCCATCTTGGTCCATCTTGGTCCATCTTGGTCCATCTTGGCTTCATCTTCAAAGCAATTTAGGTCATGTTGTGTTATTTTTTCTTCGTTTTGATAAAAGGAAAAACTTTACTAGGCAAGTGTTTAACAATTAGAAGTATTTTTTTGTACTGAGCATATGGATTACTGCAAACACTGTCTAAAGGTAAGATGAAAATGAAACTGGTTTTCAGAGGATGTAAGCCAGGGGAAGCTACAGCATTTGGGATGAGCTGCAATTATTGAAGCAATCTTAAGCTAGAAAACAGGGTTGATTAGTAGTTGGGGCTGCAGATATCCTTGTAGCAAGTGGCTGATAACTTTAAGCATAATTATATTAATAACTGGTATGATCTCTCTTATTACATGTGAAAAAGACATATTTTCCCCAACTCTTCCTATCCTTCTGTTTTTCTCTAGTCCAACTTTGCCATGGGACGCCTCCCTTCAACCTACAGAAAATGCTATATGTTAGATTTTGGTCTGGCTCGACAGTATACCAATACCAACGGTGAAGTCCGGCCTGTAAGTGATGCTTTTTTTTCATTTCTATGGGGGATTATAAATATTTCAAACAAATCCTGATTATGTTAATTCATTCTCACAATACTGTTGATGCTGGTTGGGCAGGTCCACTTGATGGGATAGAAACTGAACCTATCAGGTTCTCCCGGTTGTAACAGAGAGATTGTATTTCTTTTGAAAACATGGTTTTTCTATTATTATTATTATTATTATTATTATTATTATTATTATTATTATTATTATTATTTTCCTTTATTACCCACCCTCCGCTTTAAGGTATACATGTGCCTGTTGCTCAGTGTCTTGGCTCAAAACCAAAGGAAGGAGAAGTGCTGTTTTAAAAAGTTCACATTGTTTCATTAGTTTACTTTTCCTGAAGCTCCCATTTTTTAAACATGTCTGGTGTGGGAAGTTGGAAAGTTGGGGGGTGTTATTTTGGAACTAATTTTCTCCATCATTTTGAGGTGTTCTCTTTTAAAACAAACAAACAAACAAACAAACAAACAAACATTTGTTTTCACCTTGTGGCCTTTTCCACCTTCCTTCTTTATGGTTTCAGCATTATCAGCAGGTATGTAGAGGCAAATCAGCATCCTCTATCACTCGTGCTCTGAGGCACATAATGATGTTTCTTGCCTGCAAGGCAGTGGCGTAGCGTGGGGGGTGCAGGGGGGGCGGGCCGCACCGGGCGCAACATCTGGGGTTAGGGCAAATCCATTGGTTAGGGGGCGCAAATCCACGGGTTAGGGGGCGCAAATCCACAGGTTAGGGGGCGCAAATTACTTGCCTTGCCCCGGGTGCTGACAACCCACGCTACGCCACTGCTGCAAGGTGCTTCCTTGCAGGGGCCTTTTGTGAACATGAAGGAGCTCTGTATGTTCAGAGTTGGGAGTAGGGCAATGTTTTTCTCAATAAGCTGATCCTCTGCTAGAGATAATTTGAAGTCTATCAGAAGCATGTAAGAAGCAGCACTCTCCTATCTCACTCCATGTGGTCTACAGTTTTCCCAGTGTTTAAGATGTTTTGTTTCCGACTCTAGGCTGTCTTGTGTCTGCATGCTCTGTGATTACCTCAAAGAGATTAACATTGCCACCAGATCAGTTGGAAAATGAATAAATATTAAAATTAAGTATGGAGACTGATCTCCACTGATTGCATCATAGTTCATAATACTAAGGTATTAATAAAAGGATGCCATGTATGAAATGTGGATTATAATAAGGTAAATAAGTGCAGCCTGCAACAAATGTTGCAGCCCATCCCCAGCACCTAACCAGGAGTGCTGCTCTTCTGTGCTCTAAGCAGCCTGGAAAAGAAGCTTCATAGAGCTATTTTGAGGCTTGCTTGCACAGAACTTGTTTCTTTCTCATCCTTCTCCCACTATGCAATACAGGGTTAAAGGGTTATTTTTTAAAAACGGCATTGAATGAATCTCCCACCCACCCAGTGCTCTCCTCCTGGATCCTATAAGGCCTTAAGGACTCAAGCAGTCTAATTCCTGTTCTCCTCCGCCCTTGTCCTTTTAAAAAACCTGACATCTTCATTTCATGACTCAGCTGCTATCAGCCATAGATTTATGCAAGCTGCCCAACTTCTGATGGCTGCATAAGGAGCTTACAGATGAGCTGAGATTTAAGAAGGGCACATGTAAGAAATTGGAAAAAAGGGAAATCACGAAGGAAGAGTATACAAGAGTATCCAACAGGAAGAAGGTCAGGCAGGCCAAAGCTCAGAATGAGTTCAGGCTTGAAAAAAGAGGTTAAAATTAATAATAAAGGTTTCTTTGGCTGTGTTTGAAGCAGGAGGAAGGACAAACAAGTCCTTCATGGAGAAATGCTATTGGATGACAGAGAAAAGGTGGAACTGCTCAACGCTTGCTTTCTATCTCTCTTTACCCAAAAGAGAAGCAGTGCCCAACCTGGTGATAACATAATAAGTGATGCAAGGAGGGAGCTGCAGCCCAAGATAGGAAAAATGGTGGTTTAGGGTACACCTACATACTTAGAGTGGATTCAAATCTCATGGGCCTGATGAGCTGCACCCAAGGGTACTAAAGGAGCTTGTGAGTCTTTGTCTGTAATCTTTGAGAATTCCTGGAGAATAGGTAAGGTCCCTGCAGGCGAGAGGCAGGCAAATGTTGTCCCCTTCTTCAAAAGGGGTGAAAAGAAGACCTAGGTAATTACTGACTGGTGAGCTTGACATCAATACCAGGAAAGTCCTAGAACAGATATTTCAACAGTTGGTCTATGACCATTTAGAAATGGATGATGTGATTACTAAGACCCAGCTTAGGTTTCTCAAAAACGTGTCTTGCCAGATGAATTTCATTTCTTTTTTTGATAGAGCCACAAGCTTGGTGGATCAGGAGAATGGCTAGAGTGTATTTTGATTTCAGTAAGGCTTCTGACAAAGTCCCCCCATGATATTCTTGTAAGGAAGCTGGTAAGATGTGAGTTGAATGAGGTAATTTTTCGATGGATTAGTAGCTGGTTGACTGACTGAACCCACTAATGCTTCCTCATCATCCTGGAATAAAGTTACAAGCAGGGTTCTGTCCTGGGCCCGTTGTCTATAAAGTCTCCAATTTACTTGGATACTATGGTCGTACTATGGACGTACAACAGATGGATAATGGTAAAAGACGCAGTAAACTTAAAAGGAATTGAGGGGATGATCATCATATTTGCAGATGGCAACAAGCTAGGAAGGGTAACTATTGCCGCAGAAGACGGAATCGGGATTGAAAATGTCCATAACAGATTGGAGAACTGGGCCCAAACTAATAAAGTGAATTTCAGTAGGGACAAACGTAGGTTCTACCTTCAGTAGGTTCTACCCTTAGGCAGAACCAGCTGCACAAATATATGAATCGGGGGGACGGGGACCTCACTTTCTGGTACTATATGTGAAAAGGATCCGGGGTCTTAGTAGACCACAAGCTTAGCATGAGGGAACAGTGTGGTGCTGCAGCAAAAAAGAAAAAAGAAAAGAAAAAGTCACTACTATTCTAGGCTGCATCAACAGATTCCCAGGTAGTCACTGCTCCTCTGACACAAAGCTTTGTAATGGAGCTCAATCTTTCTATACAGTACTGTTTAAAGATAGTCTGCCTAGCACATGACCTCATCCACAGCAGACCTCACAGAGCCCAGCATCATGTCACCCTACTTGGTAGATACCAGAGTGCAAAGCAGAACACCCAATTAGCACTCTTTCTTCTATAGCATTAGTTTGAATAGTTGGCTGCTGAATGGGGGAGTCCCACCCTGACTAATCCAAATGATGGTCAAACTCTCACTTGCCTTCTTAGTTGTCCTGTTGGAAAGTGGACAGGTAGATTGTGGGTTTGAAAGGAAAGTATAATGGAAGTCCAGCTTCTGTGCAGGGCATTGCTATATATTTGTAATGTAATTTGCTATTGGTTTGTCTACTTTGCACATTTGATGAATGTTGAAGTTAGCAAAATGCCACAATGTTTCTTCTTCTTCTAAGTAGTTACAGTAAGGGGGGGGAGTATTTGATCCCCTGCTAAATTTGCCCATTTGCCCTCTGACAAAGAAATGACCCATCCATAAGGTCCTGGAGTGGCCTAGCCAGTCTCCAGACCTTAATCCCATCGGAAATCTGTGGAGGGAGCTGAAGGTTCGAGTAGCTACACATCAGCCTCAAAATCTTACTGACTTAGAGAGGATCTGCAAAGAGGAGTGGGACAAAATACCTCCTGAGATGTGTGTATCCTGGTGGCCACCTACAAGAAACATCTGACCTCTGTAATTGCCAACAAGGGTTTTGCCACCCAGTACTAAGTCATCTTTTGCAAAGGGATCAAATACTTATTTCACTCATTATAATAATGCACATCAATCTCAGACTTTTGTCTTCTGGGTTTCTGGGGGTTTTCCTGTCGTTATTCTGTCTCTCACAGCTACAATAAACCTACCAATAAAATTATGGACTGGTCATTTCTTTGTCAGAGGGCAAACGGGCAAATTTAGCAGGGGATCAAATACAGTGGTACCTCTGGATGTGAACGGGATCCGTTCAGGAGCCCTGTTTGCATCCTGAAGTGAACGCAACCCGCGTCTGTGCGTGCGTGGGCTGTGATTCGCCACTTCTGCGCATGAGCTTGACGTCATTTTGAGCGTCTGCGCGAGCAGCGAAACCCGGAAGTAACGTGCTCCGTTACTTCCAGGTCGCCGCAGAGCGCAACCCGGAAATGCTTAACCCGAAGCTACTTCAACCCGAGGTGTGACTGTACTTTTCCCCCTCACTGTAATAGTCACATTGTTCATTGTCCACAACCAATTACTTAAGATAGAGGGTACTTAAACAAGTTACAGGTTTTAAATGCAAGTCATGTAGCCTGTAAAGCCATGCTTCCTTTACATGATTGAGGCATAAATCAGAAGAGCTAAAACTTTAGGGAGGGCAATTTTTGCAATATTTTATGGCTTGCCCTTCAACTAGATTAGAGCATGAGTAAATAAAAAGGCTTATTTATCTGTAATAATGTTTTTCTCAGTTGCCATTAATGGACGCCCTCCCAACTGTTCTACTTTTTTCTTTTGAAGAAAATGGACAATGAGGGTTCTGGTTCTGTAGCAATGGGTTCAGGGCTGCAATTCTAGATAAACACAAAGAATTAATTCAAAAGAAACAGCCCTTTTATAGTTGTAATGTATTGGTTTGCTGTAATGTTATTCTGCTTATACGTAGGGTAGCATGAAATTGTAATTCAGCAAAATCTGCCTACTTTATCTGTTATACAGATGTTATGCATTCAAACAAAGTTTACCATGTTAAGCAGTGATGTGAAAATGCTTCTAAATATTTGTCATCATGCATATGTTTAGCAATGTGCTCTACCATACTAGGCTTTCACTCTGGATTCATGTTGTCAACCAGATGCCTGAATACAGGAATTAGTTTTACTGTTGCCAGCAGTTCAGTAGCCTTTAATTCATAATGCTTTTCTCACAGTGCAAACTCTGGTTCTCTGTTTGAAAACTGACCCGCACTTCTATTATTAGCACAACTCTCCCTTCCCCTTGAAGCTCTCTGCTGAATACATCTTTGCTGCTTTATCTTTCATGGAATGGCAAGGGGAAAGCAGGATTTTTGTCATGGCAAGCTTCTCCTGTTTGCATGAATTGGCAATGCGCTGCTGTGTTTTGCATGCTGCTGCTTCTGCTGAGTCAGCCCTAGACCATTGATTAGAGCTCTGTCTCCTCGTGATTCAGACCGCACTGCAGTAGTTTGCAATGCTTGACTGGGGATATTGTATGTATTTGTAAGTGCAGTTTTGTGTCCGTGTGTATCTGTATGGCTGAGGCAGAATATTAGGAAAGAGAATGCCTGATCAGGTTTGAAAATTGAAAGCAGCAGAAACCAAAACCCTAATTAAAGAAGATTATGTTTTTAATTGTTACATGACCAGGTTCCATCTAAAATTGGCACATCAGTGCAAATACTTAAAAATGTAGTTGCTGATACAGGCATTTTCTAATCTTGGTGCAACTATTGCTACATTTTGAAATATATATTGGAGCAGAACTGTTTTAATAAAATAGCCTTGTGAGTGCTGCATCTGATTGGGGCATAGCTGAGTGACTTAAGTTAGACACCAGTGCATTGTTGCATACTATTAACAATATTGCATGAATAACTCAGGAATATGAATTGCAACACATTGCGATTTCCATGCTTAAATGCTCATTGTCTGCAACCAGAATGGCCAGTGCTAGTGCATTGTTATCTGATGCCGGAAGCCCGACCAAAGGCTAATAAAGATGTGGCAGAGAAGTTGCCCATACTGTGATACAAATGGAAACAAAAGGTTTCAAGAATTTAAGATAGATGCTACACGCTGTGTTTACACCTTTCTCTCAGATTTTGTTTGTTATGACCCCATTACGCTTGAGCTCATGAAGTGATGAAAACCGAACTGCAAAATGTCACCAACTTTATTATGGTACTTGACCACTTGTGTGAAAGTCAGTTGTTGTGGGAAAATATATTTTCAGTTCCCTGAGGAACAGCATAGTGTTGATGCTTCACAGATGAAAATAGGGACACTTTTATGTACTTGTAATACTGCTAATTATCACTTCAAGGATACCTTCCTATTTCACACACACTACTGTATATTTTAGAAAACTGTCCTTACTCTCTATATCAGAACTCTGTATGTGTTCATTTACTTTAGCCCACCCTGCACTGGCTTCTGAAGCAGATGTGTTAGTTAACTGGTCCTAAGAAATTATGTTTAAAACCAAATGGTACAAATGTTAAGTCTCTCAGTGGAGATAATTGCATTTAATACAGAATAGATACAACTCAAGCATAGTCAGCAACATTTGCTATCTTGAGAGGGGTTTTTTTAGGAGATAAAGTGGAAGTGGTAAATTGGCATTTTATATTTCTGCAATTGAGAGAGAATCCACTGATCACATTATTTGAAAATCAGAATTGTGCTTCCTCTTCAAACTTTCTGGATGAAGAAACATAAATTTATAAAGTGGTGAGGCTGCTTTTGAAATGGCTCTGGCACCAATGTAGCCAGTTCAGACTTAGTTTTTAATAGCCAGGTTTAAACTCTGGGAACAATAGTTCTGTGAATCTGCAGCATACTTGACTAAATATGGCATGATCGTCTGAATCCTTTATGTCACCAAGTCCCCACCCCCCAATTTCCCAGATCAGGTTTTTACAAAATAAAGGCCAAATGGGTTAATGTGCCTGTGAGCACATGTAGAAATAAGATAGGTATGGGCACCTGCCTAAAGCATGGGGGAGGGAAGAACAATTCTGATGGCTAAACCACTGTGTAATTCACTCATCTATACATCTGCCTTGTAAGTTGCAAAGCTGGAAAACTCACACTGCCAGTAAGGATTCCATTGTGACCTCCCTTGAGCTATTGCTGCTGTCTTTGCCTTTTAGATACTGTGTGGTGTGTGTGGCTGTGTGGGTGTTGAATTCTAAAGAATGGCAACTCTAGTACTGCACTCTTAATTCTGTTTTAAAAGGCGCCTCCAGTCTTCCCCAAATACAGATTGGGATGGTGAGTTGACAGGGACAGGTAGCAGGAAATAAGGGCTGTTCTTGATAAATAGGGGCTGTTAAGGGGTGGAATAGAGTGGTCCCCGAGAATACAGACTTAGCCATACCCAATTGAGACAGAGACATAGGCAGTAACAGTCAAGACACAATGGCGAAAATCAACAGGGCAGAAATAAGAAATGATGCCAATAAATTCAGGCTGAGAAAGTGTCAATGAGCTTGTGAGTCGGGGAGATTATGTGGCTTTTACTGCAGCTCTTTCTGCCTGAAGGCAGAAGGTTCTGTACTACCTCACATAGATCAAGCTCCAAAGTCTAAGCCCCTGTGTACCACCCAGGCATAAAGTATCTGCAAAGTGACCAGCTTTAGATAATTTAAGCAGTGAAGCCAAGGCACGTGCTGCAAGAGAAGGAAATAATAATAATTATTTAATAATAATAATAATAATAATAATAATAATAATAATGGTGAAATTGTTGACCTGATTTCAAATTCATTTCTGTTTTTATTTCTCTCCATTTTGCATTTTTATTGTCATGGTTTTCTTTGGGTTTCTCTTTGTTTTACAGTTCTTTTGGGCTCCTTTTTTGAGACTGTGTTTGATGCGTTGGCTTCCCATCCGCTGCTTGTAACCATCTCAGCCATGAGTTGTGAGTGAGCCATCATGATGCTTCTTGGTTTCCTCCCACCCCTCTTTATTTTGTGCTTGCTTGTTTTAATTATTATTAGAGTTCTGAGTTCTCCTTTTGTTTTTGCTTTGGCTTTTGATGGTATATACTCTTTTGCTTTTCAGGACTGGGACATGTCTCAACTCTTGATGTACAGGCCAAGAGTCTTCTGCATTCTGAGTTCAAAAAAAGTCCTATTCGGGTGTTCTGATCTCCCATACAATGAGAATTGTATGTCTCTGTGTGGGCCACATGTGCTAACTCCACCACCACCATTGCTGTCTTTGTCACCCTCCATAAGTTAACCACCAAACACATGCAGCAGGGAGCCAGTTCTGTTCTTGTAGGCTCCCTGAAAATATTCAGAATCCTGGAACAAACACGGGTTCTAACTTCCACGAGGAACCTACTGTGGCAGAAAAGCCTCCCTGCTTCCTTTCAGCTCACAGAGGGTGAGAGGGTGGTGGCAGAACTGCCACCCCCATTTTTCCTAATTACATATGGGATGAGAACACCTCAATAGGGCTGAAGTGCTGGGTCTTTCTGAGATTGCAGTGTCTCAGGACTGTCCTGGATGGGGATTACTTGGAACTTAACGGCAGCCTCCCCCATTGTTGTACTTGACTCTTACTATTTATGGGAGAACAGAATATGACAATTCCTGTTTATAGCCATTAAGATTACTTCATTCTGAAGCAGACAGCATGAAATCCAAGCTTTTTTAGTGGTGGAATCCTAACCATAACAGCAAGGGATGGTTCAACTGTTATGACAAAATATCTGTATTGTTCTTTCCTTAGCACATGCTTCTTTGTTCTCAACCCCAATGGGGACAAAATACTTCCTTTTTTGCTTAGTTTGCTTAGTAGCTGAGCCTGAATTATGAAATTTATTTATCTAGAAAAGACTTCTTGTGATAGTGCTTAATGGTGGGAAGGGGAAGGTTACTATTTCAAATAGGCTATTCAGAACCCCTAATCTCCTAGTTTGGTGAGGAATTACAGTGGAGTTTGTAACAGCTGGGATATGAGTCAGTGCAGTGGGGAACCAGTGCTTATGGGCAACCAGCAGGATCCTGACAATGACCTGGTTCAAATGTAACTATAAGCCAAGGTTTGTTTAACAAACTGTAAGTTAACTATGAATTATCCCACAGATGACCAAACAAACCAAGGCTTTTTTCTCCATAGCTTTACCATGTTTTATAGTTGCTCTTGCCTCATGTTTTATTTTTAGTTGAGGGTATGGGGTGAGATGGCCAAACAAACGGTGGTTAAGAACAATGGTTCTGTGCCAACTTTTAAAATGCCTGCTTAAAACTTTTCTATTCTGCCAGGCCAATCAGGTAATTAAGAATGCATCCTTCCACAATCGGTTTATTGATGTATATTTTTAACTTTTATATGGTTTGATATATTTTTATGACATGGTGATATATAAATATTTTTATAACTCAATAAGGGTGTCTTGTTTGCACATTATGCCAAGCCACAGTTAGAATAAACTAAGGTTTATTATTATTTAAATAAGCCAACAAGCCATTGCTTCAGATCTGCTGGGTACAGTTGATGATGAAACAAACCATTGTTTAATAAGTAATAGTTTACTAAACCATGGCTTATTGTTATGTGTGAACCAAGCCAATGTGAATTAAGGTAATTAATTGGAACAGTTGACAGAAGCATCCTGTGTTATGCAACTATAATAATGGGTTTTTTTAAAGGGAAGATGAGGCTGTCATGATCATTTTCTGTAGTCACTTAAAGGATTACAGAAACCATTTTGGACTTCTCACTTGCTCTGAAGTTTAATTGACTTCAAACCATTGGTTTTTGGTTTTCTACAGAGATGAAGCTGGGCTCTGTCCACTCAAGGTGGAAGTATTCTCTTTTAGGGAGGGCTTATCCTTAGCAGATTTTTTTAAAACAAACAAACAAAAACAAACAAACAAAAACAAACAAACAAACAAACAAACAAACAAACAAACTGTAATTAGATCTCTTGTAAGCACTGTGAAGTACAAGTGGCTTTTCCACTGTCATGTTTTAACTGTTCCTAAGGGGTTTATTCAAGGAGCAACTTTTAATGCCTAACCAAAATGCCTACCTAGGGCATCAGTTCAAGTTAACAAATGTAATTAAAGTGGTTTATGGCCCTGAGTGATAAATAAAACATTAACAGCTCTGCTAATTCTTAAGTTTGATGTTTAAGTTTAATTTTTCATTATCTTTCCCATTAGCCTCGTAATGTTGCTGGTTTCCGGGGAACGGTCCGCTATGCTTCAGTGAATGCTCATAAAAACAGAGTGAGTATTTCTTTTTGGGGAGGTGGGAGAATGACCTGTTCAGTATTCTGCCAGGTAGTGCAAAAGCTGGAGCCATTTTGGAAGACAAGGTATCTGCAAACTCATAGCACTACTATGTGTGCTGTATCTCAGCGGCTGTTGATACCATCAACCATGACATCCTTCTGGACTGCCTAGAGGGGCTGGGAGCTGGGGGCACTGTTATACAGTAGTTCCGCTCCTTCCTTCTGGGCCGTGTTCAGAAAGTGGTAGTGGGGGGATGAGTATTCAGACCCTTGGGCTCTCACTTGTGGGGTGCCTCAGGGTTCTGTCCTCTCCCCCATACATTTCAACATCTACATGCTGCTGCTGAGACAGATCATTAGGGGGTTTAGGCTGGGTGTTCATCAATATGCGGGTGATACCCACCTCTACCTCTCTTTCAAATCAGAACCAGTGAAGGCAGTGAAGGTCCTGTGTGAGTGTCTGGAGGCAGTTGGAGGATGGATGGTGGCTAACAGATTGAGGTTGAATCCTGACAAGACAGAAGTACTGTTTTTGGGGGACAGGAGGCAGGCAGGTGTGAAGGACTCCCTGGTCCTGAATGGGGTAACTGTGCCCCTGAAGGACCAGGTGCGCAGCCTGGGAGTCATTGGAGGCTGTCCATGGAGGCGCAGGTCAATTCTGTGTCCAGGGCAGCTGTTTACCAGCTCCATCTGGTACGCAGGCTGAGACCCTATCTGCCTGCAGACTGTCTCGCCAGAGTGGTGCATGCCCTGGTTATCTCTCACTTGGACTACTGCAATGTGCTCTATGTGGGGCTACCTTTGAAGGTGACCCAGAAACTACAACTAATCCAGAATGCGGCAACTAGGCTGGTGACTGGGAGTGGCTGCCGAGACCACATAACACCGGTCTTGAAAGACCTACATTGGCTCCCAGTACGTTTCCGAGCACAATTCAGTGTTGGTGCTGACCTTTAAAGCCCTAAACGGCCTCAGTCCAGTATACCTGAAGGAGCGTCTCCATCCCCATTGTTCTGCCCGGACACTGAGGTCCAGTTCTGAGGGCCTTCTGGCAGTTCCCTCACTGTGAGAAGCCAAGTTACAGGGAACCAGGCAGAAGGCCTTCTTGGTAGTGGCACCCGCCCTGTAGAACGCCCTCCCACCAGATGTCCAAGAGAACAACAACTATCAGACTTTTAGAAGGCCTCTGAAGGCAGTCCTGTTTAGAGAAGCTTTTAATATTTGACAGACTAATGCATTTTAATATTTTGTTGTAAGCTGCCCAGAGTGGCTGGGGAAACCCAGCCAGATGGGCAGGGTATAAATAATAAATTATTATTATTATATTATTATTATTAATGGATAACCCTTTTTGAACTGAGTACACACAAGCAAAGGGTTTTATGAATATAGCATGGTCTTATGTAGGAGCACCACAAACTGTTTTTCAGACTTGGTGGGCAAAATACAGTGTCTAATGTTGAAATTCCAAGAAAGTATACCCTTATGAAACCTCTGCTCTTGTCCATGCAAATTGCCTGCTTGTGATTTCCTAGCATAAACACTGGCCTGCTAGATCACACCAAAAGTCCATCTAAGCCAGAACTCTGTTTTCATCAGTAGCCAGCTAGATGCCTCTAGATGCTCACAGGAAGGGCAGGAGGGCCTCAGCTTTCCCCTGGCATTTGTTCCCAGCACTTGGTTCTCGGATGTTTGGAACATAGTAGCAGTTATAGATATCCTTGCCGGGTGTTGTAATGATAAAACAGTGTTTCGCTGTGATCGGTATTTAAAAGTCATCTGAGCTATTAGCGATCACTGTCTTATGGCTGTGCATAGATTTATCATACATAGTTTGAAATAGTAGTAGTATTGCTGATTCCTCTGTGGAATATAGTTAAATACCAGGTCAGTATCATTTGTTAGCTGTTGTAGCTGAGACAGAATAGCAAATGGTACCCTGCCCACAGGGAATTGATGCTTTTGAATTATGGTGTTGGAGGAGACTCTTGAGAGTCCCGTGGACTGCAAGAAGATCAAACCTATCCATTCTGAAGGAAATCAGCCCTGAGTGCTCACTGGAAGGGCAGATCGTGAAGCTGAGACTCCAATACTTTGGCCACCTCATAAGAAGAGAAGACTCCCTGGAAAAGACCCTAATGTTGGGAAAGATTGAGGGCACAAGGAGAAGGGGACGACAGAGGACAAGATGGTTGGATAGTGTTCTCGAAGCTACCAGCATGAGTTTGACCAAACTGCGGGAGGCAGTGGAAGACAGGAGTGCCTGGCATGCTCTGGTCCATGGGGACACAAAGAGTCGGACACGACTAAATGACTAAACAACAACAACCCTGCCCTCCCCCCAAATCAAGGTGCATGGTACCCAAGGCCAGCCAAGTTAGTTTAGCACTTGTGGCAGAATATATCACCGGCACCTCCCCCTCGCAGTAAAAAAACAGTAGTATACAATACTATAAAAATGCTGCTCTTTCATACCACCCAAAATTGGTTGCCCGAGCCATCCATTTCACACTTCCGAATTTTTTAATGACTCTTTGTCTGAAAGAAAATCCTTCTTACTCTCAGGTTCTATCTACAATAGCATTATCTAGTTTGTTAAGCTCTGCCAAGAATTGTCAACATTTTATAGTGCTTTTTGAATGTTTGGGGTATTTCAGATTATCCCCACATTGCAGAAGGGGAGTATGCAGACTGAGATAGAATAGCTTGCCCTGGGGTCACCTAGTGCATTCATGGCTGTAGCAAGCTTTTAGTCACTGTGCTACATTTGCACTCAATAAGCTACCCACTGAAAGATGTAAAAGAGATGATATTTCGTACTAAAGACTGTACTTCTGCACAGAGTGAAATGATGTTCACATCTCTGCTCAGCAATGTCATCTTGCCTTTTGCTCAGAGCAATAATATCTTAGTTGCTCTGCAATGCCCCCAATTTATACTTTATCTTTTGATGGGCATGAGGAGAGGAAATCATCCTTCATCAACGAAGTGGAAAATCCTGAAGGAAGACAATTGTTTCAAGCAATGTGTCTGAATCTATGTTGTAAGAAGTAGTTTTGACATTGTGACATCACCTGTTTGTGGAAGAGGGGAAGAGAGATTCAGAAATACAGAACATTGTTATTATTAGTGGTGCTTTAGTCTGCATTATATTTCTAAAATGCCTTTTAACTCTAAGGTTCACAGGATAATATACAGTACGGCACTAAAGATAGTATAGAGTTCACCTTCATAGTGATTGCTGCTCAGAAGGGATAGTTAGCCCATAGACTGCATCCAACCTTGCAAGATCTTTTCTCTGTGGACAAAGACCTCCAAAATTTGTCATTGAACAAGATTAAATTGCTTTTAGTTTATTTTTTAAATGATGGCTCCTATGGCCCAGGGGTGAATAGACTTATTCAGCTTGAGGGCTTCAGTCCTTTCTATGCAGCCTTCTAGAGGCCACATGCCAGTGATGGATTAGACCGCAGACAATAGTGGGCAGTTCAATAAATGTAAAAGTTAACTTTGTATTGTAGGCTAGTTTTTACACACTCATGTATTCTGCTCTATAAAAGTCATTATTGGAGTTTTAGGACATCTCTGAGCCAGGCAAAAATACTCATTTTGTGTGTGATGCAAGAGGTGTGGCCTGGGGGAAAGCCCCCTGGGCCAGATAGACAAGACAGAGGGCCCATTTGGGTCCAGGGCCTAGTATTCCCACCCCCATTGTAAGCATTCCATACACACCGTGTTTAAAAACACTTAGCATGGTTGTTGGCCTCTTTGCAAGTGACATTAGAATGCTAGGCTTATGCTAAGGCATGCACCTAGCATTGCTAATGGCAGGCTAATACATAGTAAGTGTCAAAAATATTAGAGCACATGGGAGATGCAAACCTAGAAAAATATTTTACTGGTCAATCTACCTCCACAATTTCTGACAGTTTGTCATCTACTAATCCTTTCCTGTAGCATACAGCTTTTGGTGTCTTTTAGGGCAAACTCTTAGGTCCAGCCTGCAGGTAGACCACGTGCTAAACTACAAGGCAATGCGGAAATAGGTAGAGAGGACTTAATGAAATCCATAAATCTCACCCTTCGACTCTTCCCAATTTTAGTCATATCATGTGGCCTTCAAAAAAACAAACAAACAAACAAAAGCTCTTTGGGCTCAACCTCTTTGGGCCTCTGTAACTCAAATTTTGCTGAAGCTTGTAAAGAGGTTCTATGATTGATATACAGGAATTCCTCAACAGACAATGCAATGTAGAAAAAGTTCCCCAGAGATAGAAGGTTTGAAAACTATTACTCTAGATCTTTAACCTTGTGAGAGCCTGCTCTTTTTTTAATGTTATTTTTTATTAATTTATTTTTTAACAAAATATTTCAGCATACCAATAACAAAACAAATAAATTCTTTGCTCTACTGAACTTGTGACTTCCCTCCATCCCTTCAACCGGTTTTTAATTTTCAAATCTTTGTGTCGCACTTTATATCCTCTACTTCAGACCTTTATATCCTTATGATCAACTCTGTCTCAATGGTCTATAAAGTTTTGAGAGTTACAGTTTTTTCGTTGCAGAATTTATATTAATCCTGCTAGTGTCTTCAGATTTTTACAATAATTATTCATATACCCAATAAATTTATTCCAGTCTTTTTGAAACTTTTTGTCATCTTGGTTCTGGATCCTGCCTGTCAACTTGGCCAGTTCCGCAAAGTCCATCATCTTTGTCTGCCACTCCTCAGTCGTTGGTAGTTCCTGCAATTTCCATCTTTGGGCTAATAAAGTTCTTGCCGCTGTTGCGGTGTACATAGTCTTTGGTCTGTCTTTGTAATTTCTTCTCCCATCAAACCCAGCAAAAAAGCCCCAGGGTTTTTTTGGGAAGGTATATCTAAACATCTTTTTTAGTTCATTGTAGACCAATTCCCAAAATACTTTTACTTTATCACATTCCCACCACATACTGTATGATAAAAATCTCAGTCTTTCTCTCCACACTTCCAACATAGTTTGTTCCTCATCCTATACATTTTGGTCAGTTTCACCGGTGTTAAATACCACCTATACATCATTTTCATTACATTCTGTGAGCCTGCTCTTAATTGTATGTGCAGTGGATTTGTCATCAACTGCATCATAGGGCAGCAGTCACCTGCTCTGTTGAAGACACTATCAGCAGCTTGATTTTTGTACTTTCATTTTTCTCCAGGAGATGGGTCGACATGATGACCTGTGGTCCCTTTTTTACATGCTGGTGGAGTTTGCAGTTGGTCAGCTTCCGTGGCGCAAGATAAAAGATAAGGTAGAGAACTCAGTCAGTGACTGAATAAGGCCCTCCATTTTCTTGGTCATTTTATCTGCCTGAAGTTTCATGTTATGTGTAGTGTAATGTTGTGTGATGGTATTTTTTCTTTGCAGGAGCAAGTTGGTATGATTAAAGAGAAATATGAACATCGAATGCTGCTAAAACATATGCCTTCCGAGTTCCACCTTTTTCTGGATCACATTGCAAATCTGGATTACTTTACTAAACCAGATTATCAGGTAAAAACCTCCGAGACCTATAATAACAGAGAGGTGTGTCCTTTTCATCTTCAAACCAATAAAATGGTATTTCCCAAATGTTGTTTGTGTGGGAAGAGCTAGCTGGAATGCTTTGGAGATCCCTAATTGTCCATTGACAATTTCCCATGCCTTCAAAATATGATCAAAATGGAAGCAGCATATTTGTCCCTTCCCAAGATTGCAGTTATTCCAAAACTGTAGATTATATCCATTTGTTTTGTTTCAAAGGAGTATTAAGTCCTACGATAATACTTTTCGAGATGGTATCCAGCCATCCCCACAAACAGCTAATTAGGATGATTCAAATCCAGTTCGTTTGCTAAAACATGATTTGAGGAATGTACAAATGGATTAATAGAATGATTTATGGTATATTTTATGAGTTGTGTGTGCAACACCTTTGATGGTAACAAATGAATTCTTACACCGATATATCTAGACTGTTTTTCACTATCTATCATAGGTGTGGGGAACTTTTGGCCCTCCAGAAGTTGATCAACTATAGCTCAGCATTGTAACCATTGCCCCGTGCTTTCTGGGACTGACCGGAGCTGTAGTTCAGTGACATCTGGAGGGCCAAATGTCCCATCCACCCCCGTCTATGATGTATAGAAAAGAAAATGCTTGCGCACATTAGCCAATGGCTTAAAGGGCTTTCTCCCAGGATATTCAAATGCTGAAATGGATTGAGTTCCCTGCTATAGCTGGTCCCTGTGATCTGAAATCAGATTCTGAAATTACTCTAAGATTATTTTTCATACTCATGACTAAGGCAATATTATATGGATTAGTGGACTGACCTCCCATTGTGCAGCGACTGTGCAGCAGCTAGATAACAGAACACATGGGTCATTTGCAAGTTGTTGTAGATTTTATTATAAGCAGCAAATAATACCTTTTGTACCACAGATTATGCCCAATTGTATACTTACCAAGTATACAATTAGGCTTTGCTGTTGTTGTCACTTGGGGATTCTTTGTGACTGGGAGCACTCCTCCCTTCCTCTCTTGTTGATTTCCCCCATTCAGAGCACCCTGCAATCCAAGCTTAAGATAAGAATCTTAGGGAGGTCGGTGCAAGCTGCATTGTCTGCTTGGCTCACAGTAGTACTTCAGGTTGGTGCACAAATGCAGAACCTTTAAGCAGGAGATGTTTCCTCTCAGACGTGCCCTGAGATGGCTTGCTTTAACCAGGGTTGACAGTATTTGGTGAAAGTTACATAAGACGGTTACCCCTGACAGTTGTTATATATTGTTCTACACCAGATGAAAATCGGAAAACGCATAGGGAAATTCTTTTAAAAGATTATTTGAGGAGAGGCCATAGCTCAGTGGTAGAACACCTGTTCTACGTACAGAATGCTCCATCTCAAGTTCAGTCCCTGACAACGTCAGGTAAAAGGATCCGAACCCCTAGATTTCTGCTGCCCGTCAGAGTAGACAGTACTGGACTAGTTGAAGAAAAAGTCTAATATAAGGTGGCTTTCTGTGTCCCTGTTCTTTCTGACTGTGGATGAACATATGAACCTTATTATAATTTGCTTTTCTTCTAGCTCATCATGACCGTGTTTGAAAACAGCATGAAAGAAAGAGGTATTACTGAGAACGAGGCCTTTGACTGGGAAAAAGCCGGTACGGATATTTTATTATCTACAAGCACCTCTACTCCACCTCAGCAGAACACAAGGCAGACAGCAGCTATGTTTGGGTGAGTGACACATTCACAGCCCTTGGTGTTGTCAATATTTGCAGAATCTTACAAGAGGAATCAGTCATTCTTCAGGGACATTATTTTTTATTATATATCCTATATACTGTTCGTTTTACAATGGCAAGAATTCCCAGAAGATAGTTTTTGGTTACAGTTCTGATAATGTCATGAATGTACGTGAATATCATGTAATCCATTCATTTAAACAGTGTGATCTTGGACTGTCTCCTCCCACATCACAATATAGCCACTAGATGAGGAGATTCCGAGTACATGCACTCCTGTGGCATTTGGTGACATCATGTTCTGCCTAGGTTGCTGTATCCCATAAAGGTAGACTGTTGCAACATGCTCAGTGTGATAGTACATTATCCAGGATAGTGGTTGCTCTCTGGTGGGGTCTTTGTGGCACTGCCTTAGTACCATACTGTTTCTGAAGCAGAGTAAAATAAGGAAGATGGAGAAAGCCTAGCTAGGGAAAACCCCACCTGTCCTCCAGGCCAAACCTTGGCTCTTGCCACCTCCATTCTTCAGCACTGTTCATGCCCTTCTGTAAGAAGAAAGCACTTTTTCAAATGGGCTGTAGAAGGCACGTTCAGGCCTACACAATTTGGGAGCTTGTGCGACATTACAAGGCTTAGGACCTCAATACCTTAAGGACCACTGCTCCCCATACGAACTGACCTGGACCCTGTGCTTGACATCCAAGGCCCTTCTCTATGTTGCCCCTCCCCAAGAGGTTTGGAGGGTGCCAACATGAGAACGGGCCTTTTTTGTGGTAGCTCTCCATCTGTGAAATGCTCTCCCCAGAGAGGCTCACCTGACACCATCATTACATGACTTTAGGCACCAGGCAAAAACATTCCTCTTTTCCCAGGCTTTCATCCATTAAATAATCTATGGCCTTTTAAAGGGGGGCTGTTACTATGATTATTTATTATTATATCTATTGCTAATGCTTTGTTTTATGTTTTTATTATGCTCTGAAAAAATATGTTTTTAATGTTGTATACTGAGATCTTTTGATAAAGGGCAGTATATAAATCAAACTGATGATGATGATGATGATAATAATAATAAAAGAAAGCTGATCTTTTATCTGCACTATCAGGACCTTTTCATCTGATGCTGTTGCATGTCTCCCCTCTAGTGTGGTTAATGTCACTCCAGTTCCTGGAGATTTACTTCGTGAGAACACGGAGGATGTTTTGCAAGGCGAGCACCTGAGCGACCAGGAAAATGCTCCCCCAATCTTGCCTGGCCGGCCAGCAGAAAGCTTAGGCCAGGCTCCAAACACTGCCTTCAATGAAGGAGAGGTTTGGGAAGAGACGGATGTGAACCGCAACAAGCTCAGGATCAGCATCAGCAAAGTAAAGTCCTTTGATCTTTTTGAATGGGCACTGTTTCTTTTTCCTGCTGGTTTCTGTTAAGAATTGAGAACTTCACATTATTCACAGTCACAAATATAGCATTGCAAATGAAAAGAGAATGATAAAAGAGCCTTACAGAAACTGACTGAGTACGGAGGAGTATCGGGCTTCATGTTAAATAAAGAAAAATCTAAATTATTAACAAAAAATATGGGGGTAAAGAAACAGGAAGAATTGGAAAGGGTAGCTGGCAAAAATGAATAAAACATATAATAATAAGTGCTGGAGATGTAAGAAACAAAAAGGAACCTTCTACCATATGTGATGGACATGCCCCGAAATTGGGAAATTTTGGAGCATGATCCACAAAGAAATAAAGAAAATACTAAGAATATCATATAGTAAAAGGCCAGAGGCATTCCTTTTAGGAATTTTAAATGACAATATTCCAAAAGACAAAGCTATTTTTTTCTTATACGCAATGTCTGCAGCAAGAATCCTGGTGGCTAAGTATTGGAAAAGGAATCAGTTACCCACTAGGGGAGAATGGTTATGTAAGCTTTCAGAATATTTAGAATTAGCTAAATTGACAGATATAATAAGACAAAAACAAAAAAGTGAAATGAAAAAGAAATGGGAGTGCCTAAATGAATACCTTAAAAGCCAAGGTTCAAGGACAGAAATCTGGCTGAGTCTGGAATAACCTTGTGAAATGAAAGGATAAGAAAGAGGGATTTATATCTAGATGTTAGGATAGAGATGATAAGGAAAACATGAAGATACAATGAGAGGTAAAGGAGGTGCTGTGGGATTGGTGGAAGTCAATGTTTGTTTTCCTTTTTAGTGTTTATATTATTAAATTGTAAGATTTAGATTTGTTTTTTTACATGCTTGTATTTGTGTTTTGTGTATTGTTATTTTTCGGGGGGTTTTTTGTTGTGTGGAAAATACTAATAAAATTTACTATTTAAAAAGAAAAGAAAAGAGAATGATAGAATTGTTGTATTGTAGAGGCCTTTTAAAGGCTTTCTGCAAGAAACAGAGCACCACATTTTGAATTTGTAGATTCATCCAAAGGAAGTGGTTCTTCTTGCCTGACATTTAATGACATCATATTTCTTGGAATTTCTTTGAGACATTTCCATATCAAAAATAGGTACATAGACCAGATTTATCCCTATGCTTTCAACCATGATTAAGGACACCATGTTACAACAAATATTTATTTACAATGTCCTCCCTATCCATTAGCCTTCCAATTTCACTCGGATTCCTTGCATTTATCTATTTACAGTGGTACCTCGCAAGACGAATGCCTCGCAAGACAAAAAACTCGCTAGACGAAAGGTTTTTCCGTTTGCGAGTTGCCTCGCAAGACGAATTTCCCTATGGGCTTGCTTCGCAAGACGAAAACGTCTTGCGACTTTGTTTCCTTTGTCTAAATAATAATTCGCAAGACGAAAAATTCGCTAGACGACAAAACTTGCGGAACGAATTAATTTCGTCTTGCGGGGCACCACTGTATTGCCTTCTTGAGTTTTGCAGCTGTGAAAAGATTTGAAATTAATGAATGAAGTGCTTTGGGTTTAGGTAAAAATGAATGATACAGGAGCTTGAGAGACACTGATATTTTACCTAATATAGCTCTAATTATGAATACTGCTCTCCCTACTTGGAATCCAGCTTTCTGGGTGCTGCTTTTCTTCCTATAAATCAAAAGATGGCGGCTCACAGAAGAGATACCATCAACAAAATGCTGAGCTAAAGTTCCCACTTAATTTTGCTGTATGTACTCACACGGGGATCATAATGTCAAAGGAGATACTCCTGATAGATCACAGTTATTACCTCTGAGCAGCCTGCATTGGAAAGTGGAACTACGGTAACTGCTGCAATCTTTCATGACTGCCTTCTCTTATGCCGTTTACTTGAATAGACAATGCAAGAGGAACCTAAGGAAAATAACATATGAACCAGCTCTGAGACATGTGAGAGCACGTGCCCTCTAATCTAGTCTTTCTCTGCATTGTGCTCAAAGAGGGTGCTGGGGATTGTCATGTTCCTGTTCCACCACCATGAATATTTTGTGAATATTTGAACAGGGCTAAAGTTAGGAAGAATCCATCATAAACTTCCAATTCTGCCTTGGTGCTCAGTGTCAGCTTCATAATTCCTTTGAATTGTGACCACTCTTCATAAAAAAAAGCGAGTCAAGACAGTATAAACATGATTGGATTGCCCTGAGTCTTCCAAACGATGCTTCTGAGATTGGCATCACGTTCACTACAGTGCCTTAGCTGGATCTGTAATGTTGCTTTGGGGGTTTGCTATCTTTTGCAGACACAATGTTTGGCAGAAGAAGATCAGAAAAGTGGTGTGTGCCCAAGCTCCCCAGTGCGAGCTGCACCAGACTCCCCTACTACTCAAGGGCGTTCTCTGAGATACCGTCGTGTGAACAGCCCTGAGTCTGAGCGTCTCTCCACTGCCGATGGGAAAGGAGACCAGCACGAGCGAAGGTTTGTTTATTGTCCACGTGGACTTTTTATTATTTACTTATTTAAAAAAATTATATACCACTAAACATTTTTTTTACAGAAATCCCTAAGTGGTTTACAGAAATTTATAAAATCAAAATACAAGTAAAATACAAATAAGTACATTAAATGTCAGTTTTCATTTCTTAGTACAGAAAGTATTGATCTGATGTGTAGAGATCTTTCCTATTCCTGATTAGTTCAAGAGGGTTCTAGAAAATTTCTTCTCTGTGTGAAAGAATGTTTATTTCTATGTGAGAGAAACTGGAAGAATCCTTTCCTTTCACAAGAAATAAATCCTAACCTTTTCTTGCTAGTCCTGAAAATGACTAGCAGAAAAACACAGATGCTTTTCTTTCAGTGCAGAAGTTGGCATTGCCAAAAACCTCTCTGGAGATTTGCTGTTACACATTATATAGTGTCTTCATTACACAGAACATCATTAAAAACCTATCATTTAAAACATCAAGTCAGCAACTGAACAGGATAAAACTTTCAAGGATCCAGATAGGCCTGGGTAGAAAACTGTGGTTTTAGGAGATGTCTGAAGTCTTTACAGTTTAAGCTTAATAGGGTTTTATTTAAAATAACGGAAAGTTTGTTTGTGAAAGACAATGAGTTCCCATTTCCAAGCACCATTTTGGATTCCTTTCATCCAAAATGAATGAATGCTTGGATGTACAGAGCTTACCCATTGTGGGTAGTATCCGCTGTAATACTTTCCTAATAGAATTGTTTATTGCATGCTAAAGATTATTCTGCTGTTTTATGGTGAAGGAGACTTATGATGGCACAACATCTCAGGAACACTCTGCTGTATTCAGATACTAATGGAACAGGGCAGCACAATTTATTTTTATTTAAGAAAAAGAACCATATTATTGGTGTTTAAATATGTGCTTAAGAGAAATGAGAGCTTTCCCAATATCAGAGAGGTCTAGAAATCCAGTTCGGATGAGGATTCTAGAAACCAAGAGGACATGTAATATGGTTACAATCAGTTAATAAGAGGATAGGGGAATTTTCCACTATTTTATTTAGGCTCTGGGGTTACTTTTAGTTTTATCACTAGCATGCCATCTATTTCCCTCATTGGTGGATCTGTTTTGGGCAACTCTTTCTCCTGGAAAGGCTTAATAATTACTGATAAAATACAGCATAATATTTACTGCACGGTATGCAGTCACAGCAGGGATAAATGAAATCCAGATTGTAGGTTCATAAAAAGTTATGAACTCAACAAAGTCATCATTTTGCACTTTTTTCACTTTCAAAATATTAATACAATTGGTTCTGAGTGTAGTTTGAGAACTTTCAATGATAGATTTAAACAGAATGGAAAAGTAGTTCATGAGATTAACATAAGATTATTGATTTTTAAAACAATCTTTATTGGTTTTTAAATAAATACAAATATGATAGCCATTAAACATTTATCCAGCTGTACATCTAAGGGTGCTTGTTTTATCCATTGTCTTTAAATATACACTTACACAACCAATGTTCAAACATCACAGAAGGTTATTTTTTGGTTGTCTGAAAGTTCTGCTTTTAGGCGATTATATTAAAACATAGACAAGAAAAGCAAGTAGCTGCCTTGTTCTGCAAAACTGTTTGTAGGGATGGGAAGCAACATGTTCACATACCATAAACTTCCGGATATCTATGTTCAGAATGAACCACTCACTTTTTTAAAAATTCAGGACCGTGATCTGGATCAACAAGTAGTTTCAGGAACTAAGCTCAGGTGAGCCTCTTGTTCAATTTCAGTCCTGCATTCAGCTAGTAGTGTGATGCCCCTTTACTGGGGAGTATCTACAGTAGGGCAGGGGCAGTTGCATTTGGGTACTAGCAGCTAAAATCCTCCCAGGTCTGTAACAAGACCCAGGAGTGAAGATTTTGCGCAGAGCATTCTGCAGATATTTCAGAAGGAGAGGAACATGTGGAAATATGCAAAGCAATGGGACTTCAGTTTTTAGGAGACCTTGAATACTTGGTAAATAGCAAATCTTGCCATGTGATTCGTGAAAGGTGCATTCAGATGATTTGCTATTAAAAATTATATAGTGTCTTTATTGCACAAGAACTTGTGCATATCAATATTACACTTCAGTAAACCTTTAGTCTTAAATCTTGAGCTGAATTCTAGCAGAATTCAGAGTGTTGGTGCTGACCTTTAAAGCCCTAAACGGCCTCAGCCCACAATACCTGAAGGAGGTCTCTACCTCCATCGCTTAGCCCGGAACTGAGGTCCTCCTCTGAGGGCCTTCAAGTGGTTCCCTCACTGCGAGAAGTGAAGTTACAGGGAACCAGGCAGAGGGACTTCTGGGCAGTGACACCCTCCCTGTGGAACGCCCTCCTATCAGATGTCAAGGAGATAAAGAACTACACAACTTTTAAAAGACACCTGAAGGCAGCCCTGAATTAGGAAGTTTTTAATGTTTGACATTTTACTATGTTTTTATTTGTACTGTAAGCTGCCCAGATGGGTGGGGTATTTATTATTATTATTATTATTATTGCTCTCCCTTAGGCTTTTTGTCTTATTTTCAGGTCACGAGTGGATTTGCCCTGTTCTCCTTCACGGCTTGTATGCTCTTCCCAGCCAGCACAGATGCTGTCCATTGACACCGGACAGGTAGACAGGCAGGCAAGTGGCAGGATGGATGTGTCTGCTTCTGTGGAGCATGAAGCCCTCAGCAATGCTTTCCGATCGGTACCCCTGGCTGAGGAGGAGGACTTTGACAGCAAAGAGTGGGTTATAATTGATAAGGAAACAGAACTGAAGGACTTCCACCCTGGTGCTGAACCAAGCACATCTGGAACAACAGATGAAGAGCCCGAGGAGCTGAGGCCTATTGAAGAGGGTGACGAGAGAAGGCGACTGGGGGCAGAAGCGGCAGTGAGGCCGAAAATTCATGATGGGAGAACCCGGGGTATGCAGCCTGTGGCTGAGGAGGACAGTTCCCACAGACATGAAGGGCATTGTCAGTCAGTCTCTGACAGCAAACATGAACAGCAACCAGGAAGCCCCACACAGTCCCCCTTATATTCAGCACCAGCTATCCGACAGCGGAGACGAGAATCCGAGCCTACTGGTCCTGAGAGACAGGTAAGACATTCAAAATAAGCACCGTTCATCCTTTTTTTTGCTTTAGTTCCCATTTCGATCGTGTAAAGTTGTCGCCTCTAGGAAAACGTCCCCACCCCCAATCTGTCACAGAGAATGCAAGTCTGATTCTTACTCTCCTGTACCAGACTCCAGAGGTATGTTTTCAATATAAGTATTATTATGGTACCAGCATCAAGAATATTTAATTAAAGCTGGTCTCCGACCGTAATAAATTATCATCATCATCAATTAAGACCACCGTTGAAAGTGGGATGACATGAACCCTCCTCGATGCAAAAAAGTGTCAAAACATAGATGTTCGGTGGATTTCCCGTTAGGTTCCTGTATGCCCTTTCTGCCCCTCTGAAATCCCCCACTTCCACCTCCCTCCCCTGTGCTCCTCATTCTGTGTTTCCGTTCCTTTCTGTGCTGCGAAGAGAAGAGACATAGGCAGGCAGGCAGACATGTGAGTTTGAAGTCCAAACCACAGTGTGTAGTGCCTAGAGTGTCATTCCAGAGGAAGCAACACTACTCTAGTAACTGCACTCTGTGGCTGGTGGTCCAAGTTCACATGTGCTCCATACTGACTGCTTACCTGTGTCTTTTCACTTCCACCTCTTGGTGGCAGCTTGAACAAAGTGAAAACACGGGAGGTTCCTAGGGACAGGGTGAAGATATGAGAAGTGCTGGGGAGGTATGAGAGTACAGAGGATGCTGTATGTTGGAGGCCACATTGAGTGAAGCTGCGGGATGCTCTTAGCCCATGGACACAGCTTCTTCAGCTCTGCTGTAGGATGAGGCAGATTTGTAAGGATTTTGCTGGGCCAACAGCAGAGCTCACTGAAAACAGCTTCAGCTAAGTGGCTAAGATATAGGGGTGGGGATTCTTTCCACCATTTCATGGTATTAGAATGGGGGATGCACTTTAATGCTTTTCGGGGCAGGCAGTACAATAGTTGAAAACAAATGGTAAGTGGGGCTCTGTAATTATGATCCTTGGGGCAGATCTTCAGCAGCCTCTGGCTGGCAGCTTGGGTGTGGGGAAGGTAGCTGGCTGTGAGTCTGGAGGCTTGGTTTCTCCTCTAGCTGTTTCCTCCCCAGATTGGGCAGCTGGTCTTACTGGACAATGCCAGTCCTTCCTGGCTGTCCCTTCCTCAGCTAGGTCAATGCCCATATCCAGCAACAATGTCTTCTTCTATTCATGATCCATGTCCAGGTTCATCAAGCCAGAATTGTGACATAGGTGACCTGTTTAAGGGGAAGAAACATAGTAGGTTATCATAATAACTTTTGTTAGGTTAAATGTGGGGGAGAAATAGCAATTCAGTTTTCTTTCAGTGCTGGAGTTTCTCCCAAATATTACTGCCATTCAGAATATTTATGCTATAAAGTGATAGAAAGTTAAAGGAACTTCCGACAGCACATAACAATCCTTTGGGTAAGCTAAAGAAAATGAGTTATTACTAAAATAATGTACGCAAAGCACTTTTAGCTCTCTAAAGTGCTATATAAATGCTAAGCGTTATAGGAAAAATGTTATCTAGTAGACACCAGAGAGACGAACATGGTAAATGACTCCCAGTTATCCTGCTGAAATGAACTAAAATGCCATACTTCTTCACCAGGCTCCCAAATATACCTGCTTGTGTTTCCTTTGTTCCCAATTACACCTTTCTAGCTGTTTCCTTAAAAAATTATTTATCCAATAGCTAGGTTGTTCCATGAATCAAGCCATTTCTGCATTTGGTTGAATAATCTATGTTTCTAACTCATTGCTTAAGTTCATAGCTGTGTAAAAAAAAACAAAAAAACCAGAGCTCTAAACATTAATAATTGAATTAATGTGTTGTGAAGTTACACAAATAACTCTTAATACATAGATCATGGGGGGAACAAATGTGTGGATATTGGGGCAGTGGTTGAACGGAGAAAAGAAAAGGCTGCTTGTATTCTGAAAGTGATCCAAAGGGAAGAAATCCTGCACTTGAATCTTCATTATGGTGTAGGACAAAGGAAGCCAATAAAAGGCAGGACTAAAGTTGAGAAGATGCTATTTGTGTAACATTTTGACTATTCTGGGTGTACGCACACACACACACACACACACACACACACACACACACACACAGGCATTTTGAATCTTGCTCACTGTAGATCTCACTAAAGAAAGTTCTAGCTGCTTCAGGCTTGTGATTTTGATAGATAACATGAACTAGACCGGTTGCATAGGATTCTTGTGAGTTACTAAAATCCTTTAATCCCGTCATATAGATGATGAGCAAAGGCTTATCCTCTGTGAGAAAATAGTGTCTCCAAATATGTCATGAGGCATTCCTATGTTGCTTTTTAAAGTCGATTCTGTCCCTTTAATTAATTAAACTGCCCAGGGATCAATTTTGTTAAAGGGTGGTCTACAGATCTTTTAATTAACAAATACAATGAAGACTTGTTTGCTAGTTCCAGCCACTAGATCACAAGAACACAATTCTTTTAAGCTACTGGCCAGATTTCCCTTTTCAGTGGTTTCAATTATTCTTTGAAAAATGCTGAAATACTGATTTTGTGGCAGCCAAACATTCCCTATTTTTCCCTTTCATCTTCCTAGTATTGTTATTAATGTCACCAAATTTGCAAGTACTTTTCAATGACTTTTAAAAAGGTAGGATTTTAAGGGGGAGAGACCATGAGAGGGAAATATTCAGCTTTGGTAAGGAATATAAGAACTTTTTTTTTAGTAATGTCTTTTTTGTGGCAAATATCCCCTTTTGGGGCAAGGTGTTCGAGAAGGTGATGACAGCCTAGTTTCAGGCAAGCTTGAAGGAAACTGATTATCTGGTCACATTTCAGTCCAGGTCTCGTCATGGCACTGAAACTGCTTTGGTTGCCCTGCTTGGTTACATTTGTTGGGAGACAAATGGGGTGAATGTCACTCTGCTCATTCTCCTTGACCTCCCTATGGCTTTTAAAATCTTTGGCCATGATATCCTTGTAGAGAGCTCTCCAGACTGGGGTTGGGAAACACTGCATTACAGTGGAGCCATTTTGAGAAAGTAGCTATGGCACCATGGGAGTTCTGTGGCATCCTGCAGAGTTACATCTCTCTCCCCCCCCCCCATGCTATTTAATTTGTTTTGAAGCTGCTGTGAAATGTCTTCAGGAGATTTGGAGAAAGGTGCCATCAACTTGCAGGTGATGCATAGCTCAATCTCTCCGTTCCATCTGAATCAAACGATGCGGTTCAAGTGTTAGACCAGTGTTTGGAAGCAGTAATGGATTTGATGTAGGCCAATAAATTGAAGCTGAATCCTGGTAAGACAGAGGTGTTAACAGGGTTCTGAGACGTGTCAAAAAGGTGGGGAGGTGGCCTGTTCTGGATGGGGTTGCAGTTCTGTAACTTGTGGATACTCCTGGATCCAACCTTGGCACTGAAGTGGCCAGGACTGCCTCTTTCCAGCTGTGACCCCTTTTGGACAGAAATGACTTGGCCACTGTACTCTATGTTCCAGTAACTTCCAGATTGGATTATTGTAGCACACTCGTTGTGGGGTGCTCTTAAAGACACACTGGCAATTTCAACTGGTCCAATGTGCAGCAGTCAGATTATTGGCTTGGGTTCCCATTTAGAATTAACTCCCGTTCTAAAACAGCTGTACTGATTGCCAGTTCACTTGTAGGCCCAACGCAAGGTGCTTACATTAGTGTCCAAATCCCTAAATGACTTAGGTCTCAAATATCTGAAAGAGAAGCTTCTTTCCTACAGAGTGCCTTGGGTGTTAAGGTCAGCAGAGGAGGCCCTCTTGTTAGTTGCATCGCCACCCTTGGGTGTGGTGGCCTGGAGGTGAGGACACAATTCCCTAAACTGTGGAATTCCCTCCCCACAGAACTGCACTCGGGACCTTCACTGTATTGCTTTTGTCATATGCTGAAGACACACCTCTTTTACCTGGCCTTTGAAGCCTGAGTTACTTATTTTTAGGACCCACCATAAATTGTTTTAGCTGATTTTAATATTGCATTTTTATATTTTTGTAATACAGTCCTGGACCATATGGTGAAGGGTAGGTATGAAATCCTGTACATAAATAGTTTCACATATGTTGGCTAGAAACTAATTGCTGTAGGAGGTCATGAAAGCTTCGATCCTTAGGAGTGTACACCAGATTAAACTTCATTCTACCCGTGTGTAGTCAGTTGATGAATATTCCTGCTTATGCCAGATATAGTCTCTCTTGGCTCAGTGCAGGACTTTGATCCAGATACTACTGCAAGATGAGACCAGAGGCAACGAACAGTGAACACCATTCAGGAGATGTTTACTGCAAAGGGAGAAGGGAACTCCACAAATAAATAATTGCAGGCCCACAGCAGCAGTACCAGAAAGTTATGGTGGAGTTTAGAGGCACCCCTGTCTTCATGAAGTACCCACATAATCCCGTGATGGCAGTGTGATGTGGCAAATCCAGGTTTCAGGAGAGATGAAGACACATTTTTAGATGTTTGGGTGACTGGCTGCCCTTTATCTGGATTTACCCTGGTATAATCCATGGGGGTATTCAGATGCTGGATAAGTTTGAATCTCTCTATCAGTGCTCAAACTTTTGCAATAGATCAGAGGGGGATGTTTCAGCCATGCTTTCATCCAAAGAATCATTGCAAACTCACTGGCTTCCACATGTAAAGCTAAGACATGGTATGTTTTAACCACAGTTATTTAAACAAGCCAGGTTTAGTTTCACAGATGAGCAAAGTAACAACACCTTTTACCTAAAGTTGGTTTCATTTTCTGACTGCTCTTCCCTCATGCCTCTGTAGTTGGGCAACTGACTGGGGGCAGGTGCCAACACAAATCAGAATTAAGCTGGCATACGGATATAACAAGAAGCCACGCTTGAAGCAAGCTGAGATTCTTAAGCCAATTTAGAACCATGGTTTCATACTCTGATTTGTTAGTTGGGGTGGCTTTGGATGTGTAAACAAAATCAATGTTAAGTTAAACAAACAATGCATGGCTTTGTATTACCTGCAAACCATGCCATTGTCTTACAGAGATGGATGTTTGCTAGTGGTCTACGGGACTTCCAAGTGCCCTCTAATACTTTTTTTTTATTGTAGACCATTTTAATCACACAGTTAATTGCCTGTGTAAGATGTTGGCACTATGCAGTATATTTATAGCTAGCTGTGCATCCATATAGTCACCCGCATAAGTCTGCCTCTCTTAAAATTTCAGAATTAATCTTGTTTATAGCATAAACAAACAGCAAATACAAGCTTATGGGATATCTTCAGGAGAAAAAAGGGCTAAGCAATAAACCCATCACAAATCCAGAGTGAAGTCCTCAGATGGTTGGATGGCATCTTGTATGCCTCCTTCTTGCAACTCCTGCAGCCAAGCTGGTGCCAAACATATTGTTCTACTTTTCTTTGGACCACATCAGCGAGACCAAGAAGAGGGTCTTGTTGTCTGGGCAGCCCAGGATCTCCATACACACTGCCCAGGCTTGCACCCTGGGGAGGTCACTTTGGTGCTGCTAATGCAGTGGTTTGGCTTCACCCTTGGAGGTGCACTCCATTGTCTCTCAAGTCAGATGGGTGCCAACAACAAGATCCTAAGCATGCTGATTCAAAATGAGTTCTGCTGTGTTTAGGGTACAGCTTTCCTATAATTCCCAATCTCTACTAAAATTCAGTCATGATAAAAATCAGGTCAAAATGTAGGCAAAATCAGTGTCTGATTGTCAGTCTTTTAGTGCATGAACAGTGTACAACTTCTCCATTGAGTTATTGGCCTGAGGATGTTTGTCCTGTTTAGGACAAATGTTCAAAAATCAAAAGGCAGTCTGAACTTAATTTATTTAAGGCGTTTATATTGTGCTTCCCCCTATCCAGAGTATTTTTATTGAAACTTTTAAAAGATAGGTAGGCTATATAACATATTCATGAAGTTTTGTCACATCAAAGTACTGGGGAAGCATATATTTTTCTTCCTGACAATGAGTGAGGTGGGGGGAGGAGAAGAAAGTAAATATGGATAGAAGAATGGGTTCAGTTTCTGCAAACTTATGTTAATTTTTTTCAGGCAGGCCTCACAAGTTACGGTATAGTTACAACAATACACCAGTTTCGAAAAATTACAATAAATGAGAAAGAAAGAACAAGCTATAATTGCTTGTCCTCTCGCCTTAGGACAATATGGTCCCTCAAAAGCCCCTGTGGTGACAGGTTAGGGAGGGACCATCTCATAATAAAATCTTGGAAGGCTACAATATTCCTGTCTTTCACAGTGAAATATAATATGCAGTCTCTCCTTAGTCAGCTTGCGGTTTATAGAACTCCTTTTCTGTGACTTGCCATCCTGCCTGGCTGTTGCAACATGAAGATTAGTGGCACCCAGTGGTTTGAAGGCAGCTGATGCAATTATTTACTAGACGCCAGAGCCAACAAATTAGCTGCCTGCGTTAGTTCAGGACAATATGTGAAATCCAGCCCTGCCTCTAAGTCCTTGTTGCCTGCCGAGGGTTGCCAAGTCACAATGCTACAGGGACAGCTTAAGCTACGACTGGCAGGATTTCCTTTCTGTGCAGCTCTTTAAAAAAAAGTGTGCCAACCCTGTCTGTGAGCAGTTCCCAATGATCTATTTGTTGAGCATTTGTCCTGATTTCTTTGCAAGGAGTTAGACAAAGTTGACTCTTTAATGAGCATTCATTATGATTTGTTTGTTGGGAGGTTAGGTGACATTGCATCAAAGCAAGTGTGGTCCTACACTTTCCAGTTTATATTCCTTACCACAAAAAATAAAATAAAAAAATCAGTGTTTTGGAGAAAGCTGGTTTGATGCGCGAAACCTCCCAGTCAGCTATAATTGTGCAACCCAAATTCACTGTTACGTGACTGAATCCCACCAGGAAAAAGCAACAGTCTGAAAGTGCCCAATGTCTCAGTTCCAGGCAAGTAGCACTGTGTTCACCTTGCTGCTGGCCCACATTCCTCAACTCTCTTCTTGGGCCACTTCATTTCTATTATTAGTGCACACACAGCCCTTCTTGTAAATTCATAGAGTAGTGAGCTATCAATGTCTACTAGCCTTGATGGATGTGCTCTTGTGCTCATGTTCTGCTTTGCTGATTTCCTAAAGGCACCTGTGAGAACAGGATGCTGGACTAGATTGGCCATCCAGCAGGATGTTCTTATGCCCCATAGGCCCTATGTACATTGTTGACCCCAATGCCCTCCTTTTTCCTTGGCTCCATTTTTCCTCATCCCCTTGTCTTCTCTACCGATTGTTTCCTTGGGCACCTTGTTTTGTGCCCGCTAACTATTTTGACCACTTCCTTTAGCCACAATTGCACCCCAGTTCTTTCCATCATAGCCCACACCCCCTCCAGATTTTAAACACACCACAAGCTCATTCTGACATTGTTTCAGCCATCTAAGTTGGGAAGTCATTCCCTTTGAATGAAGCGGCTTCTCCTGTGAGACCAATATGTCTTTGTGTTCATCTTGCCAGGACTTCACCTCTCTCTCCTCTCCAAGTCTCAGAAATGTGGCATTCCAAAGTAAATAACAGAACAGCCATATTGGGAAAATATGAAAAGACAGGACGATGTTCTCTTGAACCTATACTGTATGTTGCTCAATATTCTTTCCAAAGCAACATAGTCAAGTTGTGGCCTCTATGAGAAGATTAATATTAGTCAGTATGACAAGACTCTTGCACATAAGAGGCATCACTTGTTGCCCCTGCAAGGGGGTCTCTTACTGCTCAAGATTCAAATTTCTTGTACCTTTTTGATGTGATGCATTTTTTTGTTTGAAACCACAGGTGTTCTGAGCAAAGCAATCTATATGGGTGGACACCATTCAATAAAATAGAGACTATTTAGTGATGCAGTGAGGATTAATATTTTGGGGCAAAGTTTTAAGATATGATACTTAATCATAGTCAATCTAGTCATTGACTACCTCAATGTGTAAAGTTTGTATAAAGATTGTATAAAGTTTTTGGTGACAAATGTTACAGAAAGTAGGGACATTTGCCTTGTGGAAAAGAAGAGTAAGGGGTGGCCTGTAATGATAAGGTAAAGAGGAGCAACAGTTATTTGTTTATTGAGGGTGGAAGGTATTGAATTTAAGTTGGCTTATAGCAAAAATCTACTGTAGGAATAGCAGGGCACTAGTACGAGATTCCTGAAGGGAGGCCGCAAAGTCTTTGGAGAGATTTTTTAAAGGGGAAACTGGGCAAACCGTTCCTCCAGAAAGCAGTTATATCTAGCTAATCTTCCTCCCAGAACAAATTCAGTCTTGTGTACACTGTACAGCTGTGTGGCTGTGAGTGGATGGGAGAAGAAGATCACTTGATTCATTGGCCAAAGCAAGGGGATGGGTCTTTGAGCACAGCATACTGCAGAAAACCCATCTAATTGCCCATGCACTATGCAGTTTTCAGGTTTCTTTCCTTCCCATTGATGGAATTGAAGACGAGGGTTATCACAAATAGTTAATTCACAATTGCTGATTTCAAGCAATGCAGTAGCACAACATTTTTTGTACTGTTGTGTTTTTCCTGAATGTTCAGTTTGTCCTCATATTGATCTACTTGGCCCATCTGTGGGTAGGAGATAGGGAAGGGAAATGAGTAAGTTGGGGATTTCTACAATATAGGTATGTTTGTGTGAGCATTTGCGTAAAGGAGAGTGAAGAGGAGGAATAAGTTGCCTAATAAGTGAGGAAAGAAAGGTATGGTGGGCAGGTCCCTTCAGGGGTGACAACCAACTCCCTTTTCTTGACCTTCCAAGGCACCAGTAAAACTTGCAGCAGGTTTGTTGTGTATGCATGCTAGACAGAGCCCCCTTTAGCCCTTGCTGTGAAGCTCACAGCATGTACGTGTGGAGTTGCCAATCAAGATGAATTAGGAAAACCTTGAAGCAGCATATTTCATAGGTTGAAAGACTGCATTTCCCTGTTGCAAGATGTCTGTATTACCCTTCATTAACACTTAATTTAAAAATGCTTAATTAGATCACTCCTTGCTGTAACAAGTCCAATACACTAAAACGTATCCAAACTTCCAATTAACCAATCTCTGAGTTGGCGGGAGGGAACGTTGAGAGAGGGAGTGACAGAAAGGTGAGGAAGGGAGGTTTTGTTTCCTAACCTTAACGGAAGTTCAGGCCTGCTCCCCTTCTGTGAAGGTTTAATGGTAGGGCATAACTGTAACTCCTGCCCCTACATCGTATGATGTTTTGAAGATGTAGCCCATTAAAAGCTTTAAATCAGGGCTGGTGGCTTGCAAGTAAAAGGCCTCTCCAAGTAACAATGTGGTGTTAGCCTAGTAAGGGTGAACCCCGGGGCTGTAATTAAAGCCCTGCAAAGCCAGAGGGTTTGCCGCCCGCCAGTGAAGATTTCTGCAGCATGCGCAGCACAAGCCAGGGGCGAGTCAAGTCTTTGCCTGACACCTTTTCCTCCACTCTTCTTGGTCTTTTGCAGTTGGAGGAGGACAGGCATTCTCAGCACTCCCTCCCGAGGTACAGCCCCCTCAGAAGACTGGCGTCCTCCGTTTTCTCCTCCTCAACCCTGGAGACAGAACAGTACCCTCACCTTGGCGGCACTTTCATACAGCGCAGCCGTTCGGCGGAGAGCAGCCCCGTGCGCATGCCCCACCGCAGGCACATGCCCCTCACAGCAGGAAACCACAGACTCATGCCTTCTGTCCTCCGCATTTCCAGATCCCAGCTCCAGCAGGTGTGGGCCCGCTTCACACACAAAACATAGCCTGTACCGGGGGAAGCAGCAGCCTTTGTAATGCAATAATAGAGCCCACCTGCCCAGTGTGTCACCATTTAATGCAATACTGAATCCCAGACAACTTTGGCCTCAAAGGTACTGTAAACTTCCAAGTCCCCTGCGAGAGAAAAAAAACACAGAGACTCAGAACACCCACCTCTCTCATTCTCCAGCTTGCTGGGCCCGAGGCTGCGTCACGACTCAAGATGAGAATACAAATAGTATGGACATGTAACGCATTAAGAGGTTTACATCAGGGCTCTGTGGCGGTGGCCTCCAGCAGTGGGGTGACGAGCGTAGGGCTGTCTCAGCAAACAGACAGGAGACAGGGGAGGGGCACTGCAGGTATCAGAGAGAGCTGTCTTCCCAGTCAGATAAAATCTGTACCAAATTCTTGATCTGTGATTTGTGCTTCCCCTCAGATTTCACTCAGCCCTTGATTCAGGTGAACACGCATGAGAAGTTTGGGTCAAGAGCTCAGGAGCTGAGAGGGATGTACACTGACATATTTGCAAATCACCCTGACAGCCAAAATCACAGTACTTTTATTGCAGCTTGTGTGAGGCATACAGACTGCAGCCCTTGCACCCCTGTGGTTTTGTCTTCACTCTGTGACTATTTTTGTCACTTAACTCTGCGTAGATCCGCCTGCACTTATTCTTTTCCAACTCTATCTGCCAGGCATGACAGTATAGCAACAATTTTTATCTTAACCCATTTATTGATTGCTATAAAGGCTTCCTGGCTTCAGAAACAAGGAGGCTAGCTTCTTGCCTCTGGCCTGGCTTTTGTGCATTTCTGAAGAGAAACAGATTTCAAGCTAGTGTATAAGAAGGAACTGACCAACTTAAACCAATTCTAATTGTTTTTAACTTGGAAAGTGACAAAAATACTCCTTTTTATTTCAATCATCCAGCTTCTCTTGGTGGAGAAGACAAAGTCTCATCAGCCAAAATCTATTTGGGCAATCTGAAAAAGCAAGATTATGGTTGCGAGAGCCACCCCTTGCTTTTAGCTGGTTAGGTTAGATTATTCAGAGCCAGAGAAAATGTGTCTTTAAATCTCAAATGTGACTTAAAATTGTCAGTTAGCCTCCAACCACCCTGCCTACCCCACTGCAAGGTGTGAACCTCTTTGATGTGCACAGTTAGACTTGATAAAATCTCCCTCTGTCCTAAGCGAAAGTTTTGTTTAGTATTAACTGGATATCATCCTGACCTAAACTGGGATACCATGAACCAGCTTGATCCAGGTCTCTTGAACAGTGTAGGAGCTGAGTGATGCTGAGGTGCTTAGAGCAGAATCACCGAAGAACAAAACATAAGACTGAAAGAAACTTGGTCCAAGGTTGAAGAACCAGAATACTGAAGGTTCTGGTGCAGTAGTTGGTTTTGTGCTATAGAGCTTTCTGGGGCTTAATAGCATGGTTTTTTTTTATTATTATGGGGGTGTTTTTAAGATAATTAAGGCTTGCCCCACAGACATGCCAGCTTGGAATGGTCAACACACTGGAATTGGGCCTCCAAATCCCAACTGGCTTAAACATCATTTTTTTAAAACAAAAACATTTATTTGTTTATTGCTGTGCTTTTTGCTGTGCTCTCCTACTCATCAAAAGAGCAGATTCTGCAAAACTGTCCAGTGTGATGGAACTCTCATCTAGAGTAAAAAACAACAGCAGGAGGCTCAATAGATTGCCTCTATAGCCTGCCTGGGTTTTAATTGCTACACAGGAGCCTTTCATGCTCCTTGGCCCTAAGGGAATGGACTACGTGCTTTTGTCAAAGTAACTCAAATGCAAGCCAACCAGGGTCATGATTTTAAGCCAAGGCCAGGTGAAGGGGGTAGCAGATACGAGATTTTCAGCTAGGTTCAAAGGTCTGCTCTTCAGTATAGTGATAATTCAGTTGCAAATGAGTGGTGCATTCTAAAAGCATTTATTGCGATTGATAGCAAAGCTTATCAATATGTGAGTGTTCTTTTCAATGCAGAAAGATTTGTGCTTTTTGACACACTTACTGCACAGCCCCTTTTAACCATTTAGAACTTGATAATGGTATACCCTTTCAGCTAGAGACTTGGCTGCAGTCTTCCCAGCAGCATTCCTTCCTGCCATTTTCTGCAGTGGTGCTCGCTATAAGTGGTGATGTCAGACTAAACAAAAATAATGGGACTGTTTTCAAGTTGATCATTTATAGTGTGTGTGTTTTTAAGGGGGGGAAGTCCCAAGAGAAAACTGCTGAACCTTTCAGATGTACAGGAGCATTTCTGGGCCACCCGACAAATTCCAAACTACATACCTCTCTCAGATTTTAGAATGGAAAAAACCCGAACAACAAAAACTTAGGAAATGATAAGAGATTCAGAGCAGTACATATATCAGACACACTCACTTTCTCAAACACTCCGTTTTCTAAGAGAAGAAAGTCTAAACTTAAGGCTGCCTCAGTATCATTTATATGCATAGCCAAGTACTGGTCTTAACTTGAGATAAATTCTTCTGTTAATTTACTTTCTCGCCAGCAGAATTTTCTTTGGTTTCCTCCAGATTTTATCTTAATTCCACACAACAGTTCTCTCTGCTTTCACAATATCATTATGTATGTTTGTGTGTGTTGTTAGCCATGCCATTCCTACTTGGTTTTATTTTTTGAAGCATTTCTTGCCATTCTGAGGGATTAGATAAGAGCCTAGGGAACAGAATAATAAGAGGTTTTGATCCTCCAGTTTTGAAAATTTAGTATCCCTCTGAGTCAGGGGGGTCATTTTCAACTTGATATGTTTGTGCGTGTGCACACATGGAAATTATAGACCTTGCATTTCTAAGGCTGCAGTCCTATGCACACTGCCTTTACAATAAAACTCATTAAACTTGCTTCTTAGTAAACACTGGGTCATGTTCCAATGCTCCTAATCTCTCATCAGAAATGGCATTCTGTACAGTGGCAATGAAATTTATGTTTTGAGGAAGCTAGTTAATGGAAAGCTTCCTGTACTCATATTTTGAGTACAACATTTTCTCTTCAGGCTGATCCTGCAGGAGAAACCCAGCTCTAGTAATCACAGTTTTGCTTATACAGCATGCATTGCATCAAAGCCTGAGCTGCAAAATAATAGCTTCTTCCTGCCAAGCAGCTTGAAGTTCAAAATACCTCACTGACACAAACTTGATTTGCAATTAATGGGCTTTGCACCAGCAATGTCTCACCAACAGAGTAATGTGTTGAGGACCAGAGACTTGGTGAGTGTTCAGTTTTGTTTCAAAGGTCTCTAGATTATGAGAATATACAGGGCAAAGCTTTTTGGATTGTTTTTGCTCTGTGCTTCATAAAGACCAAAATCTTTTCATCCACACAGATCAGTGGGCACTATTGGATTGTTTATTTCTCAAAAACTGCAAAGAGCAATAAACACAGGAGTTGCTCATAAAACTTGAGTTATGTTTTGCGTGAAAGTTTCATTTGAGAGGGAGTCTGTTTTGACTTGATACAATAAATTACCACCACTACCTTCTTGGTTTTCTTGTCCCTCAGCTCCTTACTCAGTCCCTTGCCCCTCTGTTGTCTTCCCTATAACAACAGTTCCATTTGCCAGTAGGCCTTTTACAAAGTTTCCCCCCTAGCACACTATTTTACCTCATTTTCCTGCAGTCTCTTCCCTTTCTTCCATCGGCTTCTCAATACCATATGTTTCATTATTACTGCCCCATCCTCCAACTACCCTGTCTCTAGCGGCCTTTGCACTCAGTTTATCAGCCCTGTTTGCCTCTTTGTCCCCTTCCTCTCAGTAGCACACAAATTCAGTTTCTTGTTGGCATTCCCTTAGTTTCTATTCCCAGGCAAACCTTTGGTTTCCTTCAGAGCAGTGGCTCTGATAGTCAACATACTTTGAATGGCACTTTCCTCTTACAAATTGGAATGTTTGTGAACATTCCATGACTCTGCAGCAACTCAGCCTATGGTTTGGGAATGGCTTGCAAGACAACAGGCAGGCAGTTCCTCCATATGATGTATATATGATGAAATATTAGCTTTTTATGGCATCTTTCATCCCAAATGTTCTGAAGTGCTTTACAAAAACATGTACACACTTGTATATATATGCATAGTATTTATTTATTTATTTATATATTTAACATAGCTACTCCATAATAATAATAATAAAATCCTTGTTCTGCTGTTGAAATTCCTCCACCTCTAATGGAAGGAAAGGGCAATTTGATTCAACAGTCCCAATGCTGCTATATTCCAGCTTGTGATAAGCTGTGTAATGAGAGTGAATTTGATGCTTTAGAGAAGATGTAAGAAAGAAGAATGCAATTGGAGTGTATGCAGGACCTGGGGATGCTATTCCGGCTGGACGAGAGAAAAAAAGCATCCAGGGTTCATTAATATCCAAAGAAGGTTGGGATCTCTGTTTTATGTGTGTGTTAAACTACACCATAGATCCATTACTGTGAATCCAGTATCAAAGATTCTGTGAAATATCTTTCATTTTTGCTCCTTTGACATGAAATAGTCTGAGCTTCCCAATGATGTATCTTTTTGTGCAGGTGTCTGAAGTAGGCACTGAAGTCTGTGCTGCTTCATTCCTCTCTCATGAGTTTTGATGGTGCTTCCTCCATGTGCCATTATTGCTTGTTCAACACATTAGTGTGTGAATAATCTTTGAATAAGGTGGTTTCAGGGGGAGAGGACAGAATTGCTAATATTCATTCATATGGGTTGGTTGTGAACAGAGACACCAGGTTGCCCCAAGGTGAAGGGGGCCGGGTGTGCGATGCATGTGTGATGTGTGATGCCTCCATGTTTTGTTGCAGCAAAATTCGTACTTCACCAATGTAGTAAGTTTTCTGCATCCCCCACAACCCCACCATCCCAGTTTTTGGATAGATAACACACTGAGCAATGTCCCCTATTCTAAGTCAGGCTTCCTCGCCAACCCATGAGTAATGTTACTTGTGAATAGGCTTGCCAACCTGCCATTGGGCTGACTTGTGTTTTTACACACACGGAGATTTTACTGGCAAGTAAGTGTCCCAGCTTTTCGTCATTTCAAGCAGCAGATTAGCACATATACCTACGAATAAACCTGGCACCCCAGCCTGCTGCTTGAAGTGACATGTTTTTGTGCCTCAGTCCATATCTTGCCCACCATTGTTTCTCTCCTGATCATTGTGGGCATGCAACAGGAGTGCTCTGGTGCAGTTTTCCTGTTCTTGAGAACATGGGTGGTTTCCCTAACCTTTTCCTCTCCAAATTGGCTACCTTCTGTTTAACCAGCTCCTTCTTTATGATGTGAGCTACAGGTGGACACTGGCAGGTTATGGAAATGAAGGCCATATTAAAAACCAAATAATGTGTTCCCCTTTTTCATATTTGCCCCATTGCTATTGTTTTAACTACTGGATCTTCTGTTTTTTTGACTGGACATGGATGCACTGTGTCCAAGGCCCACAAACAGCAGTTGTCACCCTGATATGTCTTACAATGGTATGTGGCAAGCTTTTTCGGTGCTGGGAAGGCAGTGTCTTAGTATGCAAGCCCCGTTTTTGAATTTAGTATTGCAAAGAAAGTAGTTCAGTCAGATAGATGAAAAATCACTTTGGCAGTTTTTCTGAAGCAGCAAAGTGGTACCATATGTGTAGTCCATAGATCACAATCACCATCCCTCTGTCCCACTTCTCCTTACTATAAAAGAGACACTACCAACAAAATCCACCCCCGTCACCCAACCCTAGAGCTGTGCTAATGACGAAGGGGCTGCTGGGATGTTCACATTTTCTTAGCAGGCAATGTAGAGTGCTGTCTGCTGGCTCTGCCCCTGTGTGCCAGGGGTTAGGCACCTGTGCAGCTGTTGATGCTACCATCATATTCCAGTGCTGGAAGAAGGGCACAAATTGTATACTTCTACTGGGGTTGGAACCCTCAAGCCTGGTCCTCTGAGCTGCTGAGGTTGCAGTGCAGCTTCTCATCTGATTTAGCATCGGGTCACATGGACTAGACTTTTGAAGTCTTAGGCCATCATAGTTTTGTCCCTGCACCACTCGCACCCTATGCCCTTTCAGCTATCTTTCTGTACAAGAGCGCTTGGTTGAAGCTGCGTGGCACTGTGAATTGTGATTTATTGGGTGTTGTCTTTCCCCACAACAGTATGAATCTGGTAGGGTGTGTGTTTTGTGTAATGTTGCCTAGTAAGGTAAGCAATCGGTCAATTGTTCTAGCCCCTTTCCTTGTTAGACTCTTACCTTGTTAGACTCTTACCATTTAATCACTTTCTGGGTCACTATAACATTTAGATCTGCATCAGCAGTTCCACGAAACAGCACAAAGATGACATTTATAGGAAATGTTTCTAATTCTCCATTTGATGTATTGAAAGTCCTTCTTTGTACTACTCAAACCATTGAGAAAATGATCTTCTATTGAATGTACTTTTTTTAAAACAAGCTGCTAAACCATGTAACCTGGGGGTTGAAAGTTGACCTCCATTTTGCATTCACCTTGCATGCAACTTAACATTCGGATACAAACTTGCGCTTCGGAATTTTTTCCCCATTTTTTATGACGTGATGTGTTTTTCTGTTGGGTCCTGTCACCTCAGTGCACCTGGCTTAATTATATCTTTCTTTATAAGAAATCACAGAGCTTCCTTATCAACACATCATTGCAAGTGCAGACAGGTGATCTGCCAACACGAAATGTACCCACATTGCAAAAGCTGCTCCATGTTACCAATGGAATAAGAAGGATGCTCATGGGACACTTACTTGCCCCTTCCCTTTGGTCCTTCCTGAGAAAGGCAAGGTCAAGGTCACCTTCAGCATTCTCAATGCACTGGGGAGAAATTAATATTTCCCAGATGATTTTTCTGTGTCCTCTTATTTGTTAGGGAAAGACAAGAACAATTGTTAGTGAAATTTTCTCCCTTCCATATCTGCTTTACTGTCCTCCCCACCAATAAAATAGAGCAACAAATGATCCAATAAGGGCAAACCCAGCTGGGCTTAGTTTCAGCACGTCTGATCCATGCAATCCACATTGTAGCCTTTGCTAGTGCTTCATTGGGCTATATAATATGAAAGGGATAGCCAGCATGGGCTTGTGTAATCTGCAGAGCAGTGGGTGTCTTCAGCAGGGAGTCATGGGAAAGTAGGCGCCTTCTTTCACACCCTGCTTTCTTGGTTTTGCAGCACTTGCAGTGCTGAACCAGGACAGGGAGGCACCTTCTAGACCTGCCCTCGGCCTACAAAAGCCAGTGAAGGGTTAACTAGCATCTGATAGCAAAGTATTAGAAAGTCATGCATCTGCTGTAGCACTAAAGTGTAGACTGCTGAGGTTGTGGGAAGGGAATTACTGTCGCTCCACTGTGCAGTTTCTTCTGGAAGACACTGTGCCTTTCATATTTCAAAAGGCAGGAATCATACAAGGTCCATGGTTCCCAGGAGATTCAAAACCCAAGTCTCCAAGTCCCATCTAAACATCCTATTCTGCTGGCAAAGGATTATGCTGCTTCCAGGATATGCTAAGGCCCTGACTTAAAAACAAATCTATTCCAGAGAAAGCTGGATTCTTCATTGTTGGTTTGCCAGCTGCATTTCTCAGGGCTAAGGCCTCTTCCAGTTTCAGATGCTTGTTTTCTGTTTCTCAGGCCTTCCAGCTTCCAGATGCGCAGTTATAATAATTAATAATAAAAATCCTCAGGGACCAGCATATCCTTGCTTTGCCTTATCTCCTAAAACTGCAGGCTTGCTGCTACTGTTCAGTTGGCAGTGAGATTTTAATAAAAGGATGCAGAGTCAGATTTATTTTGTTTCTGTTCTGTTTATGCAACGTGGACACCCATGTTTAGTCAGATGTGAGTGCCGTTAAATTCACTTTGGCTCACTCCCAAGTCAGTGTGCGTAGAATTGCACTCTTCATCACTTTAAAGGGCCAGACACACAAAGGAGCCGATCTCTTGAGCAACATTTGAGAGACCAGCAACAGGCTGTGGGATCGTGCTCTTCGTCCTTAGAGGAAAATCCCCAGCACTGGAGTTTATGTCAGTGTATACCCTAAACAGAATTGTCAGAATGGGGGAAATCACTCTGAAAAGAGAGTGTGTGATCCTACAGCCAACTGCGTTACCTTTGGCTCTTGTCTTAGAGCACAGGTGCATCCTGAATTGTTTTTCCAAAATGTTAGTTTGGATATCTTGAGCATTTTCTTTTGTTTTTTTGCACGGGCAGCTGATTCTTAATGTTTAGAAAGCCCCTTGAAAACCTCAGGTACTAGATTGTCTTGGAGTCACTGCAGAAGGACATAAATATATTAAGCAGGAGCACTTGCCATGGCATCAGCTGAGGAAGGGATGGAGGACCTTCTCCCTGGGAGAATGGCATATTTTACCTTGAATTGAGGGAGAGCAGGAATTAGCCTGGAAGGACCAAGCTGCCTGAAGGGGTTCAAAAGTTTTGTTTCCCCTGAGCCTTTTTATTCTTTGCGTGTATTCCCCGCAAGATCCTAAGGTAACACTCCCAAATCCCCACCCCACCCTTCACCCTTTTGTACTGCAATAACATTGTATAATATGCTTGCACTATTCTCCCGGGCGCACCAAGCATGCAAGAAGAATAAAAAATATTGAAGCTTTTTTCACAATAAAAGCACTGTATTATTTGTGTATATAGAGAGGCTAAAGGCGAGAGAGAATTTTAATTCTGTCTCATGTATAAAAGCATGCACTGAATTACTGGTATGTAGAACACGCTGTAAATGCTGCAGAGTACTGTAAGATCCTACACTTGAAATCACAGTTAACAAGCAACTTCATCTAAAAAAAGGAAAAGAAACAAAAAACTAAACCGAAGCTGTGCAATGGATTTTGTGCCTTTTTTAAATCCATGTATCCAGACAATCGGAAAAAAGCTTGTATACTACCAAAACCTTATTAAAGAATCAAAGGCAGAACTTCGTGATGGTTGTTTTTCTTTGAGTTTGACCTTCACTGGGGAAGAAAAATACTTTTGTTGTTCTTATGCAACTTGCAGATCCATATGCAAGAACTCTGCCATTGGGCAGTGCCAGTATATATGCACATTTTTTGTTTTGTTTCCCCCCAATACATATCCAGGGCAAAGTATTTCCCTTCTGGGATATCCCCTCCTCTAGAGGGAAGACAGAGTTAACCTCTGACTTCAACTGCGGGTAGGAAATTCCCTGCTATGCTTGATGAGTCCTGCTGTCTGGACAGCAGAGTAGTGTTTCTCTGGCGTTCCTCTGGACTCTATATTGCGATTCTATTACACACACACATCCCACCCTTTCCTTTCCCTTCCAGACTTCCATAGTGATCCCTTGGACAGGGAGGAGCATGGGAAATGGTTCATCTCCCCACCCCAGCTGGGATGTAGTCAACAACTTGATCTTCCTCATAGCACAGATGGAGAAGGAAACAGCTTCCCCATTTCTATTCCAGGAACCGAGGAGAGTTCTGTGCAGTGGCTGGAAGTTTATTCTCCCTGTGTGTTCAGACAGGAGAGCTCCAGTGGTAGCCCCTTCTGCACTGTGGAGAAGATTACAGCCATCTCTGAGCATGCCAGCATGTTGAGACCAGTGGTGGTAGCAAGATTTAGTGTGCCTGCTGCCTCAGGTTGACTGGTGATGTCACTCACTTCAGCTGAGGGCACAACACATATGGCAAAGTTGACACCATGGGGTATAGTTTCTCCCAAGACACTCATCTGCACCCACACCAACTTCCTTGGAACTATTGTCTCACAAAGTAAAATCCAGGGTTCTGGAGTGGCTTAAAAAATTGGCCAGAGGAATAAAGGGGTTTGACTCATAGGGCTAGACAAATAGCAAGCGCTATGCTATTTGGGGTGGGGTGGGGTGGGGTGGGGAGAGATCACCCTTGCTGGACAAATGTACTCCCATGAGTGCAAGAGGAACACCACAAGTGTAGGAGACATTGCTCTCTCTCGGCTAGTCATTCCTTCAGCAGTTCCACTAATCAATCCCCTTGTTCATGGTTTCATCTATCTGAGACTCTGGACAGCTGCTGCAACTCAAAACAGACAATTCTGGGCTCTATCGGCAAAACAGCTGACCCCATATAAGCAGCTTACTCTGATTCTAGATAACTGGTGGAGCCCCTTTTTCATCCTAGGGGTTTCATTCCCTTGTGAGCAACCTTTCTGCATGCTAATGGTAGGTGGACCCAGAGGCAAAAGCAGAGGTGGATTTAGAGGAGCGCAACTGTTTTGGTTGCACTTGGGGCGGAGCCATGGGGGTGCTGTGATTTAGAATGGAGCACAAGAGGCAGGGCAGCGGCAGATTTTGGGCATCACACTGAAATTTGAGACCCCAAGATCCGCCATTGGAAAAAGCAGGAAGAGCGATGGATGTGACTCTTAACTTTGTTACAATGTACCGTATTTTTCGCTCTATAAGACACACTTTTGCCCTCCTAAAAAAGTAAGGGGAAATATGTGTGTGTCTTATGGAGCGAATGCAGGTGGGAGGCTCTGCTCAGCGCTCCCTTTAAAGAGCTGCATAGAGCGTGTGTGCGGCTCTTGGGGGCTGTCAGTAACGGGCTGCCCTTCTCCCTCCTCGGGGAAAAGCCTGCAAGTGTGACACACACGCTCCACGCGGCTTGTGAAAGGGACCGCTGAGCAGAGCCTGGGATGCATACAGGCTCTGCTCAGCGCTCCCTTTAAAGAATATTTTTTCCCTTGCATTCCCCCTCTAAAAACTAGGCACGTCTTATGGTCAGGTGCGTCTTATGGAGCGAAAAATACGGTACATTCCAGCGGCAAAAGAGTCTAATCTTACAGCTCAAGGCCACATTCCAGCCAGGTAAAAGCACCTAAGCTATTTTAGGGCAAAGCAGGTCCAGGCTTAAACACGGCTGGGAGAAATCCCCGAAGGCTGGATAGAGAGGACTGTCAGGCCACATTTGGGTCTTCTTGCTAGAAGAAAGGCTTTAAAAATGACTTCAGTGGTCTTGAGGTTAAGAACATAAGAAGAGCTTGATGGATCAGGCCAATGGCCCATCCAGCCCAGCATCCTGTTCTCACAGCGGCCAACCAGGTGCCTGTGGGAAACCCACAAGCAGGATTCGAGCACAAGGCCATCTCTCCCCTTCCTAAAGTTTGCAGCAACTGGGGTTCAGAAACAGGACTGCCTCCAACTGTGGAAGCAGAACATAACCACCGTAGCTAGTAGCTGTCTATGAATTTGTCTGATACTCTTTTCAGGACATCTAGGTTGGTGGGCATCACTGCCCTTGTGGGAGCAAGTTCCATAGTTTATTTACTTTATTTCATAAAATTTACACACTGCTTGATTGTAAGGGTGGGGGGAGGGCTTCAAAGCATTGTACGAAAAGATAAATAAATTACCAAGAAAAAAAATCACAAGCATTGTTTAAAACATAGAAAAAGTTAGAATACTGAAACAGGTTACAATTCACATCCCCTTTCTTTTTTTTTTTATATTTTAATTCGTTTTGCTACATCAAACAAAACAAACGAAAGAAACATACATAACACATACACACAAAAAAGAAATACATAAAAAAGAGAAATAATAATAAAGAAAGCAAAAGAAAAAAATCTCCTAACATAAGATACCAACAAATTAGGTTACACTTACTAGATGACAACACTAATTGACTTCCCTTCATCTCAGTTTCAGAATATATTATATGATTTTTTATCAATTCACATCCCCTTATTATTTTTAATAATATTTAATAATAATATTTAATATTAATATTTAATAATATTTAATTATTATTATTATTATTAAATTAAATTTCTATACCCCCTCTACCCACAGGTCTCAGGGGTACAACATTAAATCACAGTATAAAAACACAAAATGCGTGATAAAAACAAAAAAAACCCAGTAAACAAGAACCCAATCAGCATCTGGGTAAGCTTGTGTAAACACAAATGTTTTTTAGCAGGCACCAAAAAGCACACACTGAAGGCACCTGCTTGGTATCAATAGGCAGGGAGTTCCAAAGTGTAGGTGCTGCCACACAATATGATTATGTTCTTACAAATGCGGAACAGGTATTGTGTGGCACCTGTAGCACCACCAATTCTGCCGATCAAAGCGATTGAATGCAGTAAGGCAATCTCATAGGTATGCTGTTAAGGGCTTTATACACTAATCGTCACACTTTGAACTTGTCCCAGTGGCAAGTGAGCAACCAGTGCAGTTCTCTCAGCACAGATGTTCTATCCTGGCAAGGCCTCACTCCTGTCAGCAATCATGCGGCAGCATTCTGCACTAACTGCAGCTTCCGGATCAAGCGCAAGGGAAGCCCCACCCAGAGCACATTGCAGTAACCCAGTCTTGGAGTAACCACTGCATGAACTACCATGGCAAGGCTTTCCTGGCCCACGAATGGCCGTAGCTGTCAAACCATTTGCAGCTGATAAAAGGCACTCCTAGCCTCTGAACCTCCAGCGATAGAGCTCTGTTCTGCTCGTTACAGCTGTTGTCATGCTGGGTTTAAAGGTTTTGGCTGCTGTGCTGTGTACAGTCTAGGACAGAGATTCCCAAACTTACTGCACCCCCCTTTAAAAATAATAATTACTCAGGCCCCCCCCCCCCGAAATCTACCTGGCGGCTCAGTCTGATCTACCCCAGGGGCATGGCTGGTGCCACAGCTCACCTGCCATTGGCCAAATAGACAGGCAAACTGCGACCCATTTCATGGGTGATGCCAAAAAAGGTTCACCCAAGCCTGGGAAAACCCTTTGCTTCCAGCACAAACGCTGAATCCAGGGGAGGCATTTCTGTCCCACAATGGTGCCCGAACTGGTTGTAAGCATCATTACATAACAGATTAAATATGAACGATTTTTCAAAATTTCCTTCTCTTTCTTTATACTTCCACCGCCCCCTTATTATTACTCAGCGCCCCCCAATTGCACCCAAGGCTACTACTGCCCCCCCGGATCATTCCAGCTCCCCCCCCCCCAGGGGGCGATATTGCCCACTTTGGGAAATACTGGTCTAGGAATGTCTCTTCCTCTGGTTTTGACCCCTTTCTCCCCCTGGGGTTGCTAATCCCGAAATGAAAAACTATCCTCTGGCTTTATCTGAGAAGGGGGTGTCATGGCAAGACAACCTCACCCACTCCCCACACTTTTAAAACTCCTCTTGCTCGCTGCTGCCTGGTTAATCCATTGTAGTTTTCCAGCTTCTTGCCACAGCTGCTGCCTCCATGAGCCATTAGGAGGGACACAAGGGCCTAGAAAAGAACATGGTGTCCTTCTTGACTGTTGGGCCTGCTGTTGGTGTCGTCCACTCAGTCCTCCAGAGCCTGTCTTTGCATGCAGGGAAGTTCCTAACTCGCCAGAGTTTAAAATCCATCAGTTTACCTTCACCTGGTTTAGCTGGCCTGTTGAAGCCGTTTCTGCGATGTGGCGGCTGTCGCACACTGACAGTTTTTAGGAGCCGCAGGTGAGAGCTGAGAGCAGGGTGGGGACCACAAAATAAATAAATAACAGCAGGTAGATTTAGAAGCAGTGCAAAGTAGACACCCACGCAGAGACCTAAGTGTCTAGTACAGTGGTACCTCTGTATGCAAACGGGATCCGTTCCGGAGCCCCGTTCGTATCCTGAAGTGAACGCAACCCGCGTCTGCACGTGCGCGGGTCACGATTTGCCTCTTCTGCACATGCGTGTGACGTCATTTTGAGCATCTGCGCATGCGCGAGCGACGAAACCCGGAAGTAATGCATTCCGTTACTTCCGGGTCGCCGCGGAGCGCAACCAGAAAATGCTCAATCTGAAGCTACTTCAACCCGAGGACTATATTACTAATTTCCTGGGACAGGAGGATTATGATCTGTCATGTAGATACACCACCTGGAATTTCTTGTCCTTCTTTCTTCTGGTCAGCAGTCCTGGTGGAGCAAGAAGACAGCGATTGCCTCAACCACAGCTTCCCCACCCTGGTTGAACCTTCAACTCCTGGAGTCTTATCCCCGCCAATGCTTACTCTTGTTCTCATGGCACCTGCTCCTCTCTGCAACACCATCTTCCCTCAGCCTCTTTTTTTTTGGTCTCATCCCGCCCCTGCTTTCATATTTCTATTCCCCATCTCTTTTTGTGGGACTCCATGGTAACAGTGCACAAAGGCATTTCACTCTCCCTGCAGTTCACATCCTTGACGGAATCTCAGGCGCAGGTGGGCCGTGCAGTATGGCTAGGGAATCCAGCATCAACACCACCCTAAGAATTTTCTGATAATTATAAATGAATAAATCCCAGGCTCCCTCCAAATTGTTAGAGAATCTCAGGCACCCCTGGAAAATATTTGACAATGGCCCTTCCAAAACTTTTTTTTTTTTGCCTGTGAGTAAGGTGGTCCAACTGTGGGTCTATTGTTATTTAATCTGGTTTTAATATTTTCAAAGGGAAAAATGGGATTAGTCCCTGCTCCTTCCTGTCTTCCTCTCCTGAAGGGCAGCACATTGCGGATGGGAGAGAAAAGCCTAATTAAGCATATCAAGTTCTATACAGTGGTAGCTTGGTTATCAAACTTTATCCGTTCTGGGAGTCTGTTCGACTCCTGGAACTGTTCGAAAACCAAGACGCGGCTTACAATTGGCTGCAGGAGCTTCCTGCACTCAATTGGTAGCCGCATCGGACATTTGGCTTCCAAAAAATGTTCGCAAACCAGGACACTTACTTCCAGGTTTGCTGCGTTTGGGAGCTGATTTGTTCAGGAGCCGAGCCATTTGAGAACCAAAGTACCACTGTAGATATAATAATAATACTAACAAAAAAACTATTATTTGTTCCCCGCCCATCTGACTGGGTTGCCCCAACCACTGTGGGTGGCATCTAACAGATATAACAACATAATAAAACATCAAACATTAAAAACTTTCCTATACAGGGTTGCCTTCAGATTTCTTCTAAAAGTCATAAAGTTTATTATCTCCTTGACATCTGATGGGAGGGTGTTCCACAGGAACACCTACTGAGAAGGGCCGCTGCCTGGTTACCTGTAACTTCACTTCTCACAATGTGGGAACTGCCAGAAGGCCCTTGGACCTCAGGGTCAGGCTGAATGATATGGGTGGATTCAAGTATACAGATCAGGTATATCAAGATCTAGATACACACACACGTGCACGCATACACACTCACTCTCACACACATGTTTATAGCAACACTCTTTCCATGCTATTGTGAATGGCTATGAGCCATCGGATGTGTTCCAGTTTACTATTTTAGATCCTCTTCTTTCAAAGTGATATTGCTCGTGTTGATGTTGTACCTCCTCCAGTTTTCTTGCTTGGTGGCCCATGAGACTGGCTGATGCATTAACTGTATAATGAGCTTTTGCATTGTTACCTGTCAGGAGTGTTCATCAGACATCACACTAGCAGGAGGTGTAGGGGAGGCCCTGCCTCTTGCTTGTCTTTAGCAGCAGTGACCTGAGATGAGTGGGAAGCAGTGGCCTTTCCTTCCTTTCCTTTCCTACTAGTACCATGCCTGGATATTAATGATGAAGCACTGAAAAAGAATGAAGGGGGAATTCCACGAACTGTTGATCAGACATCCCAGAAGACACTCTCAGGCCCTAAGGACCGAGTTTAATACCATGCGGTAATGTAATGTCTTTGTCCAGAAACTATCCTCAAAGGCAACTTTTAGTATTTTTAGGTTCTGTCTTGAGCCTTCTCCAGTTCTAACCAATTTTTCATGAATCAGACATGGTTTGGGTCCATAAATGATACATTTAAAGCACATGACTTCCCCCAAAATAATTCTGGGAACTGTCCCTTGATGTGGGCACTGGGAATTGTAGCTCTGCTGGGTGTGAACCACAAGATTGTTTGGTGGAAGCCATGTGCTTTAAATCTACTTTGAATGTCTGGTGCGGATGCCCCAAATACATTTTCCATTTAGTGTTCTCGGGATAACTCTTTTCTCCTTCTTCCTTGTCTTGCTCCAGGTGTTCACACTGAAGCCTTTTGAAATGAATGGTCTCCCCAAGGTGGTGCCTTTAAGTTTGCCTTATCAAGACTTTAAAAGGGATGTGTCAGAAAACAGGGAAAGGTCCAGAATTCTCCAGCATATAAAGAAGGTGGATTTCTCAAATGTTGTCTTAACTGCCCCTTGCAAACCACCGGCGGCCCATCTAGAAATGGCAAATGACAGATATGAGAAGGAGGAGGAGGAGGAGGAGGAGGAAGAAGAAGAGGAGGAGGAAGAGGACGAGGAAGAAGAAGATGATGATGAAGCTGGTGACTTAGGAGAAGACCTTGATCTGCACAGCGACTCAAGCAGTGACGTGAGCCAGAAAAGTACTGAGCACAGTCAGGAAGGTGCCCCATCCACCCTCTTGGCTGATGACCAAAAGGAGTCCAAGGGCCGAGCCTCAGCAGCAGAAGGAGACTTGGAACTTGAAGAAGGCTCCAAAACATTGGTTCTCTTTTCGCCCGGTGACATCAAGAAGTCTCCCGTGAACGCAGACTTGGCTCCTGATGCCGATCTCGGCACTCTCGCTGCATTGACTCCACAGAGTGAGAAACCGCAGCCAATGGGAAGCCAGCTTGATGTATCGGAACCAGGGACCTTGTCCTCCATCCTTAAGTCAGAACCAAAGCCTCCTGTTACTGTGGCCACCACCTCATCCCCTTTCACCAAAGTTGAGCGCACGTTTGTCCACATCGCGGAAAAGACCCATCTGAACATCATGTCTTCCGGTGGCCAGCTGATGAGGCACGAGGAATACCCTACTCCAGGGCAGTATGAAGAGATCATCATCGAGGAAGAGATGGGGGGAAATCAGGCACTGGTAGAAAACGGGAGCGTGAACTCAGCTCTGGAAGGGGGAGAGATGGAAAGCTGTGCTCTCTCGGTGAATCACATCGAAACCACCTCTGAAATTGTAGGGGAGCAGGCTGTGCTCCTCAATGGTGTTAGTAAAATGGAAGAAGACGACCTGGAACACAAAGGCACAATTGCCCTGGAATCAGATTTAGAAGAAGCCGATAAGATGGATACAGAAGAGCCTGGCCTTGAAAATAACACTCTTGCAATGGAATCCTTTAAGAAAATGGAACTCCCTCCAGATGTTCCGAAAGAGAGCCCCAGAAAGCCCCTCAGCGTCAGGTACAGGAGCCGGATCCCCGTTTTGCTGTCCGAAGAGGACACTGGCTCAGACCTTTCGGCCTCGCACTCCGGCAAAGAGCGTCTGTACAAGAGGCTGAAGCAGCAGGATTTGGCTCGCCTGGTGATGGAGAGGAGGCAGAACCGTCTGCTCAGGTTAGCTTCAGGTGCGTCATCCTCTGCTTCCTCCAGCGACGAGAGGCGGCGAGCTTCAGAAACACTCTCGGCCACTGGCTCCGAGGAGGACACCCACGACTCAGACGATTTCACCCCAAGGAAGATGGGGAGTCAGGAGAAATATTCCCTGGTTAAGATGGAAGAGAGAGGCTTGAGCACAAAGAGCAGGATCCCTCGCCCCATTGTGCCTGCAAAGCCGCCTGTGATAGAACTGAAATCCGGGAGCCCCTCAACTCTTCTGCCACCAGCACTGAGTAGCAGCCCAGGTGACAAAGCTGTGACCAACAGGTGAGTGTATGAGAGGCCCTCCTTCCTTCTGAAGCCAAGCGCTCACTATTTCAGCCAGCTAACTTCTCTAATCAGCTCCTCAGCTCCTCCTTTTGTCCACCCACAGGGCTGTGATTTGTCTCTTCTCTTTAAGACCATTTGTATTATGATGCTAAGGTATCGCTTCACCTGCTGGATTTCCCCCCATCCCAGTTACGCCCCCCCCCAGCATTCCCTGACCTTCAACCTTCTTCCCTCAGTAAGACTTCAACCTAGACACTGAGATCTGGCTCCAAGGGCCTTCTGGTGGTTCCCTCACTGCGAGAAGTGAGGTTACAGGCTCCCTAGATTCTTCAGCTATCTCTAATCCCCCTCCTCTGCTTCAGCCTTGGAGTCTGAACTGCTCCCTGTCACAGGCTCTTCCTGCTCACTAAACCCTGTTGCCCCTTCAGCATCCAGGCCTTCCTTCCAATCCTCTCCCCCTGACCTCTCCTTGGTGTCCCACCACCAATCCCTGGGCTCTGAGCCTTCCTCCTCTGGGGTTTGTCTTGGAGGGAGGGTTCCTCAGCTGGTGCCTCCCACCATTCCTCCTCATCCAGCCAGTCCCTGACAGGTAGGGGGACAGGCTTCGTCTTCTGTTCTGAGAGTGAAGTACTAACCCTGGCAAAATATATGAATCAGGGCTTTTTATATAGTTGTGTGACTGTGTATGTGGACTGCTTGGCTGCCCCTCTCCTGCCACCAGTTCGATGTAGCCAGTAGCGTTAGCTTTGCCATTAAATTCTCTTTGTTTTCTCCCCACCTCTTTCCCTTTGCTCTCCTCCTGCAGGCTTCAGGGGCAAAGACCATCCGGTGACTCCCGGGCGAAAGCAACGCCGACTCCCGCCGTACCTCCCTTGCGGAGCAGTCCGAGGAAAACCCCCCGCCCCCCACCTTGGAGTCCCAGCCTCCCCCCGCGAAACCTCAGTGCTTCCCCCAAGAGCCAATCACTGTCCAGAAAAGAAAGCTCATCGCCCTCCCGCCAACATAGGTCAGGTACCACGTTCCCTCCGTGGGTGCAACCTTCTTCCAGGGCTCCCTCCAGAGCTCAGGCAGGTGGGCTGCTGGGAGACGCCCCGGCGTCCCCCAGCACAACCCGGAAAGGACCGAGAGGGAAAGCCCAAACTCAAATCCCAGCAACCAAAGGAAGGCAAGTATCCCAGGAAGGCAAGGCTACTGCTAGATAATGATCTGCTGCTGCCCAACCATTTTTGACCAACCGACCTACCATCTTGCCAGGCTGGAGAAACCTCTGCGTATGCTATACACTCAAGACGCCGCAGCACAGCCTTACACCGTGTCGGAAATACAAGCATATTGCAGCTAGCTCGACTTCAGTGCTTCACTTAACCCACAAGCTCACGCTGTCTCAATCCAGCTCTTTAACCTGGCTGGGGCCTCCCCGGCCAGCTCTTGCTTGCTTGCTATTGCCCAGCCACCAAGCAGCGACTCGGGCAGCCTGCCCTGTGCCTGCCCCTCCTTCCTCTCACGCCGTCTTTTCCTCCTGCACCCCCCTTTCTTGGTTAGCAATACCACCGTCTCCTTCGTGGAGCCCTGACACTTGGGTAGCGGGAGGCGGCTTTTTTTATAACGCACCGGCCAAAATCAGAGGAGAGGTGAAAGGGCTGCGCCTCACCTGGAAGAAGAGTCTTGGTGTGAACTTCTAAATGGTCAGGTCAACCCAATGCCCTTGCCTCCCTCACTGCCCTACTGCCCTGCCCTTCGCCACCCCACCCTGCCATCCCCGGGCCGTCTTCGGGGCAGCTCCGGCTGTGCTGCCTGTCAACTCTCCCGTAGTATTTTGACCCCGAGCACTGATGGAACAAAAGTCACAACCAGACTCCTCGGTGGCTGCCTTGCCTGCAGTGTCAAGCAAGGGGAATGTATGACTGTAATTGCTAGCCAGAAGGAGAGGGGCTGCGTGTTGCTTCCGGCGTATATAGGGCCTCTCTGTTGGCAGGCCTGAGGAGATCGTTGCTGGCGAAACGATGAGCATGTTAAGGCAGGGGTAGCTCCCCCCCAAAAAAGCATGCAGCTGCTCCAGTGTCTTGTGAAGGGGAGGGACCTTAGTCCTGATTTGTTCAAGCGATGCACCTGTAAGTTACCTGTTCACCGGGAGGTTGTATTGTGGGCAAAGGCTTCCCAGGGACCCATTAGCTGGTCTCTTTCTTGGCAGAAATCGTAAAGACGAAACAACCTCTGAGCCCCAAAGTATGATCTGTGCCCATCGCATGGTTCCAGCGTGCAGGGTTTCCTCCGAATCCAAACGCAAGGAATCTATGAATCGGTCACTGCCTCTTGCTCTGGGACTTGGTCTCTGTGCTGGACATGCAGGCGGCCACAGATTTTTTTTGGAAATAGCTTCTTATCCCCAAATGCCCTATACTGGCGGTATCTGCTTGCTTCCGAAGCACAGCTGTGAGACCTTAACTACAGTACTTACTGCTTGGTCCGTGTGACAGTAGCTGGTTTTCGGGGTTGGTGCTTGCTGACAAAACAGTATCTTGACAAACAGTATCGTTTGGGGAGGTCAATTTCGCAGCATCCTTCTCACCATGCTCTCCCACGTGGGAGATGATTTCGTTCGCCAGTGGGGTTAGGGAAAGGGCATTCTCTATAATGGCTTACCTCTAAGGGCCCAGCTTTTTGGGATGTAGGGCAGCAGCACAAAACAACCAGCCAGGAACATCCTGCAATTTGCCCCCAAAAGCCTTGAGAAAGTGAAAGGAGCCTAGCCATGTGGCAACAGCTTTGGGATGAGGTGGGAAACCAGAGGCCCTCCAGATGTTGCTGAACTCCAGCTCCCCTCATCCCCAACCACTGGCCATGCTGGCTGAGGCTGATGGGAGCTGGAGTCCAGCAACATTTGGAGGGCCACAGGTTCTTCATCCCTGGCCTTCAGACTGCATGAAATGGAAGGCCTGAGCTGAGGAATTAATCGGGTGTTAGGTCAAGGGCCCCTCCCTTATCCCAGTTATCTTTTACCTCTGCAACTAATAGGCAAGGGTGTATGAAGGGCAAAGGGAGCCTGGCCTGCTCACTTATCTATTTGGGCAGATGCTTGCTGAGCTAAATTTCGTGAGCTGACTTCAGGAGAAGAAGATTCCTGGTGCTATACTTTATCTGGGAGACGAGTCCCCGTTGTTCCTTTACCCAGTAGGGATCGAGGACTCAGTGGTCAGAGGCAAATCTGTGGTAGCTATTTTGTCAAGATTGCCCATGCATGTCAACACGCCACTGGAGGGTTGGTGGCTGTCTTTTAAAAAAAGTATATACCTTATTAAGGAGATGGGATTTGTTCACAGATAAAAGCGCTGTCATCCCTTTGCCAGTTTGTCCAGCAGAGGGAAACCAAGGGCATGCAACAGTATGGCTGTCATTCAAGGAACCGTGGGATTTGTGGTCCTGGGAGAGGCCTCAGATCTGCATCTGAATTCTAGGAAAAGGACGGGAGCCATAAAGACAAACTTACTTGTTTGGGACTATAGATGTGGTCTTAGCAAAGATAACCCAACAGCCCCGATTGGGCTTGCACAGCTTGGAGAGCTTGCAGCATATCTCTTGGAGTAATGGGGATGCAGAGGGGTTTTGAGAGCAAACGCCACATTTTCCCGGGGTTTATCTCCCATGTTTTCATGCAGTCCCCATTACTACCACTGAACTACCCATTATGTGGTTTCAGGACTCTCTAGTGTGCATGAGATCCCCTCCTTCCTTCCTGTTACAGGTTCACCAATATCAGTAGCTTCCCATGCATCTTTCAGGTACAATTTTGAAGTTCTCTGTTTAAACACTGGCAAAAATAAGCACCCCACCTTTAAAGCATGCACTCTCCCTGCCCTCCTCTTCCTATGTTGACCATCCTCCCATCGCTGTGAGAAGGGCAACTCCTCCTCCCACGTGAATTGTTATTTTGGCATGGCAGGCAGATCTGTGGAGGTAGGTTGAGACAGCGGTTCACTATAAATCCCTTTTGGAGCACATGCCAAATGCCAAGAGGTCAGGAGCTGAAGGCTCAGTATGTCTCAGAGAATTCACTACAGAGCTGCAGGTACCATCAAGTGACATTGAATTAATGGTGGCTGTTCCATGTAGCCGCTGTGTTTGAAACAGCCGAGTGAACTGGTCTGCAGTGGACCCCTTCTTGCAAAGGCTTCCTTCTTCCCAGGACTGAGCATTCAGAAAGAAATACAGAAGAAGGGCATGGGGGGGCAGAATCAAACTAAGCGCAGGTTCTGTCATTGTAGAATTGTTTTGTTGTCAATGCCAGCCCAAGACTTCTTGATGCCTGCTGGAGAGCGCCAAATGGTGTCCCACAACCACCGCCGTGTTGTGGCAAGCACACACACACACACACACAGAGTATTGTCACAGCATTCGGACATCAATTCCTTCTAAATCCTCCTGAAATAACCTGGTTCATTTTGCTGCCCTTTAGTCGGACAAGCCCAGTGAGACCTGCAGTGTGCATTGTTTTTGAACAATAACACGGAATGGAGGCATTTGAGTCTCTGTGCCGTTCATTTGGGGCAGGTCGTTCATCATGGCTCTGTATTCTGAGTTGGATGCCCTTTGTTTGTTTGTTTGTTTATTATTTATTTATTAAATTTATATACCACCCTTCATCAAGAGATCCCAGGGCGATTCACAGAATGAAATACAAGACAAAACACAAGTAAATAATTAAACCAAAATCAAAACAATAGCCCCCGCCCGTGTTTTTCTGACACCTTTTTTCTCAGCCCTGCCTTGTGCTTTGTTCTGTCCTTGCCCAGACTTCACATCCTCCTCTCTACTCCCTCAAGCAAACCACATCATGCATTTCCATTGGGACAAGTTTCTCCCTTGATGAGTTCCCTGAAGTTTCTGTCCTATTTCCACTTGATCCTGCTCTTCCCCAGCATATGTGTCCACCTGATTCATTTTGTCCATCGGCTTTTCTGGACTACCATCAGCTGACTCGTAGTTTTCCACCTTTCCTCTTTTCCCTTCCGCTCTTGAATGGTGTTTTTCTTGACTTTTTGACCTGTTTTGACACAACATCTGATGCTCTGGGCTCTTCTGACTGAGGCAAGTTCCAAAGGGCATCCCAGAGACTGTGCCATCATTACTGCTCTCACATCTGACATGAGGGCAAGCTCTTGGCCAGCGTCAGGGCAGAGCTGTGGGCTGACAGGAGTGTCCATCACACTGGAGGCCAGTGGTACAGTACATATCTTGCATGCAGAATGCCCCAGCTTAAACCCTTGGCATCTGCAGTCCAGAAGATCAGGTAGCAGGAGATAGCAAAGACCTATTCCTGAGACCCTGGAGTGCCACTGCCAGTCACAGTGCTAGGCTAGATGGAGAAATAATCTGGCTATGTCCCTCGTGGTCAAAGGGAAATAGGGTGACAATGAAGAAATGAATGTGGAGACCAAGAGGGATAGGCATGGAGGCATGGATGTGTGGATACTTGAAATGCACACAATGGTCTGTATCTCTGCAATAGCCAGGCCGTGATAGCTGGGAACCAACGGCACAGGTTTGTAGAACTCCACATTGCCTGCAGCTTAAGCCTCAGCCTGTAAATGCAAGTTAGAAGCCTTGCAAGGCATCAACTCATTGCATGCCAGTGTCTGCCTAGGTCCGTTCAGTCTTTTGATTCTGAAGATCCCAATAACTTGTAGAACAAATCCTTGGAATTTCATCCATGCGGCAAGTTTCCTTTGATTATACACATACCCTTGTGATGAAATGAGTGCATCTATCTCTTCTGCATCTACACTGAGCAGGGCTGAGTGTCTTCTAAGCTGCCAGTAAAAGCCGAATTCTGCGACCTGTATAAATTATGCAGCTTAAGCACGTTTGCAAGTTTTGGCCTATTTTGCGCACATCATTCTGCCTCTACTAACCCTAGGAATGGTTAAGGCACTGAAGCCCCACCTCTTGACCACTGCAAATCCTCCAGAGCTCTCTGGCTTTGAAGATCACACTAGATGTTGCTCACATGCTTGGACCAGAAGCTTTTCAAAAACTATAGGATGCTACATTTGGTGCCCAATACCAGATTCTCTGGATTTTGTGTGTGTTTGTGCAGGATTGTAGAACACATAACCCTGCCTTAAACTATCAGGACCATATCAGTTGAGCGGCACCAATTTGAATCCAAAGATGTCTAGACTGCTCTGTTGCCCTGGGATAATATGGGATGCTTCTGCATAAACTGGGAATCTTATTTGGTCATCTGTTTGGGATGGGGAAAGATTGCCTGTAGCATTATATATGAAGCAGCCCTTAGAACAGGAGTTCTTTTGGCTCTCAACAAATGGTGAAAATTCATCACAATATTTAATTCCTCAGCTGAGATTTGTTTTCAAAGGATCGTGTTTGCAAAGCACTTTAGAGACCTTTGACTGTCCCACAAAATGTAACTGTCGTCAGCCAAAGGTTATCTCATGATTCAAATTCTTTCCCAGCCTGTTTTATGGCATTCCTCTTCACACCCGCTGCTTCACATAGAACTCTGCATTTATTTTTCTTAGCCCCCAAAGGGAGTATGCCATTACTGGTATTTCTCAGCCCCCCCACTAGCTAGGCAATGCAATTTCCACCCCACCTGCTCCTCACTTTACTTTGCTTCCCTTTTCTGCTTTTGTGTCAAGGGTAAGAGTTGAAATTGGCACCATTTTGGAGGGCCTGGCTGGAACTGAAACAGCGCTTTTGGCTTCCAGGTTTGGGTGGCAAGTAGGCATGTGTATGTGGGCAATGCACAAGCAACTTTTGCTCCTCTTCCAACTCCAGTGAGACTCCTCTGTCTCTCCTTCCCTCAAGGCTGATAATCTGATAATCTCTGTCTTCTTTTGTACAAGAGCGTGACCCCATGTAATTTTATCAGGCAATATGAGATGAGCAGGCCTATTGTTGTACCGCTCTTCACTCTGAAATGCAATATTTCAAATATCAGTATATATATATATTTAGCAAGGTTGGAAAGCAAGACAGCTTTCGTCTGCCATCCAAAGAGCATCAGTATTGGGTAAAGAAATGGGTACATGCCATCAATGCCTACCGTAGCAAAAAAGAGAGGACCCTATCAATACCACGAAGGGTTAAGGGATTGTTGGTGCAAGGGGTTTAGCTGCTTTTCCTTGTGGTTGTGCATCAGTACGCCCTGAATGAACATGCATTAAAGAACAGGGCCCTCATTGAGCCAAATATGGAAATGGAGACACAGTTTGTTTTCTTGAGAAGGAAGCCAAAGGGAGTAGCACTGATAGTCATCTGTTACGGCAGAGGAAGCCGTGGATTGTCCCTGGTCTAATAGGATTTGTTCCAGGGTTCTAAATAGCTTCTCTATGAAAGCTCTCCAAAACGCCGTGGCAAGAATGTCGTCTCTTGGATGCTAGTCAGCGACTGCATACTATGTATATTCATGTTTTATTAAAAGCAAGCCTAAACGCAGGTTCAAAAGAGGACGTCGGTCATTCTTCTTCCTAGGAGTACAGACTGTTTTGATGCATGCGCTTCATTATCCCTCCCTATCATGAAGCCCACTCATTTTGTGTCCTCCCCAAGACTTCTTTATTACACGGCCCCCGTCGCCTTTTTGGCATTTTGACTTTAACTGGTGAACACACCCGATACAAGTCTTTTTGCCCAGTCTCATAGCTTGTGTCAGTCTCGTAGCCTGGTCAAACGGATAAACAGTTCATTGAGCATCATGGCAGAAAGGACTCTCAGTCTTGCTATAGGTTCTGCGCTTCTGGTGCAACGGCACAAGTTAGGGGCAGCAATATGTGTTTTATGCCACACATGAGTATAGGCCTGCATTTCTGGCCCCCTTCCTGATGCTATATGCTTTTATTATTCTTATGATAAACAGCTAATATAAAAACATAATGAGAGACCTGCTATGATCCTGTTCTCACAGTGGCCAACCTGGGGCCTAGGCGGAGCTTGCAAGCAGGACCTGAGTATGACAGCACTCTCCTTTCTTGTGATTTCTAGCAAATGGTATACAGAGTCATACCAGAAAGGAAACCGGAATATTTATTAGGGTTGGTTACTAAATGTGCCTGCTATTGACTCAACAATGCTGTCCTCACAAGTTAGCAGTGCTTTCTTATACATAGTTTTTTATTCATTTGTTTGCTGGTTTAATGAATATATGACTACCCCCTATGGGGGGGGGAGGCCTCACTCACAAGATGGCGTTTCATTAAAGCGTTAAAAATGAAACACAGAAGAGAGTGGGGCAATGAGAATTCCCTAGAGGGGGAATTCTGCAAGTATGAGGCCACCACTGAAAAGGCCCTGCACCAAAGACCCACCAACATGATCAAACCAAGTTCTTCTACAAATTATCCACCTCCCCACTACTCTCCAGCCTCCAAAAATCACTTCACCTACTCCCACCATGCTTTTTCTTATCTTTCATCAGTGGCCACAGGAACAGTGGAGGCACAAAGGCAAGGTTGCCATTGCAGCACCCTTTATAGAACTACACCACCCCATTTTTCCTACATGCTGTTTACCTAGCACATCCGAGTGACCGAGGGGAGTGAGGGACCTTCTCTTGATGCATATCTTCACCGCAGTCACGACCGATTAGAGGGAAAAAGTGAGTGTATTCTAGTATATAGGAGGGATAGCTTTGGGGAGTGGGGAACGCTTGCAGAGATTGCCAGCAGGGGTGGGTGTTGGCAGGAAGTCCTTTGGCGCAGATTTCATTTTGAGACATACAAATCTGGGGGCTTTCCTCTCATTTGAGATGGGTGGAATTCTGTTTTCAAGAGTGTCCTCTGGAAGCCTTGGACTACAATTTCCACCAGCTGCAGGACACACTGCTGATGGGAAATGTTGTCCAAAACTCCTGGAGGGCACCAGGTTGGCAAAGGCTGATTTGCATAGGCAACCTCCCTGTCCTGGTGCCATCTCAGCAGTGCCAGGAGTGAGCAGTCTCTTTGGTGGTACCCATATAACTCTGCCCAGTGTTTGTCATCATCATCTCTAATTTGTAAAGCATCCAAAATGAAGGGGTTCACCGTTTAAAATGAATGGACTTTGTAGGATAGGAAAACATAAGCAAGTGGGAAAGAAGCCAAAGAAGGGATGGCAAATGGTTACTAGCCGATGCACACCATACATTTGAAGCACATTACTCTATTCCCCCCCCAAAAAAAAAATATTCTGGGAATTGTGGTTTCCCTCTGACACAGCTACAGATTCCCAGAACCCTTAAAATACTACAATTCCCATAATTCTTTGGGTGAAGCCGTGTGCTTTAAAAGTACATCGGATGTGCTTCTAAGTGTATGATGTGGTTCTGAACAGCATAAGCTGGAAGGAACTGCTATACAGAGTTTTTAAAAGACTACAGAGCTTTTAAGGGCCAACCTGCACATGATGCCAGGAGATCTGTGCTGGATTTCCTGCCCATTCTCCTTTCGAAAACCAACAAAATTTCCAGGCTTGGAGTTTGATTGCAGACCTGATGGTGGAGCACAGCTTTTTCTCTGTGGGCAGTTTTTGCCATTAAAACTTCACAGGGACCTATGTTTCTCTCCCTTTGGGTTAGAAAACAACTTGTGGGGACTTTGCTTGCAAAAAAATGGTGCACCAGGAAAGTATTAAGCATTTCCCCCACCAGCACTGTGGGTGCAATCAAATGTGTAGCTCCCCCCCACCTTTTCATTTATATATATATATATATTTTTAAAAACCACTGCACCAGGATGTCTGTGTCACATGTAACTTAGCCTCTAAGAGGAAGTGAGCACCAAGTTCCAGAAGCAACCAGAGCAAATTATTGAAAATGGGACGGGATGACACCAAGCTTTGTTGCAAGATTAGATTGAGCAAAACAGATTAAGAAGGCGCATGAGGATGAATCTGTGAGAAGGAGCAGGAAACTGCAAGGTGGTGGAGTGGCAAGACCAACACCCTTTGCTGGAAGCTGTCAAGGGTCTTCTTGCTGGTTTCTCTGTGGAGGCAACACAACTGTGCTATCTACCCATTTGTCTCTCCACCCCTTGGGCACCCCAGTAGCAGAACATCTGCTTGGCATGCAGAAGGTCGCAGGTTCAATCCCTAGCATCGCCAGGTAGGACTGGGAGAGACTCCCAGTATGAAACCCTGGAGAGCTGCTCCCAGTCAGGTAGACTATCCTGAATGAGATGGAGCAGGGGTCAGACTCTGTGCTTCCAATGTTTCTAAGCGAGTCCGTGTGGTGTCTCTACTTGAACTAAGGGTAGCCAACATGGTGCCTTTGCAAAGTTACTGGACTCCCAACTCCCATAATTCCTCACCATTGGCCATGCTGGCTGGGGCAGGTGGGGGTTGCAGTCCCAGCACAATGTTGGCTACCTGGTGGGTGAACCTGGGGTCAAATGTGGGTCTCTGGACCTCTCTTTGGATCCTGAGACCTTCCCCATGCCACACATTCTCCAGCCATTCCCCTTCTCCCCAAGACTCGGCCCTCGCTGGCCCTGTTGCACACCTTCCTTGAGTATTTTTGCCTAGCTGGAATGTGCCCCTGAACTCTGATCATGCCTCTTGCATACGTGGATGGGGGAAATAGGGGTGTGCAAAAACTAGCCTTCCATATAAAGGTAAAAAAAAAATTATCTGTTACTCTGTCTACTTTTGCCTCAGACTCCCATCTGCCTACAAGGTTCTGGATGCGTGCAAGATTTTGGCGCTTCCAGAGCTCTTCCCTTTTGGCAGGAAAAAGTAGCATAGGACTGAATATGAATTTAAATGCAGATGGTCTAGCATTGTTTCAGGCAGTATAATGCCCTCCCTCTCCAATTTTATCCTCCTCCGTTGGCAGGATGTGAACTTGGGGGGTTTCCAAGGCAGAAGATTCAGGCTGAGCAGGATGGTAATCTGGGGAGGTCAAACTTGATTTCACACTAATGTATAACCTCATCTCGCCCCCCCCCGCTCCCCGCCCGGTTTGCATTGTGACATCGTGTCTCCCTCCCACCAATAGCGTGATGGGTGGGAGGGGCAACAGAATGGTGTGATGTCATCATGACCCGTGGTAAGGTTGACCAGGAAATTATGGCGGCAGAGCTGGGAGTGGAGTCACCATTTACTGTAACTTCTAAGCTGGGCCCTGGAAACGTATCGAAAAGCTTGTTCCTATATAATGCGCAGAGGAAGCTGTAAATATGAGGAAAGGGTTTTTTTGGATCAACTAATGCGAAGCAAACTCATTCCCGCACTTGCACTAACGTTGCTGTGTTTGTGATTCTACTATGCACTTCGAGACACAAAACCTTTGTCCGAGAGATCACACTCCCCTCAGTCGCCATGGCTGGGAAGAACTTGCTGATCTAGGTGGCAGATTTCCTGCAAACAGGGGGGGGGAGGTGGGAGGGGAGGGGAGGGATCAACAGGGACCATAAAGTGCTTCCTGGGAGATTCTGTGCTTTTTGAAAATGAGATGCTCTCGTCCTTTGAGTTAGTTGGAGCATGGGGTGCACCTCAGGCTCAGCTCTTGAGTGGCTGCAAGACGCTCCACCTTGAATTGTCAGTCAAGAGGCGAAAGATGGCATGAATCATCCCTTCCGAAAGATGCAAGAGCAGGATGTGATATGTATGTAACATGTAAAGGGCACCGTGCTGTGCAATGTAACTTGTGTGGCTATTTCTTTGGACTGAAACTGCAACTGTAATGCAGGTATCTTTGCATTGGTAATGGATGCTCAGGCTTGCTTTCTAAATGGTCAGAGTCCTGTCAAGGAGCAGCTGTGTGTTAAGATCATCTCCCACTCCGCCGAGAAGGCTCTTCTGGTTTGGAGACAGGACTTCCGTCGTCTGGTATCATGTACTTAAAACATTGCCAGGCTCCAAAGTAAAAAAAACCCCGAAAAAGCCCCTCTCGGCATAACTCCTTCACATTCTTTTAGGAAAGCAGCTCTAGAATGTTTTACACATTGCAACTAGAATGTACAATTGCAATCAAGGAAATAAAAACAAAGACCTGATTTAAACTGCATGGCACATTTCTCAGCCACCAAAGCCTGGCATGCAATCACAGAGAAGCTATAATCTGTGTACAGATCCACCTGGCATTTTCATAACTCCAGATGATGACTTTAAAATAAAACAAACAAACAAATAAGAGGGGATGTCTTGTTTGTATGAAAACCGGCAGTCCTAGTAGCTTTGTTATTCCAAGGGAAAACTGGGTCGTGCCATTAAAAAGCTCGCCTACCTTTTTGCTGATGTGTATTTCCCTGTTTGTTTAATGAACAGCCAACAAGCGAAGGCCGTCAAAATGGCAGATGGGAGTCACTTCCGGTACTTTCTCAAGGTTGCACCACAGAAGTGCTGGAAGTGGGGTCAGTGCGATCCCTTGTGCTGTCTATTGAAACAAAGCACATTCGGGCATCAGTTCTGGTAATGGGTTGTAGGGCTCAGAGGGTTGAAGGCCCAGGAGATAACAATGAGACCTATCTTCACAGAGTTGTCTGGATGGGAGACCAGCTGTTCTGCTCTCTTCAGAGGACAAGGAAGATACAGCAGCTGAAAACATGGGCAAACCCAATCACTGGCTCTAATTGAAGGGGGTGGGTAAGACGGGCAAACTCTTGACTCTTCGGGGCCAAAGTGGACATGATGGCGGAGGTGTGATTTGCTTCTGAGAGCAGCCATCTTGTATCTCTGGGAAGGAGGGACCGCATCCCCAGGGAACAAACCCCCCTCCAGCCTCGGTTCATACCCTCCTTGAGTGTGTTTGTCTGGCTGAAAGTAAAATTATTATTATTATTTATATCCCGCCCATCTGGCTGGGCTTCCCCAGCCACTCTGGGCGGCTTCCAACAAAATATTAAAATACATCAATGCATCCAACATTAGAAGCTTCCCTAAACAGGGCTGCCTTCAGATGTCTTCTAAAAGTCTGGTAGTAGTTGTTCTCTTTGACATCTGGTGGGAGGGCGTTCCACAGGGCGGGCGCCACTACCAAGAAGGCCCTCTGCCTGGTTCCCTGTAACTTGGCTTCTTGCAGTGAGAGAACCGCCAGAAGGCCCTCGACGCTGGACCTCGGTGTCCGGGTAGAACGATGGGGGTGGAGACACTCCTTCAGATATACTGGTACTCTGATCATGCCTGGATATAGGATAGAAAAGGTTGTGTGGGTGTAATAGAAGCTAGCCTACTGTACGTACAAAGGTGATGTTTGCATTCATTGCCCTGCCCACCTTTGCCTCATCATGTCCCTGCCCAACACAGTCTGCACAAAAAGAAATGTTGTCCTCAGTGCTGAAAAAGGTCCTTCAACGTTCTTGCATCTCCTCCTGTCCAGCGGAAGATACCTGGCAGGGCATCGTTTCGCCCAAGAGGCTACCCCCTCATGGTGACCAGCAGCCAATGAACTGCTGCAGCGGAATGGGAGTGTGGAAAGATGGCGTCATGGCTGGGGTTCTTGCTACCAGCCATGTGGACTCTTGCTGCCGCCAGCAGCCACACATTCCTCGTGTTCTCTAGTTGGGCTTCAGAAAGAGGAAGAAAATTATGCATGGATCTTTATAGCCCACTGTATCCAATGTTCAAGGGAACTGACGCGGCATAAAAATATTCTAAAAACCCAACACAGTGCCCAAATATGTCTAAAACCATATCCTGCAAAAAAGCATCTAGCTGAAAAGAAAACCCTGAACTATATCATTGCACTTCCAAAATCTAATAAGATACATTTGCATTGCTAAGGTAAAGGTAAAGGGACCCCTGACCATTAGGTCCAGTCGCAGATGACTCTGGGGTTGCAGCGCTCATCTCACTTTATTGGCCGAGGGAGCCGGCGTACAGCTTCCAGGTCATGTGGCCAGCATGACTAAGCCACTTCTGACAAACCAGAGCAGCGCACGGAAACGCCGTTTATCTTCCCACCGGAGTGGTACCTATTTATCTACTTGCACTTTGGCGTGCTTTCAAACTGCTAGGTTGGCAGGAGCAGGGAAAGAACAACGGGGGTTCACCCCGTCACGGGGATTCGAACCGCCGACCTTCTGATCGGCAAGTCCTAGGCTCTGTGGTTTAACCCACAGCGCCACCCACGTCCCTTGCATTGCATAAGTGAGTGTAAAAGGGAGACTACATTTCTGCACCTATCGAAGAAATTTCTTCCAGAGCCTTGCAGCAGCTATTAATGCCTTGCAGCGCAATCACAGAATCATAGAATGTAGAGTTGGAAGGGACCCTGAGGATCATCTAGTCCAGCCCCCTGCAATGCAAGAATATGCAGTTGTCCCACGCGGGGATCGAACCTGCAACCTTGGCGTTATCGGCACCGTGCTCTAGCCAACTGAGCTATCTACTCAGAAGTAAGTCCGATGTAGTCCAGTGGAATTTACTCTCAGGTTACCAGTTCATTTCCAGGCCCAACTGAAGGTGCCTAAATGACTCAGGCCCCAAATACTTGAAAGACCGCCTCCTTCCCTACAGACCCATCTGAATGCTCAGATCAGGCCTCTTGGTTGCTTCTCCACCCTCAGAAGCTCAGGGGGTTCTGGCCTGGGAGAGGGTATCTCCTAAGTGGTCCTAATAATGCCCTCCCCATAAAGATGCATCTGACACCTTCATTTTACAGGTGTGAAAAAAGGTAAAGGACCTCCGGACGGTTAAGTCCAGTCAAAGGCGACTGTGGGGTTGCAGCACTATACAGGTGTATAATGAAGGTGTCAGATCTCTAAGATTCAGGCAGATGGCTAGGACATCTCAGAAGGGCCCTTGCACAAATGCACATGTATGCAACGGTAGTGTGCTGGTCCCGTGGGTTACCTGAGAGGCAAGGTCCAAGTCCGGTCAGTGGTCAGAGGTGCAACGTGGAGGCAGTCTGTAGTAGCTGAAGCTGGGTGCAGGGCAGGGAGTCGGGTGAAGTCAGGAACAGGCTTGAAAGCAGGGAGCCAAGGCGGGTCAGGAGCTCAGGCAGGTAAGCAGGACAGGGTTCGGGCAGGAACTAGCAACCAACAATGTTGCTCCCGCAACCTGGGACTGGGGCTGGCCAGCTTTTATCTGCCCCGAGACATAGGGCGGCCCCGGTCCACAGGTGACTCGCCTCTCCTGGCCTGGAGGCGAGCACTCCTCCTGAGGGAACTTAGTTCCCTCCACCTCTCTGCCCTGAGCCTCTGTAGCTCAGGAGAGGCTGGAGGGTTACCGGACCCAGAGGCAACCTCAGCCTCCCCTGATGGGGCTGAGAGTGGAGCACCTGCAGGCAATGGGTCCTCCATCACCTCAGGAGCCAGAGCAGACTCAGCTGGTGTCTGCAGCTGAGGATCCAGCACAGGTGAGGACCCTTCAGGCTCAAGCCCCAGCCCCGGCTCAGCTGGTTCTGGAGGCAGGGAATCCTGTGCAGGCTGGGATCCCTCAGGTTCAGCATCTGAGTCCGAATCCCAGACCATCACAGGTAGAGGCTTGGCTGGAAAGCTTAAAGCCCACCGCAGGCTACATGGGGGAGGGGTTGAATAAAAGGAAATACAAATTGGCCCCGCCCCATAGCTTGACCAATCAAGGCTAGGAGCAGCTAGGTGGAGTCATAGATCAAATAGATAGATAGACAGACAGACTTGCACACTCTGGCCAGCTTCCGTTTTGACTTGAAATGTTCGTTTTGGGCTTCTCAGAAGTACATAAAGCCAAGAAGCAGGCAGGAGGAGGAGCGGCCTGCAATGGCACCCACCTCAGAGGTGCAGGAACTGTGCTCCGGCTGAAAGAAAGAAAAGGGAAAAAAGCACTGGCTACAGCCAAGAGGTTGGTTTGAAGGTCATTTTATCACTAGCCCTGAACAAATAACCATGCAGTCTTAATGGGAAAATGATGTCTAAGTGAGAAAATCCGATTGACTGAATTGTTTCATTCCAGGAATGCATCAAAGCCACACACTAGACTTGCCAACTGCTGCTGTTTCTAGTAGCACATGCGGGAGTCATGCGCCCATCATGCTCGAGTTAGCCATGCTCGTGGCACTGATGTGAAATTTCACATTTCCTCCAATTCTGGACTCCAAGTCGGGGGAAACGCTGCGAGAAATGTTGCTAGGGGGGAAAAACTTCACTGAAATTATTTGCAGGTCACATGGTGAGATTTAATTCAGGAGGGTGTGCCATTACCAATGTGTGACAGGCCCAGTTGAATGAATAGCTGGTTCTTCACCTGTCGGAAGTATGTGCCTGAGATTTAGGTGTTCCAGTTTCAGTTTGAAATAACTAATATGGGTGAAATTGTGAGGCACTTGAAGACGGGAAGTTCTGGCCAGGAATGGTGTGAACAGCTGGACCTTCTGCATTCACTAATGCAGACTTTTTGGAGGAACAAATTGCCTCAAGTGTGATTTGCTTTGATTCGTCACTCCTCAAAAGATCTGAACTGCAAGTCCTGGGTTCAAAGTCACAGGAACATTAGTCTCAAGACCCTTCCCTCAGGATAGAAAGTCTGCCACCTGTGCCACTTATATACTTATTTTTCCCCATAAAATTTATATCACGCTTGAGTGTAGAAAATCTCAAAGCAGTCACTGCAGAGGGGGCTAAGTTACAACAACTCATTGAGCTGTTGGGCTGTATATCTTCCTTGTGGGGTCTACAACCCCTCAAGACATAAAGAAAATGGCTGACACCAGGGTGTATGTGTGTTTGTATGTGGTTTTCAGGCACCTATGATACAGAAAAGGTCAACAGCACATGACTCCCAAGTCTGCTTGACTTTTTTCTTCCATACAGAAACCACCAGTCATCTGGTGAAGACTAAGGATGGATGAACCCGTCCATTTTGGGTTCCCATTTTTCCAGTCGTAAATTCACTTTTCCACATCTCCCTATCAGCTTGCCTTTAAAAAAAGTCATCACAAATGAAGCATCAGGATGTTAGCATGCGTTTTCTCTTAATATGCGTATTTCTGTACATGCTCTTTGGACGAAGAACTGCATTGCAAAATTCGGAGAAAAGTGAGTTTTGATGGATGGTGAGGCATTTGGGTTAGTGTGTTGTTTCGGGAGGTGTGAAATAAAGAGATTCCGATTGGGTGGTATTCAGGTAAGCTTTACTCAGAGTAGACCCATTGAAATCAATGGACCTAACTTTGTCATGTTCATTTATTTTGATGGGTCTACTCTGAACAATACCATCCATTAAATATGAATCAAATGGGATTCCCCCACCATCCCTACATGCAATCCCATTTTCGATACCGAAGGTTACTTGAAAGTTATTATTATTAAATGCATTTATATCCTGCTTTTCTCCCAAACTCAGATAAAAGGTGGCTTACAACATTTAAAAACTTTGTTATAAAATTCAGAATAATAAAACAAACCAGTTAAATAACAAATAGTAATAAATTAATTGATAAATTAATAAATTAAGTATTTGTTAATAAATTTGTTAATAAATTAACAAATAGTTAAAATACATTGAAACACATTTCGAACCAGCATTACCGTTTGCCCTGGCAATAGTCCAGTGCTCAGCTTTGACTGCGCCTTAGTTTTCTGAATAAGAAGGTTTTAGCCTGTTGGTGGAAGGATAACTCCCCATGATATGAATGTATTATCATCTATTCTCCAGGCTGATTTATAACATAGTTTATGTTTCCAATACAGCCACCAGATTCTAAAGAAATGCTTTAAACAAGGTAGACAGCTAAATACGGCTGCCCTGTTTCGGGAAGCTTTTAATGATTGAGATTTCGTTGTGCTCCTTTATATTTCGTTGGAAGCTGCCCAGAGTGGCTGGGGTACAAGAAATGAATTAAAAATAATAATAAAAGGTTTGCAAACAGCCACTCTCTTGGTCCCTGGTGGCAAGCATGAATCAATTCTGGGTGATGAGATGCAGAAGGGTCTCTCTATGGGAAGAGACTAGAGTTCATTCCCTGCTTTTTCCTCTACAGTACCGGTATTTTAAATAGGCTAATGATGCTTCATCCATTCTAGTATATACTAATGCAGTGTTTCCCAACCTTGTGCCTCCAGCTGTTTTTGGACTACAATTCCCATCATCCCTTGCCACTGGTCTTGCTAGTCAGGGATGATGGGAGTTGTAGTTCAAAAACAGCTGGAGGCACAAGGTTGGGAAACACTGTACTAATGCCAGCTCCAAACTTTCCATACTTGTCCTTATGTAGCAAAACCCACAAGGGCACAAGCAAGGAAACCTGGCAAACTCTGAGGTATGCCCACGGGGTTTTTTATTTTAAAAAGTGGGTGAAAATACCAGTGAGAACATGGGGGTGCTGACTGACTATTGGGAGTCGAGGAGGAAAACTGCAGGGATATGATGGAGCGGGTGGAACTCTGGTTGGGGAAAAGAAACAGGTCATGACTCAGCAACGCTTTGTTGCAGTTCCTTCTTTCACATTAACAATGTTTATCTTTGGAGGTCTTTAAGCAGAGGCTTGACAACCATATGTCAGGAGTGCTCTGATGGTGTTTCCTGCTTGGCAGGGGGTTGGACTCGATGGCCCTTGTGGTCTCTTCCAACTCTATGATTCTATGATCTCTGTGAGAAGGCTGGCTTTTATTTAATTAGGAAAAACACACACATATACAGTGGTACCTCGGGTTACATATGCTTCAGGTTACATACGCTTCAGGTTACAGACTCCGCTAACCCAGAAATATTACCTCAGGTTAAGAACTTTGCTTCAGGATGAGAACAGAAATCGGGCTCTGGCGGCGTGGCAGCAGCAGGAGGCCCCAGTAGCTAAAGTGGTGCTTCAAGTTAAGAACAGTTTCAGATTAAGAATGGACCTCCGGAACGAATTAAGTACTTAACCTGAGGTACCACTGTAGACTGCTTAATCCACATGATCTGGAAGCTGTCTGCGGACAAACGCTGGCTCCCTCGGCCTATAGAGCGAGATGAGCGCCGCAACCCCAGAGTCGTCCGTGACTGGATGTAACGGTCAGGGGTACCTTTACCTTTATGAACTAGTAACAACAACAACAACAATAGCTGCCCATGCCCATGCCATCTGAACACTTTTGCTCTCTTACTGTTTCTTCTTCGGCGATCACTCATAGCCAAGTAAGATTGTCTTCCATAAACACGATTTTAACAATGCGTCTGTAAGTGACTATGGAGGCCAATTCTGGATCCACATGACATTTGTTTTCAGGTGGGAGTTGATCACGGTTTGGATTTGCCAAGTGTGCCTTCCTCTCAGCATGTTTCTCCCTTGCGTCCTGAGTTCAAGTGTCTTCAAAGCCCATGACGCCTTTGGTAAAGGCTGTTCTCCAATTGGAGCGCTTGCAGGCCAGTGTTTCCCAACTGTTGGTGTTTATACTACATTTTTTTTTAGATTTGCCTTGAGACAGTCTTTAAACCTCTTTTGTCTCTGATAGGACGGTATCCAGCTGAGAGTAAAAATTTTCTTTAACCTCTTCATCGGCATCCAGTGTTGGTGTGTAAGAGCTTATAGTTCTTACTGGTACTACATTAACTCTACAACCAGGAATATAGGCTGGATCCAGTTATTTCAAGAGCTGCTTATCAGTTCAGGAGGTCAGATTCCTCATTTCTGTCTGCCTTGGGCTCTGTTTTTTCCTCCAAGAAGCTGAAAAGAATACAATACCGCTCTTGTGAGCTCGCCATTAAGGGATTGTCTCTCCTGAACCACATGACTTGATAGGGGTTCGGTCTTGTAAGGCCACTTGTTTTTCTGTGAAACTGCCATGTTAAACTTGCTTCGCTAAGGTACTTAATTGCTAAATGGCTGGAGCTTCTCCCCAGTCGCTCGGTCTGTTTGTACAGTGCTCAGGCGTTTGCTCTGTACCAAACCTCCCTCCCTAGCACGATGATGTTTGAGGATGTCCTCCGGGAGGTGGATGGCTTTGGGAGATACCAGATCCTGGTCTTCTTGATGCTTTGCATTCCCAGACTGATGATCCCCATGCACTTCCTGCTCCACAATTTCATCTCTGCCTCTCCATCTCACCACTGTGCGCTTCCAGCCTTTGCTGGCACTTCCAATCTCAGCCAGGATGAGGTCTTCTCCATTGGCCTCCCAAGGGAGCCTGACGGGACACTGAGCTCCTGCAAGATGTTTTCTAGGCCACAGTTTCAGTTGCTGGCAAATTCTTCCTGGGAGCTGGACAACGCCTCATCAATCCTGAGCTGCCAGCATGGCTGGGTCTACGATTCCTCACAATATGCATCAACCACGGCCACTGAGGTAAGCTTTTGATGTACTTCTATTGCAATGAAAGGATCTGGGTGAGAAAGAGGACGAGCCCCTGTGATGCAGCCTGGAATAGCATTAGCCTTTTTTGCTGTTGACTCGTGTTAAGCTTGTGGTTTACTAAGACCCCCTTTTCACAAGTCAGCCAGGTGTCCTCCATTTTATATTTGTGCAGCTGGTAAAACCTGACACTTGTCCCTATTGAAATTCATTTTGTTCGCTTGGGCCCTGTTCTCCAATCTGTTAAGGTCATCTTGAATCCCGATTCTGCCCTTGGCAGCATTAGCCGCCCCTCCCAGTTTGGTGCCATCTGCAAACTGGATGAGCAACCCCCCCCCCCCAATTCTTTCATCCAAGTTGTTTATGAGGAACCATTAGAGAGCACTCTTTGGGCTTGGTTGGCTCCTCATGCAAATTACTCCAGTTGAAATTCCCTCTTCTGCCCAGCTATCCCTGTTTTGAATCTGGGTCACCTTAATTACAATCCATGATACTTCCTTCCAGTGGGATCTGGTGTGTGAGAAGAAAGGCATGAACCAGGCAATTGCTACCTTTTTCTTCATTGGTGTTACTTTGGGGTCTGTACTTTTTGGCTACTTGTCTGACAGGTGAGTAGAGTTTACTTTTGGTCTTTGGTGCATGGGCAAACAGACTTTTGGCTTGTGGAATCTACTGTGGTTCTTCTTCTTCTTCTTATTATTATTATCTTGAAGTCCACCAACTGCAGCCAGGTGGTTTGTTGGGGTGGGTCGGGGTAAAAAGCAGCATAATTCTTGGAATCGAGGAATATGTTGCCTCTGGGCACATGCTCAATCCAATATTTTGTTTTCCGTATCAGCACTGAAGGACCACAGTCCTTTCCCACACAAAAATCAACTTCTGGTTTTCACTCAAAGCTTTCTTGGAGCCTAACTTAGATGTGTGGGGTTTTTGCCCAGGGGGTGGAGATTATTCGTTGTTGCTGTTCTTAAACAAATGAGGATATTTGCTGATCTGCTGCAAATACTCCGAGAGCTGCCAGTAGATCCCTGATCCACTTTCTGCCCATCTCTGCCTCACCTGTCTCACTGCCAAGTCTTAGGTAGATAAATCTTTAATTACAAAGACGTATATGACAACTACTTCCCTCCTCACCCCACCCACCAAGACAGACAACCTTTTCCTATCAACCCTCCACGGGAATAATCCTAAACCCACCTCAATTGGAAGAAAACTTGGTGGGCACTGGGATGTATGGCGGGGAAGACATCATGGTACCCCTGAGTGCTGTTCAGAACTCCACTTCTTTTGATACAATCAACCCCCGAACACCTCTGCCATAAAAGGTAAAGGGACCCCTGACCATTAGGTCCAGTCGTGACTGACTCTGGGGTTGCGGTGCTCATCTCGCTTTATTGGCCGAGGGAGCCGGCGTACAGCTTCCGGGTCATGTGGCCAGCATGACTAAGCCACTTCTGGCGAACCAGAGCAGTGCACGGAAACGCCGTTTACCTTCCCGCTGGAGCGGTACCTATTTATCTACTTGCACTTTGACGCGCTTTCGAACTGCTAGGTTGGCAGGAGCAGGGACTGAGCAACGGGAGCTCACCCCATCACGGGGATTTGAACCGCCAACCTTCTGATCAGCAAGTCCTAGGCTCTGTGGTTTAACCCACAGTGCCACCCGTGTCCCACCTCTGCCATACATCTAAATAAAATACTGTCTCTTTGCAGATCTATTTCCCACCTAGTTTCTTCCCCCTCCTAATTCATTTCCGACGCCAATCCCACTCAAAATTGATATTTCCTTCACTTAATCCCATTTCTTCCATTACAAACATGCTAACAACTCAGGTTCGCTCCTCCAAAAGAAAGGTTTCCCCTGGTTGTCTCACCTCATGGAATTAAGCCAGATCTCTCCTTTTGTTTTTTTGAAATTTGTGCCCAGGGCTATGTTAATGAGCTCTCCCAGTGAGTCGGGGGATGTCCCTACCCAGGCTGGCTCCAGATAATACCATAATCGCTGGGCCAAGGCATGACTCCGGTCCACCTTTCCACCAAGAAGGACCGACTCTGAGAAAGCAAAGCGCCATTTTGGAAAAAATATAAATGAGAATGCCTCTGCCCTTGCTCCATGGAGAAAGAAGACTGTGATCTTCCAGCATAATCTGTGGAGTCAGATTATGGAGTGGAACTCTGGAAAACTCATTTGCACACTTTCGCTGGTGCTGGATGGAGCCTTAGAGCCCCTTGATTAGGTCCTGACCATCGTATTAAAGGCAGACAGGAGGGGGCGGACAGGAAGTAGAAATCAATGCATGTTGGAGATATATATATTACTGTGCTAAAATCAATGCACATTGATTGGTGCTGCAGTTCAGTGTGCAGCGTGCACTGAATAAAAGAGCTAAAGCTGACTAGAGGCCATTAATAACTCTATTTTTTCCAGAGGTGCAGGAACTCACCATAAACGCTTCCCTCATTCTCTTATAATGCCAATGGCGCCCACTTGAGAGGCGGCGGAACTGAATCCCAGTGAGTTCTGGCTGAGGAAAAAGCCCTAGTACCATCTCCTATTTCTTCAGAGAATTGAAAGTGGCGCTAATGGCTGCTAGCCATGATCATTTGATCCTGCAGCCAGGATTAAAGTGTAGAAACGATCTGAGAGGACTCCTGTGCTCAGAGTCTGCTTGTGGGATGAGCCCTGTGGGCAACAGGAGTGGGCAAGATAGGCCTCGGACAAGACTCTTCTTATGTAATCATGTACAAAGGAGGCATTGAGGCACCCTCCTCTCGCCATCATCTTTATCTATGGGTTTTGTAGGGTTTTTTTTGTACTATTTCAAAAAGCTCAAATCCTCTCTATCAAGAAACAGCAGCGGGACCAACATGAAAAAGGTAACAAAAACTGTGGCATGCGTGACATTGTACATTTGTCTTCCAGCAATAGTTGTTCCTGCTCTTCCCCCAAAGAATCCTGGGAAATGTAGTTTGTTAAGGGTGCCCAAGAGGGTTGTTAGGATCCCTCTTCTCTTCACAGAGATATAATTCCCAGAGTCCCTGGGGAGAGGGATTGGTTCTGAAGCCACTCTAGGAATATGTTGTAGCAACCTCTGTTCCAGAGTATCTGAATACAGTAGAAAGCTTATACTTAGTTGGTCTTTAAGGTGCTACTGGAATTATTTTTTTAAAAATGGGGGGGGAGAGATTCTTTTGAAGACTGTCTTAAGACAAAAAGACTTGATTCTCTTAAGGGACTTCATTTTGGATCATCTTTCAATTATTATTTTGTTATATTTCATCTTGTTATTTATTATGACTCTTTTAACAAAGTTTACCAGCTACGGCAAACTGGGGAAATCTTCCTGGTTCTTTGTGAGATAAACCATTTCTTTCTTTCTTTCTTTCTTTCTTTCTTTCTTTCTTTCTTTCTTT
>JAXCMG010000003.1:81443858-81494149 GCA_034642415.1 Podarcis siculus | reverse complement strand
TTTCTTTCTTTCTTTCTTTCTTTCTTTCTTTCTTTCTTTCTTTCTTTCTTTCTTTCTTTCTTTCTTTCTTTCTTTCTACACTTGTCCAAATATATACAAAAATTAATACCCATCTTTCTATAATATTCTGAAATACTTAGTCTAAAAAAGAACAGTGGCAGCAAAAATATATATACAAATTTAAAAAAGAAATAAAGGAAGAAAGGAAAAGCGAAGAAAGGAAAAAGAGAGAAAAGAATAAAGAAAGATGAAAAGACTTCCGGTTCTCTGTCCTGCAGCAAAACATAGTATTGACTCATTAACACCCAACCATTCTATCTTCTATAAACCAGTATTTTTTCAATCTTCAAATCCAAATATTACAAGTTCATTTTCTCTTTCATGCAAAAAGTCCATAAGAAGTTTCCAGTCTTGAATAAATGTCAATATTGATTTTTCTTTAACTGGACACGTCAGCTTTGCCATCTCAGGCAAGTCCAATAGTTTTATCAGCCATTCCTTTGTAGTAGGTCGGGCTGTAGCTTTCCATCTTTGTGCATATAACAATCTCGCAACTGTAATCATATATTGGAGTGATCTTAATAAACACTCTCTCTCTCTCTCTCTCTCTCTCTACACACACACACACGCACACACACACACACACACACACACACACACACATGTGTGAATACTGTGCCATATGGAAACTGCCATTTCGGATGACTTGCGATGCGCTCATTTATCCACAAGAAGTCACTGTTAGCTTGTAGAGAGAAGGATGGAGCGGGTGAGATATTAATGCTCAAAAGACAGCAAGGAAGCATTGGCTTCTTTTGCCCCTTATGTTCTCAACACATATAAGGAAATCCCTCTAGCAAGTGATGGACCTAGTCATTTCTCCCCCTGTCGTTCTGGGTGTGGGGGGGTGAGCTCATTTGGAGGAGGGGAGGTAAGTGAGAAGGGGAAGCACTCTTGCCACTTCCCCAGAAACACAAAGGTATCCATGGGCCTAGGAAGGCTGTCAACACCTGTGTTAGGCGAAGGCAAGCTTAGATGATGTGAATGACATGAGAGAGATGTGCAGGCTGCGGCCTTACCTGGCGAGGCAATTCTTCTGGCGTTTTGACTGGAACAAAAACAGGTGCTGCTGGTTTACTTTTGGCTTCCTAGGTTTGGTCGGAGGCGGATGCTTCTACTGTCTTTCCTTTCCACGATGTTCTTTGGGGCCCTGGCTGCGTTTTCAGAGTCTTACCTGATGTTCATCATCATGAGGTCACTCTGTGGGATGGGACTCACAGGCGTGTCCATCATCTCCTTGATATTAGGTGAGAGGTTCCGAGGTGAGAGGTGATTTCTTTCCATTTCAGGCTGGATGCCTCCGCGTGCGGGCACTGCAGATGGGAATAGTGATCATGGGCACCCTCTTTCTCTCTGGCCCCATCTAAACCTTACCTTTAAAGCAAGTACCACGGCATTTGAAAGAGCCGTAGCTTCTCCTACAGAATCCTGGGAAATGTCGTTTTTGCTGAGAGTTGCTAGGAAAGCCCTGTTCCCCTTACAGAGCTAGAGTTCCCTCGGAAGAGGGATCAATGGTCAAACCACGCTTAGAACGATTGCTTTATGGCTGTCTTCCTTTTACGAAGATTACAGTGGATGCTCAGGTTGCGAATGTGATCCGTGCAGGAGGCACGTTCGCAACCCACAGCATTTGCGGCCTGCGCATCTGCGCACGCATGGGTCATGATTCGACGCTTCTGCACATGCGCAAAGTGCGATTTAGCGCTTCTGCCCATGTGCAAGCACCGAAACCTGGAAGTAACCCGTTCCAGTACTTCCGGGTTTGGTGCGGTGCACAACCTGAAATTGCGCAACCCGAAGCGTCTGTAACCCGAGGTATGACTGTACTAGCTGCAGCAAACTTCTGTCCCCAACCCTCTGCAATCTATTGCATCTGATCAGGATAGCATCCCCTGGGTGGCAATTTCCTCCATGGATTCGAAATATGGAAAGGGAGGGAGTTTGGTGGCTTTGCCCCGCCCTAATGTTGAGCAGGGAGTGCAGCTTTGGCTGCTGAGTCGTTGCAGCTAGAGTTTATGGGGTTGACTGTGATTGTGTTGAAGGTGAACTGAGTCCAAACGTTGAGAGCTGCTGCTGTATATTAACTTCCAGCTGTAGAATGGACTGACGTCAAGCATCGCACCTTCTGCGGCACCATCAGCGGCATTTCCTGGTCTCTTGGGTACATGCTTTTGGCGCTTGTGGCCTACCTGATTCGGACGTGGCGTTGGCTCCTGTTGGCTGTCACCTCTCCCTGCCTCCTCAGCATCGTCATTTGGTGGTGAGTGACTGAGGAACTCCTCTGTTATGTATTCAGTGGTCTGGGTTTGCCTGAGCTTGAGTCTGGACTAAGGATTCAGAGCTCCTGTGTTCTGATTCGATACAGGATGTCCAGTCACAGAACATTCAGGATTTGGGCCTCTGCCATTGGCCCTTGAACTCTTAGTCGTGATTTGCAGCTTGGAAGTTTAGGCAGCCAATCACGTTGGGAGTGGGAGTGGCCCAGGCTTTCAGGAATGTATATAAGCAGTTGCTTTGCCCCTGTTTCTCAGTTATGTAGTTCAATAAAGGTTCTTGCTGTTAACACTGCATCTTGCCTCATGGGAACCCACCTACACTTCACCCTCCAAATGCTAATATTCACCAAGGACTTTGAAAGGTTTCCTTCACACCCAACCACATCTTGTCAGCTACGCCCTTTCTCCAACTCCCCTAGGTTCTTCTTTCTTGTATTCTTTACCTCTTCTTCCCAATAACTTTGAGAACCAAAGTGTCAATGCCACTCACCCTATCTTGCCTTGTCTGCTCGCAGGAGCTCGCAGGAGTGTGTGCATAGAGATTATGTTTTCCTCATCTGCAGCAATCCCAGATGCAGCAACCCCACTTGATCTACAAAATGCCTTGTTTGTCCCTTGTCAGGTGGCTCCCAGAATCTGCCCGGTGGCTCTTGACAAAGAAGGAGGTGGAGGCAGCGCATGGCTATCTTTCAAGATGTGCCAAAGTCAATGGCAAGAAAGAGTTTGACTCCAAGATAACTCCAGATGTGAGTGCAAGTGTTCTTGCAGCACCTCAGGTGCAGTGATGGACCTCTAGAAAACAACCACAACGAGTAAGACCCGCAACAAAATGATGTGGTGTGGAGGGGTCCTGCTCAGGGTTCCAACAAGCCAGCCAATCTAGTACTCCGTTATCTCTCTTTTCCTGTCTTCCATGCCTGCCCTCCAATAGGTGGCTCAGTGGTAGAGCGCTTGCCTACTAAGCAACAAGGCTCCAGGTTCAATCCCCGACCTCTCCAGGTCGGGCTGAGACCCTGGAGAGCTGAAGCCTGCTTGTCTAGAGAATACTAATCAATTTGTATATATTTATACACAGTATTTATAGTCCGCTCTTCATTGAGTGTTTCCAGTCCTAGAGCTGGGAACCGAGTCATAAAAACAAAGAGCGAAAAGCGACACACCAAATTACAGAATCATATAAACAGGTTCAACCAACAACAACTTGACCCTTCCACCACCTAGGTGGACCAATGACCTGACTAAGCGTAAGGAGTCTTCCTAAGCTCCCACAGCCAGCCTTCTGTACCCGTCAAATGCTCAAAACTCCGTAATATGGCTCAGTTTGGGATCCCTCCCTCCCTCAAAATTTATTTTTCATGCTTCTGTAGGCTTTGGGGGTTCTCTGAAGCATGCTGACAATCTCCCTCATGTGCACAGATGGTACCATCTTGGCTACACCATCATAGAATCATAGAATTGTAGAGTTGGAAGGGACCCAAAGGGTCTAGTCCAACCCCCTGCCTCCATCCTAGGAGAATGAGTTCCTCTCTGATGCCATGATGGGATCTAGCCTTTGCAAAACAGCACTGAGGGGCATTTTCCCTCTTCCTTTGCGGTGAATGTAGGTCCTGCGGAGGACACTGACCATAGAGGAGCCAAGGACCTATTTCTACTGGCACCTGGTGAAGACTCCCAAGCTGAGGAAGACCACCTTGTGTTCTGTCGTTGTATGGTATGAACAAAAACGACTTTGAAAGAGATGGAGCCCGTTTTCTTTCTTGGAAGGCGTTGCAGTTAATTGTGGTGGGAATTAAGCTGCAGAGTAACATTATCCTTAGACAGGCTTTCCTATGTTGGTTTTTGTTTGTTTGTTTTTTTGAAGTCAGATTAGATGTTTATTGTCTTCCTTGGGCGAGTGTGCAATATATTACATCAAAGGAGGTATGCAAACCATTGTATCGCTGTGCTTTCTCCGGTGTCAACCTATATTTTCCAAATGCTAGTTTGCGGTGATTTATGAAACTCCCACCACAAATGGAGCATGGTTCCTTCAGATGTCATCTCGCTTTGTAACGCTACCTCAACTGGGAATGAGTAATTCCAAATGACTGTTGACATAGTTGGTGGCTGTGTGCAATCCTGACTCTCTGGAACTTTACAGCCCCAATGGAACTGGTCTTTCCCCTGCACACACAAACACATACCTGAGCAGTGAGTCTGGAGAAACTAACAGGTTTTGGATTGGAGTTTATTGCGTGCATTTTCCACTGTTTGCAATTCCATTTAATTTGCGTAGCCCAGGTAGTATCACCCTCAAACAACATCAATTCCAGTCCTTCCCCTCCCCATAAAGTCACATAAATCTGATAAATTAGGGGAAATTGGGCTCCGAACTGCTGCACTCACCTTATTTGTTTTGGTGTTTTGGGGCATTGCCCAAAGCAATAACCCCAGCACTAGACAGGATTGTTCTCTCTACATATCAACTGATGTGTGGCGAGAGCAATCCTGCTTAGCAATGGACAGATGCGCAAGGGAACTCTGTGTACCTGAACCCAGCACTTATCAGGATCTGTCCCTCTCCTCTGCACTCACACATTGACTGATGCGAGGGAGAGCGACCCTGCTGAGTCCTGCAGGGAGTTCGTTCACACACTAAAACTGAGCAAGATTTGGACTGGTGGGCAGGACACCTGTCAATCACGTGATGCCGTAATGGCATCCCGCAATTGCCCACCCACCTGTCAACTTTGGCTTGCAAGGGCTGATCCTGATATTCCTAGCTGCTGAACCTAAGTCGTCTCTGTTTTCCTTGCAGGTTTGGTGTGGCGTTCACCTATTACGGCATCAGTCTAAACATCAGCGGTTTCAGCTTGGATCCGTACGTGACACATTTTATCTTTGGGGCCATTGAGATCCCTGCCAAAGTCAGTGTGTATGTTGTCTTGGACCGCATCGGCCGCAGGCATTGTCAGGCATGGACTCTGATTGGAACGGGAGGCATAATTGCTCTGAATGCAGCCATCCCTGCAGGTGAGAGGCTCATCTGGCCGGTTCTGCAGCATCACTGAGCATCCATCCATCTAGTCAAAACGTGAGCTGCAGCAGCATCACTTGCCTCCCGGGGCTCCTCCAGAAGACGTTGAGGAGCCATCCTTGATTTCTTTGCACAAAGATTATGCGGAGGTTGTACTCTTTTTGTGCACATTCATCCCGGTTTAACATTGAGGACCAGCGCCGAAGGCCTTCTGGCGGTTCCCTCACTGCGAGAAGTTAGGATACAGGGAACCAGGCAGAGGGCCTTCTTGGTAGTGGCACCCGCCCTGTGGAACGCCCTCCCACCAAATGACAAGGAAATAAGCAACTATCCTACCAGGCAGAGGGCCTTCTCAGTAGTGGCTCCCGCCCTGTGGAATGCCCTCCCACTAGATGTCAAGGAAATAAGCAACTATCCTACTTTTAAAAGACATCTGAAGGCAGCCCTGTTTAGGGACGTTTTTAATGTTTAATGCTGTATTGTGTTTTTGATATTCGATTGGGAGCCACCCAGAGTGGCTGGGGAAACCCAAGCAGATAGGCGGGGTACAAATAAATAATAATAATAATAATAATAATAATAATAATAATAATAATAATAATAATAATAATACGTCTTCCCATCCATTTACCCTTATCCTACAACTTGCAGTACATTTCCCTAGCTACGAAAAGTCTTTTTTTAATTTAAAGGTGGATCTGTTGCCAGAGCAACATAGTGTTGCATAAACCTACTTTTCCAGTATGCACTTAAATCTTCATGCCTCCTGTTTCTTCCTCCCTCAGAGCATGGGCATCTCCGGTCGGCGGTGGCCATCTTGGGCAAGGGTTTCTCTGAAGCCTCTTTCACCACCGTCTTCCTCTACACAGCTGAACTTTTCCCAACGGTGGTCAGGTAAGTGGCTTGGGCTCCAATCAGACCCACTGGTGTTTTTTTTTTACAAACTTATTGATATCCAGTGACTTCCCTTCTTCTCTTTCCATGGTTCATTTTCTATCTCTCCCATTCCTGCATTTCTAATACTATAACCATTCAAGTCAGTGTTGCATTTTTACACCATTCAAACATTAATTACGCTGCTGAATTTATCTTAATGCTGCCAGCATTTTCAGTTGTGTACAATCATTTTCCACATATTCAATAAATATTTTCCACTTCTCTTTAAGTATATGTTCTTCTTGCTCTCTTGTTCCATGTGTTAAATCTGCAAGTTCTGCAAAGTTGCCAATCCTCTTTTTCTGGGACCTCGCTCATTTTCCAATTTGGGACTAACAAAACTCGGGCCGCTGTTTTTGCATACATAAATAGGCTTTTCTGACACCTAGAAATTTCTCTCTGGGCTATTTCCAATAAAAAGGACTCTGGTCTTTTGAGGAAGGTAAACATTTTTTTCAACTCATTATAAATCATTCCCCAATATTCTTTTACCTTTTTACATGTCCACCACATATGAAAAAGGTCCCCTCCCTTTCTTTACATTTCCAACACATATCTGATTGTACTTTATACATCTTAGCCAACCTGCTCGGAGTTAGGTACCATCTATGAATCATTTCATAGTTTCAGTGTGTAACATGCAGTAAATTTCAAATCACTTTTCCAGAGTTTCTCCCAGAGGTTTAAATCTACATTGTGTCCTTTATCCATTGCCCAGTGTGTCATTGAAGCTTTGACTAGCTCGTCTCTCCCACCCCCCCATTCTAATAGAAGATTATACATTCTAGACAAAGGTTTATCCTTTTTTGTAACAGTTCTTTTTCAAATTGTGAGCTTTGGTCCAAACCCCCCCTTTTTTTGTCTAACTTGAACATATCATGTACCTGATGATGATGTAATCAGTCTGTAACTTGGCTCCTTAAGTTTTCCATAGGTTTCAGTCTGGATTCCCTCCCTGTAAATTCCAGCAAATCCCTGTATGCCACCCATTGTCTAGCTATATTAACTCTCTTAATTGAAATTGCTTCAATAGGGAATAACCATAAGGGTCTTTTTCTTTCCAGCAAATTTTTATATTTCTCCCAAACTCTGTTCATAAAACTCTTATAAATTTTAGCTTCCCCATACCAAAGACATGCATGCCAGCCAAATTTTAAATCATGGCCTTCCAGGTCTGAAATATCTGCATTATCCAATACAATCCATTCTTTTAACCAACACAAACAAGCTGCCTCATAATACAGTTGCAGATCTGGCAGGGCAAAGCCTCCTTTTCCTTTTATATCTATCAAAATTTTATGTTTAATTCTAGGCTTTCCTTCCTACCAGATAAATTTAGAAATACCTTCCACATAAAGCAAAATCTTGGGGGTTTCTTCTGAGGCTACATTTCCCAAATCTTCTTCAAAAGAACGAAACACAGACCCATGCTTGATTTGTGCTGGAATCCAAGGCTGTGACTAAAGGAGAAGCAAGATCTGTTGGTGTGTGAATGCTGTCAGCCCCTCCATCTTAGGCTCAGGTTGTACATATGTGCGAATAAAGCCATATATCCTAAAGACATCACAGTCTCCACTGACCTTCATTCCAAGGAAACCAAACCCTGGGAAAGTGCTTGGAACCCCTTGATCCTCTCACTGCTCAGAGACTGGGATGGTGTGTAACAGTCTGATGGCTTTATCTCCAATGGAAATTGTTTTGCATTATCTTTGCAGGCAGAGTGGTGTTGGCTGCTGTTCATTCATAGCACGGTTGGCCAGCTCCATAGCTCCTCTGATCATGCTGCTAGATGACACATGGAGATACCTTCCTCCCTTGATATTCAGTGTGGTGGCACTGGTGTCTGGGACGGTGGCCTTTCTGCTAACAGAGACAACCAACATCCAGTTGCCAGAGACTATCGAAGATGTGGAAGATGGCAGGTGAGTGACGTAGATGCACAAGGCACATCACTTGAATAAAGCTTTCCATTTCAAAAAGGGAAGCAGCCAGATATCAGCGGGTTTCTTCCTCCCCACCCCCAACTGGTTCCTCCAGACTGTCAACATTTTGAGGGAGGGATTCCAGTGCATGTCAAATATTTCGACTTGCACCATGACACTGGATCCTTTGCCATTTTAGCATAACAAGTTAACTTCAAAACAACAGCAGTGGACTTTTTGCGATTTGGAAAGTAACATACTGGAAAAGGTGGGATGAAATAAAGATTAATGGGAAGACATATAAACACAGTAGAAGCAAGTCAGGGTGGACGCACATCGTTGCAGACAAACAAATCAGAACAAATACTCAACATAAATTGGACTACACTGGTACCTCGGGTTAAGTACTTAATTTGTTCCGGAGGTCCGTTCTTAACCTGAAACTGTTCTTAACCTGAAGCACCACTTTAGCTAATGGGGCCTCCGGCTGCCACTGTGCCGCCGGAGCACGATTTCTGTTCTCATCCTGAAGCAAAGTTCTTAACCTGAAACACTATTTCTGGGTTAGCGGAGTGTATGTAACCCAAGGTACCACTGTATAACCTCCAAGAAAGCTTTGTGCAAGCAAATCAGGGTGAATGCTCAGTGATCAGGCCATCTGGAGGAAACCCTAGGTGTAGACTAGGTGTAGATCTAGGCTGCATCTATGCCGTACAGTGGTGCCTTGGGTTACATACACTTCAGGTTACAGGCGTATTTGTGAGATCTTGGTGCCTTCAGACCTCAGGGACCAGAGCAGAGCTTTATTCCATCATCTCTCTCGCTTGTCTTCAGAAACAAAAAGGCACTGGGAACCCAAGTACACGGACAAGGCATGGATGGAGCAATCCCTCTTGGGCTGATGAGTCAAACTGGCACAGATGCTCCCCTCTCTCAGCAACAGGAAGCCAGCACTGAGTGCAACGGGAAACAACACTGTAATCAGACGTTGCTGGCCAACGGAATGGACGCTGCTGGATGCTCGGAAAAAGTCTGATATAATGGGAACTGGGTGCTAATTGGAGCTGAAAGCCAATAACACTGTCGTGAAGTTAAATGCCACCATATGGCATTTCAGTTTGCTTTCAGCTTTCAGAGAGGGCCGAATCTGATCCACTGACCCTATTTGCCGACATGTGCGATGAAATAAAGTGTTTGGGTTATATTGTGCCTGCTAGACAGGTGTGCTTGTGTCTGCGTTTGTGAACAGGAAGGGGGTAAAAGCCCCAATAAATTTAGAAGCACTGACTCCCAAGTCTTCCTCCTCATTTTCTGCCCTTATCGCTATGCTTAGTTGTTGCGACTCTGCGATAACTTACGAGATTTGTAGGTTTACCTCTTTTGGGAGCTTTGGCTGCTTTTTGTGGCCCAGATAGATGTAAATATTATGTGTTAGTGCTATTTTTAAAAATCACATTGAAAGAAGTTCACTTTCCATTTATCGCAATTAAAAGTGCTAGTCTTGGCCTAAAAAAAAAAGGTAAAGGTAAAGGACCCCTGACAGTTAAGTCCAGTCACAGACGACTCATCTGTTGCGGTGCTCATCTCGCTTTACAGGCTGAGGGAGCCAGCATTTGTCTGCAGTTTTTTCCGGGTCATGTGGCCAGCATGACTAAGCCGCTTCTGGCACAACAGAACACTGAAACCAGAGCAGTGCATGGAAAAGCTGATTACCTTCCCGCTGGAGCGGTACCTCTTTATCTACTTGTACTTTTGGGCGTGCTTTCGAACTGCTAGGTTGGCAGGAGCAGGGAGCTCACCCCATCGCGGGGATTCGAACCACCGATCTTCTGATCGGCAAGCCCAAGAGGCTCAGTGGTTTAGATCACAGTGCCACCCCGGCAAGGAAAGCTGCCTGAGTAATGAGATCATTAGCTGAGGTTTTCTGCAGGTGCCCTCACCACACAGAGGCACAGCCTGCTCTGCTGTGGCACCCAGCTTATAGAACACACTTGGCAAACATGCTTATATAGTGCCCCTCCTGTGTTGTATAGTTGTTTAGAGAGTCAGACCAGGACTGAGGAGACACAGATCCAATTCCCCTCGCAGCCACAAAGCTCCCTGGGTGACTTTGAGCCAAGCACTGTCTCATCACGTAACCTGAACCATGTATTATCCTTGGAGGAAGGGTAGCCTGTTGGACTTTGGTGCCAGCTGACCAGAGCTGTTGCCAGCCGCCTAGTAGAAAGCCAAACAGCCTGGGCTGCTCTAGGATATTTAACACTGATTTATTGTTCAGCTAGAAAAGCTTTTCATGGCAATGAAGACCAAACATTCTCACCTGCTAATTCCTGCAGCCCAAGACACAGTTACAGAAGTCAGCCCCAGCAACCCTGGAGGGAAAGTGGTTGAAAAACAAACATGCAGAATTTCCAAATCACCAGGAAAAGAATTAACCCAGCCTTTTCCTATGCATTCTGCAGCCTTTTTATCTACCCTGGTATGGATATAAATGGTATCACCATCTTCTGCAAGAAGCTGCTAGAAGCACAGGTGCAGTGGTCAGCTGGGAAGCTGGCAACCTTGCACTTGGGCAAGGATTTGAAGCAGGAGTATAGGTTCGGGGACAAAACAGCCCTTTATTTCTGTGGCAGTAGGAGCAGCCATCCGCAACTAGTTCTGCAAAATGGCTGTGCAGTTTGGGGGGGGCTTCAGCCTGCAGACAGCCTGGGCTTGTCGCTTGTTTCAAGGCTGCATATTCCCCCTTGCCCCGGAAGACAACCCCAAGCAAAATTGAGTCCCAATCCATGGGGCAGGGCAATAAAATCTATGGAGCATATTGGTCCCCATCTAGGCTTTTTGACCTCGCCTGCATGCCCAGGTTAGGTCATTTGTCTGGGGCAGAAACTAATCATTTTAGGTGCAATCTTCCAGAAGAAAAGCTTTATTGGCAGGGAAGGTCTGTGGGCTGTGATTCTGGCCTGAACAGTTGCTGATATGCATTGACTAAAGTTTAACTTTGGGGGCAAGAAGTGGTGGATAACCATAATATATTTAATTTCTAGCCTGCTTCCTTGCAGCAGCACTAAAGGTTACCCGTCAACTGCTAAGAGTTGTTGCGTTAAACATTCTCCTGCTCCATGGCACTGCCCTCGCCATTTCCCTGGGACAGAGAAAGCGAAAGGTCCTTTGGCTCAAGCGAAAGGTCCTTTGGCTCAGCCCCTACCGGTGAAGGCCAGATGCATGATCAACATCTCAAAGTCCACACGGACGACGGCATGAAAAGTCATGGCTTCCTGCTCTTGTGGAGCAGAAGAGTTGTAGGGGATCCCTCCTGCGGCACCTTGACCCCTACGAGCAAGCGAGGGCCTTGGCAAAGATGAATTTCGAAGACCTCTTGTGCGAGGCGGGGGGCTTTGGCAAATTCCAGATCCTCACTTTGCTCCTGCTCTGCCTCCCGCGGCTCTTCCTCCCTCTGCATTTCCTCCTCCACAACTTCCTGGCGGCCACCCCAGCTCATCGCTGCGCCATCCTGCATCAGGACCGCTTTGCCAACCTCACTGAGGAAGAGGTGCTGCTCATCAGCATCCCGAGGGATTCGGAAGAAGCCTTCAGCTCCTGTGAGATGTTCTCGGAGCCTCAGTTCCACCTCCTGCTCAACTCCTCCCAAGCGTCGACCAATGCCACATCTGTACAGAGCTGCCAGAATGGGTGGGTTTATAACCGGTCCCAGTTCACGTCCACCATAGCTACCCAGGTAAGCCTAGCATCTTCCCGTACGTTTGGGGACCATCTGCAAACAAGTGCAAAAGAATGGGCTCTTTTGGAATTGAGCAGAGAGAAATATGTACTTGGCCATAAGGCTCATTATTGCCTGGTCTCAGTCTAATCTACTTCATAGGGTTCTTGTGAGGGACAGAAGAACCATGAAGACCACCTTGAGCTCCCTGGAGAAAAATGCAATAAATAAATACATTACAGTTGTTACTCTCCCTTTCTCTGCCACTTTGAGAGTGCTCTGGGCAGTGAGTGTATGTTTCTGAGGGGATTATTTGTTCACTATTTATCACCATGATCATTATTTATTTCCTTTATCAGCTGCTTTATACATAATAAAAGAAATCAAAGTGACTAAATCCTAACAAATAAAAGCAATTTAAAACTACAGGGAAATGTAACACAGTGATCAATACAAAATGCTCATCCAGTAAAATATCCATAAGAACAAGTCCTCCCCCCCCACAAAAGCTTCTCCCCCCCCCCCCCCCCCCCGGTCACACTTTCAGAATAAAAATTTGGTCGCGCCAGAGCAGTTTTATTTATTGATAAGAAGTACATAGGAAAACGAAAGGAAACTTGCAGCAGCGCTTGTTTGGTAACATAGAACACAACTACTTTATAATATGATCGTGGGGCATCTAGAAAGTATAAAATAACGCAGGACGTGGATCTTTCCCAAAATATAATACAGTCATAAAGGTAAAGGTAAAGGGACCCCTGACCATTAGGTCCAGTCGTGACAGACTCTGGGGTTGCGACGCTCATCTCGCTTTATTGGCTGAGGGAGCCAGCGTACAGCTTCCGGGCCATGTGGCCAGCATGACTAAGCCGCTTCTGGCGAACCAGAGCAGCGCACGGAAACGCCGTTTACCTTCCCGCCGGAGCAGTACCTATTTATCTATTTGCACTTTGATGTGCTTTTGAACTGCTAGGTTGGCAGGAGAATACAATCATACCTTGGGTTAAATGTGCTTCAGGTTGAGCGTTTTCAAGTTATGCTTAATGTCGACCCGGAAGTAATGGAGCATGTTACTTCCGGGTTTCACCGCTCGCACATGCACAGACGCTCAAAATGATGTCACGCGCGTGCGTGGAAGCGGCAAAACGTGACCCGTGCACGTGCAGACACGCAGTCGCGTCTTACGTTCTACTCAGGATGCGAACGGGGCTCCAGAACGGATCCCGTTCGCATCCAGAGGTACCACTGTACTGATTGTCCTTGAATCTTCCTGCCACACTTGCAGGGCCGTCCTAAGCATATCCGGCGCTGTGGTGCAAAGATCCCTCCGGCGCCCCCTCCCTTTCCCAGAATTTAGAACTCAGAGCCCAACTCGCGGACCACCTCATAGCTCTAGGAGCCGCTGCCCACAGAAGACGCCTCTGATGTGGACGCAGTGCGGCTGGCCAGACCGCTGGATCCCAATGCTCGCTTGTGAGGCTCTGGGGTGCCTCTTTCTCCTCCGCTGCCTGACAACGACAGCCCGCTGCTGGTGCTGCCCAGCGGCCTGAGGGCCTGAGGAGCAGGAGGCGGTTGCCACGCCAACGCCTGTGCCCCGGGGAGTGGTGGTGGTGGGGGGCGGCGGGAATGACCGCCATCCACATTTCTCAGCACATTAACTTGGTGCTATGTCACCCCGGAACACCTCAGCTGACCCTTGAAGCTGTTCGAGTGTTAATGTTTGATCATTAGATGACAAACTTCTATCCTGGCATCTAGATTCAGGTAGGCAGCCGTGTTGGTCTGAGGCAGTCAAAATATATTAATTTTTTTTTAAAATTGTCCAGTAGCACCTTAGAGACCAACTAAGTTTGTTTTTGGTATAAGCTGGACAATTTTTATTTTATTTATATATATATTTCTATCCTGGCAGTTCATCTGCCACATAGGAAGTCTGAGGAAAAGAATAACAAAGAAAACAAAGGAACGTTCTCAATGATGTAATCCTGGTCAACTGGGCACTTACTCGTGGAGTAAGTCCCATTGAGTTCATTAGTGCTTACTTCCAGGGATGTAGCCTGGTTGTAGCCTATATTATGTAACCTTTAGCTGCCATTCAAAAGCATCCCTAAAGAAAGGTACTCACATATTTAAAATGTTCAAAATTGAATTTATACTTAAGAATGAAGTACATGCAGTTGACACCTGGGTAGTCATAGCTCTAGCTTATTTGGTAGATATTATTTAATTGGGAAAGTCCTGATTTGAATCAGCTGGATAGATTGAACCTGCACCTTTATTGCAGTGTTCAGAATGCATCATTCAAAAGCCTCAGTGGGAAGCTATGTGTCTGAACTCAAAATCAACATCTACTGAATAATAATAGTAATAATAATAATGATAATAATAATAATAATAATGACAATCCATTATCTTATACTCTTGGCAGCTTCCAACAAAATATAAAAGCACATCAAAAGATCAAACATTAAAAACGTCCCTATATAGGACATAGATTTAATAGGCTTTTTCTCCCACATCCCATGCCATTGGCCTGCCTTGCAGGGGCTGATGGGAGTTGTAGTTCAGCAACATCTGGAGGGCCAAATATTCTACACACCTGGCACAGGCAATTCAATATTGCTCTTCCATACTGTACCTAATGTAGTTAGGGAAATTGCTGCAGTTTTGATTATGAAGAAGAAGAAGAAGAGTTTGGATTTGATATCCCGCTTTATCACTACCCGAAGGAGTCTCAAAGCGGCTAACATTCTCCTTTCCTTTCCTCCCCCACAACAAACACTCTGTGAGGTGAGTGGGGCTGAGAGACTTCAGAGAAGTGTGACTGGCCCAAGGTCACCCAGCAGCTGCGTGTGGAGGAGCAGAGACGCGAACCCGGTTCCCCAGATTACGAGTCCACTGCTGTTAACCACTACACCACAGATCTATTTGAAATTAACTCTGTGTTTATGTTCCAAAATCCTTGCCTGTATATTTAAGGCACACAGGAGTCCTACTGGGGAAAATGATGGCAACCCTGAGTCAAGCTGCCTATAGGTATTCTAAATGCTTCTCTGGGTCCTTTGTTCCAGTGGGACTTGGTCTGTGAGCAAAAAGAGCTGAATCACGCCACAGCCACCTTCTTCTTCATTGGCGTCATGCTTGGAGCACTGATCTTTGGCTACCTGTCAGACAGGTAATTTTCTCACGCTTCTTCCTTATTGAAACCTTTTGTTCACATGACAAACACCTTTATCTGCCCAATTTGATTGCCACACTTTATGGCAGTCTTCCCTAACAGGATGCCTTCCAGATATTTGGACTTCAAATCCCATCAGTCCCAGCCAGCATGACCAATAGCCAGGGATGATGGGACTTGTAGTCCACCAACATCTGGATAGCATCAGGTGAGGGAAGTTCTGGTCTACAGAACTTCCCATAAGTGAGAAAGGGCAGGGCTGGCATACTAGGAATTTAGGAAGGAGTCTTTATTCTCAACCAAACCACTCAATTATTAAATCATAGAAGTGTAGAGTTGGAAGGGACCACGAGGGTCATCTAGTCCAACCCGTGGCAATGCAGGAATCTTTTGCCCAATGTGGGGCTCAGACCCACAACCCTGAGATCAATAGTCTGATGCTCTACTAGCTGAGCTATCCCTTCAAATGATGAAGATCTTCTTGTCTTTAAACGTTTCAAATACGGGGCTGTTGGTTTTTTTTGTAATTTGTAGCGCTTTGCTGCTTTGTCGTTCGTTGCCCTGGGCTCCTTTGCAAAGGAAGGGAAGTGTAGAACCTTAAATAATACAAAATAAGAACAACAGCCCCTCTGTATTTTCCACACTGAGTAGCAATGACTCTGCAGGCTATCAGGAGAGCAAGCCAAATACTCTTGTGGCACATGGCAGGAACCCGAGCTCGCTGTATAGTTAACATTTTTCTCCTTGGTGTTGTGGCAGGTTCGGCCGGAAGACCATGCTCCTGGTGTCTTACATGTGCACCCTGATTTGTGGGATGGTGAGTTCTGCATCTGTTACATACAGTATGCTGGCGGTCATGAGGACCCTGACAGGAATGTCTATCTGTGGCCTCTCTCTCATCGTCGTGCCTCTGGGTAAGCAAAACAAGAGTTTCAAGGCTGAGAAGCTGTAGCCGTAGAGCTGGGAACCTTTGCGGAAGATATGTGCAGGAATCAAGTACCGTATTTTTCGCTCCATAAGACGCACTTTTTTCCTCCTAAAAAGTAAGGGGGAACGTCTGTGCGTCTTATGGAGCAAATGTGTGGTTGATCGCTGGCTCCCTTTCTGGCCCCACCCCCTTGCCCAGGCTTCCATTATTGAATGTTCTGCAGACAGAGGCTGTTTCTTTCCCCAGCCACATGTGACCGGCTGGTTAGATTATCATATTCCTAAAGAAGCTGCACAACTGTGAGTTGAACCCCATAAAAACAGGATTCCCCCCCCCCCACAAAGTAAGCTCAACAACTTTGAGCTGATCCTCAAAAAGGGGGGCTTTCCCCCTTTGCAAAAGAAGCTGCACAACTTTGAGCTGATCCCCCGAAAAACAGGGCTTTCCCCCTTTCCTCCTCTAAAAACTAGGTGCGTCTTAGGTGCATCTTATGGAGCGAAAAATATCCCAAATGCAGATCTGGGTATCCATGGGGTCTGGGTATCCACAGGTATCTGCTCTGATATGGTTGTTGCATAACAGATCGCCACACCTTTACAACTGTTACAACAACTGTGCTACTGACTCTCAAACTTGTTGAAATATATATAACAAGCAATCAATTTGAGTTGCACAACTCAAATTGGGTCTACTAGACCCAAATTTGTTAAGCGATGTGGACTAAAGTCATGTCTGGTGCACCTCCAGGATTAAGGGCCCTGAAACTTAAGCTTCATTAGTTTCATAGTAGATCTGCATCTATCTATCTATCATCTATCTATCTATCTATCTATCTATCTATCTATCTATCTATATCTATCTATCTATCTATCTATCTATCTATCTATCTATCTATCATCTATCTATCATTTATCATCTATATCTATATCTATTTATCATCTATCTATCTATCTATCTATCTATCTATCTATCTATATCTAGCTAATTATTCCTTTCATAGAGATATCTCACTTCCTGAAAATGTAAAATCGAACCATTGTGAAAATGTATTTCTTTTGTCCAAAATAAACAGTCACCAACCTTAAAATCACAAAACGCCTGGAGAGATAAATGGGGCCAAAATGGAAAGAGTACTGGAGCCAGTCATACTTGTAAGTGGGGGGCACTTCGCAAATTGGGCACCTCTGTCCCATTTGGTCTATATTGTATTCGGCTCTCCCCTGTATTACGGATCGACACTGCACATGTAGCGGGCACCAGAAGAGCTGTCCTTGCAGCTGCTATGTGCATTGCAAGGTTCAAGTCCTTAAAAAGAGGCTAGCTTAGAAGCGGTGCAAAAGCCAGTCTCCACAAGAAAGCAAAGACACTGCAGCTGACTGGGCCTCTTTTACTGAGCATTGCTGCTTGACTCCAAACATAGGCGATGGTTACATGAAGGCTTGTAGTCAATGGGTCTGGGCAGTAAGATCTAGGTCTGTTCTGTTTGGGCTCTCACAATCAAGTGTGTTTGTGTGCTAAACTCCATTTCTATGTTCCAGGCATGGAATGGGTAGACATCCAGCACCGCACCGTTTCTGGGATCATAACCAGCATCTTCTGGAGCCTGGGGAATATGCTTCTTGCTCTGATCGCTTACCTGGTGCGAGACTGGCGTTGGCTGCTCTTTGCTGCTACTTTGCCATGTGCTGTGGGCCTGGTCTCTGTGTGGTGGGTGAAACTAACCCTGCATGATGGCTTGTGGTCCTGCCTTTCCTCAAGGGCATCTTCTTCACAGAACCAGCTGGCAACCTAGCTAGGCACACCGGCAGACCTCAGGGCTACTATAGATGCTTTGTTCAGTTGGTTGGTTGCAACTGTCTGCTTTGCTTTTAGCACTTGTATGATTTATATGAGTTTCTTTTCATTTGCAACCTGCTCTGGGCTTGTAGGCCCCTCCAGACATCATTTTTTATTGTGCATTCATTATGATTTGTGCTCAGTACTATTTGAGCCTGCAAAAGTCTTGGGGCAGGCCTACGGCATCCATTCCATTCAGTGCATATCCCATAGCAGGCTTCCTCAACCTCAGCCCTCCAGCTGTTTTTGGCCTACAACTCCCATGATCCCTAGCTAGCAGGACCAGTGGTCAGGGATGATGGGAATTGTAGTCTTAAAACATCTAGAGGGCCAAAGTTGAGGAATCCTGTCCCATAGCTTCCTGCTGAACTCCTGTAACTTTTCATATCACAAGTGCTCTGGATTATTTTTTTGTCCCACTTTTGTTGCTCTACAGTCTGGCCTTATCCAGACTTGCCTTTCGCTCCTCTCTTTCCAGGCAGAGATCTGTGCATTAATGCTCCTTGTCCAAACAAGCCCCCCCATTTTTTTGCTCCAAGCATTCCCCTTGAAAACCCACTTTTTAAAACTGAACCAGAGCAAACACCAATTTGGCTTTTCTGCAGATGTTTTTTTCCGTGCTTTAAAGAGAGGGTTTTAGTGGAGAAAGCTCCAGAGGAAAGCAAAAACAAAGGAGCTTGGACACAGAGATTTATACAGTCATACCTCGGGTTACAGATGCTTCAGGTTGCGTTTTTTCAGGTTACGGACCACCAAAACCCGGAAGTACTGGAATGGGTTACTTCCGGGTTTCGGCAACCGCGCATGCACAGCAGCACTAAATCGCGCATGCACAGAAGTGCCGAATCGCAACCTGCGTGTGTGCAGATGCGCAGCTGCGGGTTGCAAATGCTACAGGTTGTGAACGTGCATCCTGCATGGATCATGTTTGCAACCCAAGCGTCCACTGTATTGTGGACCATGTCTGCAGGGGCGGAGGAAGGGGGGGTGCAGTGGCCACTGAGGAGGGTGACAAAATGCCCGGCGGCACTCACCACGGGGTCTGCAGTGCGTCCAAGCCACGTGTCCCTTCTGGAAAAGACACAGTGGCTTGGGCGCATGCAGGCTCCGTGCTGCCCAAATGGTCCGCCCACTGCCTCCCCCCCCCCCCAGCTGCAGGGCGGCTGAGTGGGAGGAGGCAGGCAGACTCTAGAGGCCCCGCGGTGCGCCCTGCCCCTATGGGCGGCTTGCCCCACCCCTGGGCACACTGCCCCAGGTGCCCGAGAGGCTACCTCCACTGCTGTATGCCTGGAAAGAGTGGAGGAAAGGTCAGTTTGGATAAGCCATCTGGATAGCAATAGGATCATGGAATTGGGGTGTTGGGAGGGACCACAAGGGTTGTCTAACCAAACATCATTCATGGTTTATCAGGAATGAGGCATTTGCTGGTGTATGCTGCCTGACTACTCCCACTTTGTTCCTCCTTTGGCGTAAGAAGCTTCTGCAAACCAGGAAAGCCTGGTTTCCTATTAACAACTCAACCTGTTGTTGTTGGCATCTGTCTGCCTTGAGAGAAAATGGAGTGTGCCTCAAGGGGTGAAGTCAAACTGCTGCGTTAGCAGCACTGAAGTGACCTCTTTGGGGCGCAAGCCTGGGCAGTGTGTATAGAGGTCCTGGGCTGCCCGGACAACAAGACCCCCTCTTGGCCTTGCTGGTGTGGTCCAAAGGAAAGCAGAGCAATATGCTTGGTGCCAGCCTGGGCTGCAGGAGTTGCCGGAAGGAGGCGTACAAGGCGACATCCAATTCTTCACATGCACCCCAAAAGTGTACATATATTTATACTAGGGGAAAGTGTGTACACATAAAATCATAATTATCTTTGGGGGGAAATTGTAAAAATGTGTGTTATGCAAAACTGGGTAGAAAATGTGAATATTAGAAAACATACCTAAGGAAATATGTGATTTTTGTGTACAGTGTGTGGATTTTATACAGAAATGACGTGAACTGAACTTGGGATTGGCAAAAGGAGAAAGCAGAAGGGACAAGTTTAACCATCTCATTTGTGAAGAAATGGATAGCGTTTTTAATGCTCCTGATTTTTAATTAACTTTCCCACCAGAATTACGTTAGGTAACAGTGGATGCATGCATACATTTTATAGCACCCCTGCAAAGGATTCTGGGAACTGTAGTCTGCTAAGGTGTTTGGGCTTGCAGCTCTGTTAAGGGTGAACTATGGTCCCCATACTTTGGGGCAGTAATGTGTTTTGAATGTTTGGTATTCATGCAGCCAGTGCCTGTAAAGAGGACATCAAGGGGTCTCGCCTCTTTGACTCGTGCACTTTGCATCCAACAGAGACACCAGTACACATTAATAGAAGGGTGTCAATCTATGTTAATCTGTGTCCAGCACGTTTGATATAAATGAAACGAGCCACCAGACACTGGAGCCAAATCCTGAATCCACACGCACTGGCATCTTGTATAAGTAATAGTTCACCAAGTTGATCCTTTGCCAAAAGCTGAATGTTCAGGCTGAACTAGAACCTGGGTGACAGGCAGTGAGATGGTCTGTTTCAGAATCCCACCTCCCCACTCCTAGAACTGAGAAACTAACAATTATCATACCTCCTCATGCTGCTTACATGTTTTGGATGCACAAGATTCTGGGAGCTTTCAAGTGCAAACCACACATTATATGCCAAGGTGTGTGGCTTACACCCCACCTTTTTTAGTGAAAAGCATACTTAGGAAGCGATAACCTTGGACTAATGAAGGTGCCCTAGGACCCACATTCAAGGTGTTGGTTGTTGTTGTTTAGTCATTTAGTCGTGTCTGACTCTTCGTGACCCCATGGACCAGAGCACGCCAGGCACTCCTATCTTCCACTGCCTCCCGCAGTTTGGTCAAACTCATGCTCCTCTGTCGTCCCCTTCTCCTTGTGCCCTCCATCTTTCCCAACATCAGGGTCTTTTCCAGGGAGTCTTCTCTTCTCATGAGGTGGCCAAAGTATTGGAGCCTCAGCTTCAGGATCTCATGGTGTTGGTACTAACATATAAGGCCCTATGCAGCTGAAGAAAATGTTACTTGAGAGACCACCTTATGCCTGATAAACCCAGCAGATCACTGTGGAATAGCATTCCTGTCGAGATACCACAGGTGCCCATTACCTGCACTTTCCAGAAGCAATTGAAGATTTTTTTTGTTTTGTTCTGACAGGCTTCCCCAGCTGGATAAATGGGTCTTTGCCATGTGTGTCCACTTGTTAAGGTTTTAGACTTGTTTTTAAATGTATTTGATTTTTTTGTGTTGTTAAGTGTTTTAATTATGTGAAAATTACCTTGAGATGGCAGTTTAGAAGATGATTAATGGAACAGCTCCCTCCGAGCTTCCTTCCTTGGAGGTTTTTAAGCAGAGGTGAGGTGGCCGTCTGTCATGGATGCTTTAGCTGAGATTCCTGCATTGCAGGGGGTTGGACTAGATGACCCTTGGGGTCCCTTCCAACTCTACCATTCTAGGATTCTAGGATTATAATAAATCAGTGGTAATAATAACAAGACTAATAAATCAGCTAACCCTAAGCAGACACTTACTCCCTTCACAGAGCTACAATTCCCAGGGTGGTTTAACAACTGGTCCCCTTTCCCAAGGAACTCTGGGAACTGTAGCATCTTGTGAAGGGAAATGTTGGTCTCCTAACAATTCTCAACACGCTTAACAATCTATCATTCCCAGGATTCTTTGGGGGAAGCCACGACCGTTTAAAGTGGAATTATACTGCTTTCAACATATTGTGTGACGTGGCCTTTTCAAAATAAGATGGAGGATGTGAGCAATGTATCAGACAACCTGATCGTTTTCTCTTTTAACAGGTGGATCCCAGAATCTGCCAGGTGGTTGCTGGCCAAAGGAAAGCTGAAGGAAGCTCGTGGGCATTTGCAAGCTTGTGCCAAAATGAATGGACGAAAGGAGTTTGCTGCCAAGATAAACCTTGAGGTGAGATGGGGCAGGGCTTTTATTTATTTTTTTCATCCGGACCTCACCGGAACTCAGTCCCGGCCGCTCTCAGGTGGGCGCCATTGCCATTCTAAGAGAACAAAGGAGGTGTTTATGAAGAGTTCCAGAACCCCCTTTTCTAGAAAAATAGCACTGAGTAGGGGCATTAGGAACTAATAATGAAGAGACATGATTGGAAAACACACACCCCTATACAGTGGTGCCTCGGGTTAAGACCTTAATTTGTTCTGGAGGTCCGTTCTTAACCTGAAACTGTTCTTAACCTGAGGTACCACTTTAGTTAATGGGGCCTCCAGCTGCCGCCACGCAATTTCTGTTCTCATCCTGAGGTAAAGTTCTTAACCTGAGGTACTATTTCTGGCTTAGCGGAGTCTGTAACCTGAAGCGTCTGTACCCCGAGGTACCACTGTACCACCAAGTGCTACTGCCATGGAAAAAGCCAAAGACTGCAACATGGAACAGAGGTGAGGGCTGCCTGCCCAGTGTCTGTTTTTTGGATATCGCAAATCATGATGTATGTGCGTGAGTGCACTTTGCGAAAATCACGATGCAGGAAAAACCGTGAAGCCAGCCCAGGCCTCTGCATAGCACCATCCTTATTTCAGCCATCATGATAATATCAGTATATCATAATGTTTAGCTAGCGATTTATCGCGATGTTGAAAACCAGATATGGTAGGGTTGCTACAAAGTTGTTCAGCCTTGCTTTGCACCCTCATTTTCACCTTCACCCTCATTCTCAGGGTGCCTCCTCCCTCACTTTTTCGATGCATTAGGATTCATTTGTAAATTTTTATCCTACAAGACTGAATAACATTTTCTTACATTCGTACCTTATCCTATCAATGCAGACTCCGTTGGTTTTTAAGGATGTACATATTACGAGCTGCCTTGTGGGAGGGTGCCTTTGTGGGTAGAAAGATGGGGGTAAACTATTATAAATAAAAGAAACACGGAGCAATTAAAACCTGTTTAAAAATTGAAAATCCTGCTACAGAAACGGTTTGAGCCAAAGACCTGAAGAATATGAATAATATCTGACATTTGCGTGCTCTCTCTCATATATATATATATATATATGCTTTCGTAGATTTTCACGGGTACAGGAATGCAGGTTTTGGTGTCCTCGGGTGTCTTCCCGTGTAAAAGTTGGGGTGTCTAGGCGACGTTTCGACGAGGTCTCACTCGTCATCTTCAGGCTGAGGACACCAAAACCTGCATTCCTGTACCCGTGAAAATCTACGAAAGCATATATATATATATATATATAAAAATTTGGTTTGATTTGTTAAAACTAAGAAAATTAAATAGGTACCGTATTGCTGGCAAAGCGGCGCGGCTCCCCCCCCCCGGAAGTAGCTTGGGAGCACGGGGCTCCCAAGCCTTCCCCAAGCCTCCGAATTTTAAAGGTGCGGCTTATTTGCAGGTACAGCTTATATTCGGGCCAATGTGGTATTATGCCATTATGATATCAGCAGTTCTATTTTCAATAGGGCGCTATGCTAGCAAGGCTTAGACATTTAGAAGTCACCTCAGCCCTTATTAATATTATTATTATTCATAATTGAATTTGTTAGTTGCTTTCTCTTGCCCAGGACAACCCAAAGAGACTTACAACCAAGCAAACGAATGCATGGGAGAAGCGGGGTGGGTTCCAGGGGCAGGGGAGAGATCCCCCATAACATGCATTCCCCTTTCCGACCCACCTGGATTCCCATTCTGGGCTCCAGCTCCAATAAGAGCCAGCAGCCTCCCAAGGAGCCCTGGGCGCCATTTTGCCAAAGGTCTCCTCCAGTTGTCTTTAGACACCCCAGCTACCACCCTCCCGACCGATAAGCTGAGAATGGAATCGTCCACCCAAGACATCCCACGCCCAGCCTCTCTTTGGAGGACTCAAGCCTTATGGAATGCCTCTTCTCTTTGCTCCCAGGCAGAATGGGCAAGGGTACTGCGCTTTCATGGCACGACTGGGTGGCTCGGTGGCTCCTCTCGTCTTCATGCTGGACAGCCTATGGAAGCGTCTGCCCCAAGTGATCTACTGCACCATGGCCGTGCTCTGCGGCTCAGCAGCCTTCTTCCTCCCTGAGACGTTAAACACGGAGCTGCCGGAGACTGTAGAGGATGTTGAAAAGCGAAGGTGAGAGCCGGGGAGAGGCAGAGAGGCAGGAAGTGGTGGTGGTGAGGGACTGGCTGAAAATATACTCTCCAGCATTTCTCTGATGAAAATAGGGACACCCTATTCAGTAATAATACAGTGGTACCTTGGTTTTCAAACATAATTCATTCCGGAAGTCTGAAAACTGAAAACTGAAAGCAGAAGCCTCAAAACGGAAGCCTCAGTATGGAAAACTCAAAACAGAAGCCGCGTTTCCTGTTCAGCTTCTGAGGCATGTTTGAAAACCGAGGCATTTACTTCCAGGTTTTTGGCATTGGATTTCTGAAACCGAGGTACCACTGTAATAACAATATTTTTTTTTATTTATACCCCAGCCACTCTGAGTGACTTCCAACATACCGTATTTTTTGCTCTGTAAGACTCACTTTTTCCCTCCTAAAAAGTGCGTCTTATGGAGCTGTGCAGCTATCCCAGAAGCCAGAACAGCAAGAGGGATTGTTGCTTTCGCTGCGCAGTGATCCCTCTTGTTGTTCTGGCTTCTGAGATTCAGAATATTTTTTTCTTGTTTTCCTCCTCCAAAAACTAGGTGCGTCTTATGGTCTGGCGCGTCTTATAGAGCGAAAAATATGGTATATAAAAACATAATAAAACATTACCCATTTAAAAACTTCTCTATGCCTTCAGATGTCTTCTAACAGTTGTATATTTACTTATCTCCTTGGCTTGGGGATCGCATAACTCTATACCCTCCAACATTTCCCTGATGAAAATAGAGGCATCCTAAGGAAAAACAAGACATTCTGAGATCGCATCAGAAACCAGGATGGCTTCTGTAAACCCAGGACTATCCCTCCCTGGAAAATAGGGACACTTGGAGGGTTTGTGGAAACTAACTGGTGGGAGACCCTGCTGCATTTGTGCTAATGCGCCGGCCTCCACTTCTCAGCAAACAGCATTGATCTTTTTCTTTGTTGTTTCCCTGTAGCTCAGAAAGGGAGAAACACCTGCGTGGGAAGGTGTCTGAATTCGTGCCTCTGCAGTCGTTACAGAAGTGACCTGCAGCTAGCAATGGGGGACTTGGGGCTTGCAGGAGAGATGATCAAGGGCAACATGGTGTGCAGACTTAGATTTTCTAATGCAATAAAGTGAAGGGCGCAATCCACTTTGGTGTCATTTCTCAGCATGGAGGTGAGTGGTTGGTGAGATCGCTGATTTCCAGGTCTTTCTCTCGGCTGTTTATTTATTTTTTATTTTTTTTAAAATAATCTTTATTGGTTTTCCAAAAAAGGTTACATCAAGTACATTAACCAAACATGCAATACACCAGCAAAAAAAAAAAAGAAAAAAGAAAAAAAAAAAGAAAAAAGGATTCTCCTCTTCACACTTATTTTCAGTAGCTTCTTTTCAGGACTTCCCCACGTCTCCTCCTATTGTTTCCCAACTCCAATTTATTTATTCTAGCAAGTTTTTCCCCTGAACATCCTGTACCTTATTTTGTTAAAATTACTTATCCCTGATTTAATTAAATTCATTTGAGTTGTAAAATTATACTTTGTTTGTGCTTTAACATTTTAGTTGTAAAATTATACTTTATTATGCTTTTGACATTTCATTAACGTATATCCCTTAATCCTCTATATCAAAAATGAAGGAATAGACAAAAATATAAGCATAGATCTAAAAAAGAAAAAATACCTTTCCTAAAATTGCCACCATTTCCCTCCCACGGATTTCCCATTCTTATAATACTAATCTTTGTTCTATAAAAATTAAAAGAGAAAAAAAGAAAAGAATTTCAACCCCCTTCGGACTGTTAATTCCCACCCTTCTCCCCCCGGTTTCAATCCTTATCCAAAGTACATTTAGTCCATCTTTTTAGCCTGGCGATCTCACGTCCGAGGCGCGCAAGTCTCTCACAGTTCCTTTCAGCTGATTTCTTTGAAAATCTCTCATGCTTAGCTCCCAGGATCGGTGACTTGTTTTCTCAGTGCTGGCAGTGATTCTTTCAGTTGGACCTGTTTGCTTGTACCCAGTATTCCAACGCTGTTTCATGAATCTATATGTCCCAAATAGTCCTGTTTTCACCTTGGTCAGTTTAAATTTCTTTTTAACAGGTCTTTCTCTCTTATGCAGTGTCTCAGCCTTCACTTCTTTTGACTCCTTTTGCTTGGCAGGTGTTTTTTCCTCCTCAATCTTGGGTTCTTTTCCTTGTCCAGCTGCCTGTGTTTTGAACAACGAGTCCCTTTCCAAGTCAGTTAGTGTATTTTCAGATAGTTTCGGGTCTGGTGGGCTCGTAGACAAAACATGGCCTTTCTCATTCTTCTGTAACAATTTTCCCACGAAAAGGATCAGCTCTTTCAAGTCAGCACGTATTTCCTGTATTCCTAGTTTTAGTTCCATTCTTGCAATGTCCGAAAGTCCCCTCTAGAGGGATTCTGGTTACTTAGTACTCTTTCCCTCTCCGATCCAAAAGTCAGCTTTGTTTGTATCAATCTTTCCTTATTTGTGATATTTTGTAGCGATTTAATCAGTTAGAGTTTCAATTTCAGTCCTTTCAACTTTGACAGCTAATTTGACAGCTGTCGAAAATATCTGTGTCTCGGCAGGCTCTTAACTCAGATTGCTCCCGGGCTTGAGTAGGGTGGTATTTTACTTCAAACAAAATACTCTCTTGTCCTCCAGCACCTTAGCTTAGTTCTTTTAAATCCGTGAGGGTTGTATCTTTTATCCAATCACACAAATTTTTCCCGCAACTTTAGTTGACAAGTCCTTGCTTGCACTGTTAACAATATGGAGGAGGCGGACTTCCTTTTTTTTCGTCTCCCCCGTTCGTGCCAAATCCAAACCAAAAAATTTGTAGTCCAATTTTCAAATTACTCACGGGTTGTTGCTCTTGCTTTTAAGTCCAAATTTAGCAGGAAGAAGTCAGCGCTGACTGAAGAATGGCATGCGGCTTCGCTCGGCAGGGGTAGCAGAAGACTCACAGCACCACGCCGCTCCCTGGCACCCGATCCTTAGCCTTTAAAAAGGCTCTTTCACGGGTCGGGGGGCGCTTACGGTGCCCGCCGAGTCACCATGTCCACGCACTCCGTGTGCGTGGTTTGTAAGGGTCCCCGTGTCGCCGGCACGGTAAGACCCGGTCCCCTGCTGAGCCGATTCCCTCCGGAGCTCGGAGGGAATCCGCCATTAGCCAGACGCGCTAACCCGGAAGTCCACTCTCTCAGCTGTTTAAACCTGGGATCGCAGAGGCAGGAAGCAACCATCCCCTCCCAGGTCAGTTCTCTTCTTTCTTAATTGCCACACACATCAAACATCATGACTGGAAACACAACAGAAGCCTCACCTGTACAGTACAGTGGTACCTCAGGTTAAGAACTTAATTCGTTCTGGAGGTCCGTTCTTAACCTGAAACTGTTCTTAACCTGAGGTACCACTTTAGCTAATGGGGCCTCCCGCTGCCGCCACACAATTTCTGTTCTCATCCTGAGGTAAAGTTATTAACCCGAGGTACTACTTCCAGGTTAGCGGAGTCTGTAACCTGAAGGGTCTGTAACCCGAAGCGTCTGTAACCCGAGGTACCACTGTTTAGACATGTGGCTCAAATGCACATATTTAAAGTAATCCTTCCCTTCCTAACCACCCTGCCAAGAATGAGAGGTCAGCATCTGCTGTGGCTTTGGCCTGAAAGAAAGGGGCAAGTTGTTGCAAAGATGTGGGCTTCAGTATAGCTTGGATCTCACCAGACTATTATTTATTAAATTTGTATACCACCCTTTATCCATAGATCTCAGGGCAGTTCACGTCATCCCCCCCCAAAACCCCCCAAACACCACAATCTATAGGATTTAGCCATATGCCAGGATATACTCTAGATCCAGTCACCTGTGTGAGACTCTTGGGCTTACTGATCAGAAGGTTGGCGGTTCAAATCCCCACAACAGGGTGAGCTCCCGTCGCTCTGTCCCAGCTCCTGCCAACCTAGCAGTTAGAAAGCATACCAGTGCAAGTAGATAAATAGGTACCGCTGAGGCAGGAAGGTAAATGGTGTTTCTGTGCGGTCTGGCTTCATCACAGTGTCCGTTGTGCCAGAAGCAGTTGAGTCCTGCTGGCCACATGACGTGGAAAGCTGTCTGTGGACAAATGCCAGCTCCCTCGGCATGAAAGCGAGATGAGCGCCGCAACCCCATAGTCGCCTTTGACTGGACTTAACCATCTAGGGGTCCTTTACCTTTTACCTAAAGGTATTTCCCAAACTGGGTAACTACTTCTGTGATTTTACTAGAGCTGCATGCTAGCAGCCTCTCAAAATTCTCCACCCTGTCAGCAGGCAGAGGAAAGGGGGACGCTTTCACCACTGGGGCTCACCATTAGTAGCATCTGTGGCTTCCTTCTTATTTCTTCAGGGTTTGCTGTTGTGTTTTCGGCAGCAATTGAAAATTGCATCCTGAACCTAACCTTGTTCCAGGGTGTGTGTGGGTGTGAATGTGAACTATTCAGAAAAACTGCAAAGTGACCTTCTTTGCTAGGAGGGTTGAGAAATGGAAAAACCTTGGGCGTTTTCTTAGGGGGAAATGACTTCTCAACTTTAGATTTAACATTTCTTGCTCATTGTGTACAACAGTGGTTCTCAAAAGGATTTGATGCTCCACACCAGTATGGCAGAAGAGGATGGCAAGTGTGGCAGGAAGATTCAAGGACAATCAAAGAAACATTTAAATGTTTCAGTATAGTATAGTATAGTATAGTATAGTATAGTATAGTATAGCATTGTAGGGACGCGGGTGGCGCTGTGGGTAAAAGCCTCAGCGCCTAGGGCTTGCCGATCGAAAGGTCGGCGGTTCGAATCCCCGCGGCGGGGTGCGCTCCCGTTGCTCGGTCCCAGCGCCTGCCAACCTAGCAGTTCGAAAGCACCCCCGGGTGCAAGTAGATAAATAGGGACCGCTTACCAGCGGGAAGGTAAACGGCGTTTCCGTGTGCGGCTCTGGCTCGCCAGAGCAGCGATGTCACGCTGGCCACGTGACCCGGAAGTGTCTCCGGACAGCGCTGGCCCCCGGCCTATAGAGTGAGATGGGCGCACCAACCCCAGAGTCTGTCAAGACTGGCCCGTACGGGCAGGGGTACCTTTACCTTTACCTATAGCATTGTATCAAAACAATTATTTTTAATATTCAGAATATGGCTAGATATCTTTTCAAAATGAGAGCAGAGAGGGAAATATGGTTGACTGACTGGAACATTGTTATGATTTAGTAGGGTTGGGTTTTTTAAATTCAATTGTACAGCACGATTTTTGAGTTTCTTTCCAGTCTTGAGTTTTTTAAAATTAAATTATCCTGAAGCCACAAACTGAAATATTCAGAGTTTGTCCTGTATTCTCATTTCCCTCTCTCCTTTAAAGGGAAATGACCTTGCAAAAAGCGCCTTGACCTCCCCTACCTCCACTCAAGGACACTGCTCTGAGAAAAGGAGAGCAAATCAATATTTTAGGATTATATTGATCTGTAGCAGGCCCTCTCTGCTCTGTTTATGCAGCACAGAGGGCCTTCGTTCTGCTGCAATGCCTTGCTGCAAATTAATACAATTAGCCTTGAACCATATATCATTCAATGAAAAGTTAATGTAATAGCACAGATTACTTAAGGGAAGCCATTCATCCAGGAGTTTCTACCCGCCCCTGAGTTCCATTTCCATCTCCTTTCCTTTAAATTAAACTGAGAATGAATGCCAAGGGGCGATTATTACAAAACTAACCTTTTTCTAATGTGGGAAGAAAGGCGGTGCATCCCTTTCTTCCTCTTTCATCAGAAGGGGAAATGCTTCTTCATAGAATGTCCAAATGCTTTGCAGAAAGTAACATTTTGGAGGAGGGGGGAATAAAATGACGGGCAACAGAGCAGTTGCCTTGAGTGTCCCAAACTTGGGGACTTGGGGTGCAACCTTTTTACACACTTACTTTGGAGTAGCAGTGGGTGAACATCTTCTCATTTTTCTAATTTTAAGTTCAGCTTTCCACATTTCCACATCAGTTTGTGGAACATGAAAATTCATGAAAGAGCATCAGCATTTTAGAATATTTTTGCATGCAGTTTTGTCCAATATATGCACTTTTGCAAAAAACAAAACAAAAAAACCCTTCCTCTGACACAACGCACTTGATACACTATTTTCAACAACATGTGTATATTTATGCACACTTCATCCTAGTGTGTGTGTGTGTGTGTGTGTGTGTGTGTGTGTGCATTTTGTATACTTGCCTGGAGAGTTGCATTGCAAAATTCAGAGAGGTGTGGCTGGATTTTGGTTTGTGTACTATTTCAGAAAGTGATAGGCAACTCAGAAATATCTGTGCTATGGGAATGTGTATTCTAGCCCTGCCTCTGAAACTGAACCTAACCTACCTCAGAGGGATGTTGTGAAGATAAAATGCAGAGAGGGAGACTTGTGTGTGTTACCTTGAGGTCCTTGAAGGAAAAGTGGGATATGAAAGTAATTATATTACTGCTGGACGCAGAGGAGTGGTGGAAAGCCCCAGCAGGGGAACCCCCCCAAGGGAACCCGCAGGGAAAGAAGTCTCAGAGCCAGGGGGTTGGTGGTGGGATGACAATGAGTGGCCAGAGGGAATAGAGGGAACAGACTGGGAGGAGGAGATGTCAGAAGCTGGAGAGGCAACAGGGTTTAGTGAGCAGGAAGAGGCTGAGGCAGAGAGCAGTCCAGACTCAGAGGCTGGAGCGGAGAGGCTGGAGAGCGGGGAGGCAGGACAGTGAAGAAGCTGGTATCTTCCTCTCCTGCTGTGACCAGATCTCCTTCCCACTGGTCTTCCAGAACACAAAGAGGAATGAAGAGGGCAGACCAAAGACGGACAAGATGAAGAAGCCTCAGGTTGCTGGGGAAGGAGTCTTAGAGAGCAGGGGGAAAGCAGGGACCTTCAGTCCTTGCAACTGCCTCCTTAGAGCAACTGGGAAGAGTTGCTGTGCTCGCTAGGCCTGTGCTGTTTTGGTTCCTTTGAATAAAGAGTTGGCTTCATTGACACCGGGTGTTTTATTGCTGACCTGCTCCCGACTCCATTCCCTGACAACCAGCGTAAAGCACAGGAGAGATTATCACTTTGATTGCTTGTGGTATGATACCGAGTGGCACTTTAAGAGAAGATAAGTGTGTGCGATGTGGGGAGGATTAACCAATGAAACATCTTCAGCATGCTTGGAGGTACATCTGTCTCACTGATACCAGTGGGATTAATTCTCAGGAAATCTGTTCCATTACTAGCAAAACTGCACACACCTCCTTGACTATGAAGGAAGGAAGCATCGTCTGTGTGGAACCAAAGAATATGGATGGACATATGGAAACATCTGTATGTCTTCCCCAAAATATCGTTCCTCTCTAAAGCCGAGGCCACACACACATAGGCAAGCATACTGGATGATCAGAGGTGATGTGTAGTGACTTCCTTGCAAATAAAGGCACTTAGGAGCTATAAAATTTGAGTTAAGCAGCTCTTGCTGCACTGGACCATAAAGATGCATCCTGGAGAGCTGTGTGTCGATAGTCCGCTACAATACTGTGGCTTTCCATGAACTGAACATTTTAGCTTGTGTGCTTTCACAATGCATCTGTCTTGCCCGGTAATATTAAGCTGGTGGCAATTATCTGTGCATCTACGCAGGGGAGGACTTTGGCAATATGGCGCCCTGAGAAAGGACAAAATTTACGTGTGTCCCCCCCCCAATAACCTTATTTTCACAGTAATTCCTTTTGGTATAGTTGTATTTTGATAGATCTTCTCAGTAAAAAGATAAAGGGTAAAGGGACCCCCGACCATTAGGTCCAGTCGTGTCTGACTGGGGTTGTGGCGCTTATCTCGCTTTATTGGCCGAGGGAGCCGACGTACAGCTTCCGGGCCATGTGGCCAGCATGACTAAGCCGCTTCTGGCGAACCAGAGCAGCACACGGAAACGCCATTTACCTTCCCACCGGAGTGGTACCTATTTATCTACTTGCACTTTGATGTGCTTTCAAACTGCTAGGTTGGCAGGAGCAGGGACCGAGCAACAGGAGCTCACCCCGTTGCGGGGATTCAAACCACTGACCTTCTGATCGGCAAGTCCTAGGCTCTGTGGTTTAAGCCACAGCACCACCCGCATCCTCTAGATCTTCTCAGTAGGGATTCATATAAATATAGGTATCATCATCTTGCGCCCCCTCGGCTCGATGCCCTATGTGGGGGAACTGCCCACACCTCCCTAAATCTGGCTGATCTATGTGGAAAGCACAGCCCTGTGGCTATGCATTTGCTTGGAAGTGCAAAGCAAACCTTGCAAAGCAGATCCTGTTTTGATTCTGAGCTTTACCGACGCCGTACAGCAGAGGGAAGCAGCCACCTACATTTGAACGAACCATTTCATTCATTCATTTATTTTTGAAGCGAACTCTGTGCAGCACTGAAGGTGCATCTCTTTACCTTCCCCGTGGTAGCACCTATTGATCCTGTCTCAGCAGACAAGCCATGACTAATTATACATACTTTGTAATAGCTTAGATCCGGTATTAAGGCCCCCCCCCAAGAGCAACTGGGAGATACAGAGAGAGAGATAAAACTGGAGTTGTATCTATTAAAGTTGGAGAGCATGATATATTTTATGGAAAATGAAGTCCATCTGTGAAGTATGAATGCTATTAAGCAGGAGAGAGATGCTGTTGGAGCCCCCGCCCCCCGAGGATAATGTTGCGGTGGTCACACACCAGCCTCATAATCCTTTAATACAGGGAGATTTTCCCAGTGCAATATCCATTAACTGATTATCCATGCACTCTAGGCATAGAACATGAAGGGACTTTTTCCAAAAACAAGAAGGGGGAAAAAGCCCGGAGCCTTGAAATGTATGAAGCACCTTTCTGCAGCTGATGTCAAGGATGGCTGCCTTGTGCTTCTCCTCATCTCCTCCCATCTGCCTCTTCCTTCTCCTCCTCTTGGGAAGATTCCTTCTCGAATCTCCAGCTCTTTCCCAGTCTTAATGCAAAGCGAGTGCAACGGAATTGGTTTCTGCCACCCTTGTGTTTTTGTCAGCTCAGGTTACTGTTCCCTAGACGTAGGACGACCATGTCATTTTGGAGCTTTCCCCTTCCACTTGCTTTGCAGTTGAGATCTTGGGTGAAATATACTCTTGAGTCATGTAGTGATTTCATGCTCTTTATTGAAGCTCCTAAAAACAGTGAATCCATTTCCCCCCAAAACCTCTGGGTTTATATACATTATTTACACAATGGGTCCCGTGTGATTGGCTGATTCTGCTTCCCTCCTGGAGCCTGATTGGGCTGCTCCTGTAGGCCAATCAGTGGTTGCATTCTAGGATCCTACCGGCCTAATAGGCTGGTTCACTGCCTCCTGGGGCTTGATTGGGCTGCTCCTGCAGGCCAATCAGGTTGTTGCATTCTAGGGTCCTACCTGCCTAGTGTTCTAGGATCCAAGTACATAACACTGGGGCAGTGTCCCAGGGTGCTCAGGGACCAGGCTGGTCTTGCCTTTGTCCATCAGGGACCAGCAGTGCCAATGGTACAAACAGGAACTGCAAAGTCCCAGATTATGGTACATATTTGCCTATTTGCCTAAGTGTCTATTGGGACACCATCTGAAACAGGAGCAGGGAACATTTTTCCAGCCTAGGGGCCACATTTCCTTCTGGGCAAAGCTTCTGAGGGCCACAGGCCAGGAATGGGTGGAGCCAGAGGCAAAAATGGGCATAGCAACAAATGCAAATTTTACCTTTTTTTTCTTTTTACAGTAGGCTGGTTTCTACACACACAACACACCCTTTTCTATCCTCCTTCCAGGTAAACAAAGCACATTACGAGGGTTATTTATTTAAATTTATATTTTTCACCACAGGAAGTTGGGCTAGATGATCCTCAGGGGACCCGGGTTCTATCTCAGGGCGGTTCACAGAATAAAATATAAGTTCGAGGTCACTTTTCAGCCAAGCAAGAACACTTGGGGTTCAAAGCAGGACCAGTGAGGGGTGAGGCCTGGGGAGATTACTGAAGACCACACAGAGAGGTCTGGAGAGGTGCATTGCGCCTGAATTTCTCCAGCCCTGATCTAAAACCATCTCTTTTCTCCTTTTCAGACCGGCCCTACCGTTAGGCAGAGAAGCAGTTGTCAAGAAAGGGTTGTCTTATTTGACACTATTTAACTTACAGTAATTGTCCCTCTGCTGCCAGGAAAGGAGGGAGGTGCTAATGGGGTTTTCTTGCCTGTCCTTGACCACCTTGGCTTGGAAGGAGATGTCCTTTGTCGCTCTGCTTCAGCAGCAAAATGCCATGGGCTAGCCCTCTGGTTCTGCCCTATCACTAGGATTCACCACCCTTCCAACACATGCAGTTCCCAGAGAGCCAAGGAAGGAAGTGTCTCTGAATTATAAGTGTCCACAGTAGACAATAATGGACCGCTTAGATACAAGTCATATTTGAAGCTCACATGAGTTTCCCCCAAAGGATCCTGGGATATGTAGTTTACCCTCTGACATGGCTGCAACCCCCAGCACCCTTAACAAACTACAGTTCCTAGGATCCTTTGGCTGAGTTATGTGCCTTAAATGTATTGTGTGGGTGTGACCAATTGCCTGATTGGATAGTAGGTAGTTTCATGCATCATGTATCATATTAAGGGGCAGGTGGGCTTCATCCATAAAGAGCTGGACCATAAAGAATGCTGATCACCGAAGAATTGATGCTTTTGAATTATGGTGCTGGAGAGTCCCGTGGACTGCAAGAAGATCAAACGTATCCATTCCTTTTTTAAAAAAAAAAAATCATATTTATTAAAGTTTCCAAAAAAAAGAAAAACAATAAAAATAAAAATAAAAAAACATTTACATTTTAAACCTTAATTTCAATCACATCTTTCCAGGACTTCCCCACCCCTCCCCTTCTTGTATTCCATTTCTATTTGTTTAATTCAACAAGTTCCTATCCCAAATTTTTAACCTTATCATATTTAACCCATTATTCAATTTAGCTCATTTTAAATACCCTCTTTCATGTTCCACAGTCTTTAAACATAAACCTCTTTTTTCTAAGGTCGACCCCTGTTCCCTTCCACGAATTCCCCTTTTTTGTATTCACTTCAACACAACACATAAGAAAAAAAAAAGTTCAAAATATAGTTATACACCCTTTGGATTCCCATTCTCCCTCCCCTCTTTCCCGGTTTCAATCCCCAAAGTCCAACAGTCTATCTAGCTTCAGCCTGGCGCTCTCACATCCGAGGCTCTCAATTCACTCCCTGCTCCTCTTTGCCGGTTTTTTTGATAGTCTTTTATGTCAGACACCAAATCTCGTAGGAGCTCAATCTCGAAAATGTCCATTTTTCTTGCATCCAGGCCTCTATAATTAAAGATAGAACTCCAATCTTGTTTCTTAATCCTTTTAAGCCTGAATGTCCCAAATGCTCCCACTTCCATCTTGCTCAGGTTTGTACTCCATAGCTCTTCTAGTCCCCCCATCGGGAGATCTCTCCAATTTTCCTTGTCCAATTCAAGCCAAATTTCCATGATCCAATTCCTGTTTTCTTTTATGTCCTTCCTGACAGGCCCTTGGCCTTCCTTGGTCTTCTGCGATGGTGAAACTCCTCCTTCATTTCCTTCCCACTCATCATAGATCTCCTGTTCCCTTCCATCACATTCCTCAGATTTCTTTTTCTGTTCAGTTGTAAGTGTTTCCAATTTCACTACAGAAGCTTTTTGTTCAGGAACCAAAACTTGCGTCAAGTCCCTTCCATTTTCAATGGATACATCCATTATTTCTATTGTTTCCTTCAGTGTAGATACTTCTGTAGACAAAACAATGTTCTGGTCTTGAAGTTTTCCCAGGAGATAAAAAGTCCTGTTCAACTCCATCAGTATTTTTCCACTTACAGCCATACTTGTAATGTCCCAAAAACCCCTCTAGAGGGGTTGTGGTTACTTAGTTTCCTTCCAAATCCAAGCCAAAAGTCAAGTTAACTTGTTATTCCTTGTTTCCAATACATTATATCCAAATTGTAACAAATCTAGCCAGCAAAGTCCCCAAAACAAAGTTCTCTTCACTTTGACAGCTACTTTGACAGCTGTCAAAATCTCTATCTCTCTTCCCCAGACTCTCTCGCGGTTTACTCCCGGTTCCGAGGGGGGGTTGTACTTTAAATCTCAGTCCACTCTTATCCTCCAGCACAATCCCTTGTAATTTTAACTCGTGAAATTAATAACTTTTTCTCAATGAAGAAAAGACTCTTCTCTCGACCTTAATTGTTAAATCCTTGCTTTAAATTGTCTACAGTGAGGGGGAGACGGACTTCCTCTTTACACCTCCCCCGCTCGTGCCGAATTTCAAAAAAGGCAGAAAATTTCCCTTTTAAGTCCAATTTCCGTATTACTCACGGGTTGTTGTTTTAAGTCCAAATGTTCAGAAGAAAAAGTCAGCGCTCTCCATCGAATGGCTTGCGGCTTCACTCAGCAGGGGAAGCAGAGGACTCTCAGCACCGCGCCGCTCCCCGTCCCCCGTTCCGTAGCCTTTAAAAAGGCTCCTTCACGGGTCGGGAAGGGCGCTAACGGTGCCCACCGAGTCACCAGGTCCACGGGCTTCCGCGCCCGTGGTTTTTAAGGGTCCCCGCGTCGCCGGCGCGGTAGAACCCGATCCCTGCTGAGCAGATTCCCTCCGGAGCTCGGAGGGAATCCGCCATTCGGCGATGGCGCCAACCCAGAAGTCCCAAACGTATCCATTCTGAAGGAAATCAGCCCTGAGTGCTCACTGGAAGGACAGATCCTGAAGCTGAGGCTCCAATACTTCGGCCACCTCATGAGAAGAGAAGACTCCCTGGAAAAGACCCTGATGTTGGGAAAGATTGAGGGCACAAGGAGAAGGGGACGACAGACGACGAGATGGTTGGACAGTGTTCTCGAAGCTACAAACATGAGTCTGACCAAACTGCGGGAGGCAGTGGAAGACAGGAATGCCTGGCGTGCTCTGGTCCATGGGGTCATGAAGAGTCGGACACGACTAAACAACTAAACAACAACAAGGGCTTCATCCTGGTGCCTATTATTATTATTATTATTATTATTATTATGCATGAAAGTTAGTGAAGGGTGCTGGCCTGCTATATTCAGAAGAAGAAGAAGATTGTGTCCTCATCTACAGTGAGAATCATGCAGTAAATTTTATTTATAGGCAACAATAAATGTTTCTGCTCCTCCAGATACACGCTCACATTTAAGCTGACACCTGGTTATATCACAGATAAATGGCTATTCATAGCCTTTAGGTGCTGCAGTAATAACAAACAGTAAATAATAACGAGGACCGTCAGCAAATGGCAAGGATCGTGGTCTGTGTGCCAAGCAAACACCATCAGAGCCAAATCTGGAAAACAAATCTAAAAACCTCCAACTCAGATGATTCTTTAGATTAATAAACGGCTTGGATTGTTGCTTTAAAAAACCAAATAAAATCTGATTTGTTATTTGCTTGACTATCCTGGAGGATCTGAAATGCACTTGGATAGCTGCAGATTTGTTTTAAACAGGAGTTGTATAAAGAAGCGCTCAAAGAATCAAAGAGGGGTAGCGAGACATATAAAGGTAAAGGACCCCTGAGAGTTAAGTCCAGTTGTGAATGATTCTGGGGTTTGTAAAAGAAAAAGGTTCTGACCTCCTTTGCCTCCTTTGCCTGGTCCTCAGACCCTAGTTGGCACAAAGAGTCCTGAAGAAAGAGTACTTTGCAGAATGCTGCTTTTATTCTTAAAAGTCATCTTCTCCAACCACGACCAACAGCTTTATACACACACCAAACGCAACCAGCTTTCTACCATCCACCCAACCCACACCACACACTAACACTGACCACTCTATATATACAGGTACAATTTGGTGAAAGGTTGCATGAGTCATTGCAGGCCGCTGACTCAGGCTGACTTAGTTCTTTTAGCATTAAATAAACAGCGGCCAATTTTTTAGCCGTGACAAACTGCACATCTGTGGGCAAGAGGGAGTGGGAGACCCAAGGTTTGCAGAAAGACTCTGCCTGACTTCAAACAAAAACCATAGGAGGAAAGCCCTGAAGGAAAGGCAAGTACAGTGGTACCTCGGGTTACAGACGCTTCAGGTTACAGACTCCGCCAACCTAGAAATAGTACCTCAGGTTAAGAACTCTGCTTCAGGATGAGAACAGAAATTGTGCTCCGGCGGCGCGACAGCAGCAGGAGGCCCCATTAGCTAAAGTGGTGCTTCAGGTTAAGAACAGTTTCAGGTTAAGAACGAACCTCCAGAACGAATTAAGTACTTAACCTGAGGTAGGTAAAGGGACCCCTGACCATTAGGTCCAGTCATTGAAGCCTTAATTACTTGGGATCCATTTGCCCTCTCACCCAGGACATAGAGGTGACAAAGAACCACCAGGGATTCAGTTCCTTCGGAGAAAAAAAGTTTATTGTGATCTGCGCAGAGGCAACCAGCGGAATTACTTCCAAAGGCTGGCAGCCCCTAATACACGTATACAAGCAGTTTTTATACCCTTGCAGCACCTCCCGACCACCCCACCACCAGTAACTCATCGTATCGTATCCCCCAATCTGCCTTCTTGCCTCATTGGGTGTTGCTAAAGCATTTTGGCAGTGCACTCCCTTCGCTTATCAGCCAACCCTGCGTATCTTGTTTGCTCCAGATGTATTTCTCCTCTTGCTCTCCGGGCGTTGCCTTCAAACTGCCATTATACTCCCTGCCCACTCTCTTCACTCCCTCCTTCTTCTTCTGAATAACCTAATCTATAGGTTCATTCGCAGGGATGGGCCTATACTCTCGCATGAGGGCAATCACACGGGGTCCCATCATTCGGGACATCATTTTCTGCATCATATTTTGCAAGCATTGCACCAAGCAGGGAATACAAAAGCAGAGCGAAAGCAAAATTAGCAAAGGTCCCATAAGCATAGCAAAGAGCCCCCAAAGCCACCCTGTTGGAAGGAAATTATCTAGCCAGGACATATCCCATCCTTCCCAAGTTTGTACAGGAACATGGGCTACTTTTTCAATGCTAGCAGCCAAATTACGGATGGCTTTGCCATGATCTGAAATGTTAAAACAGCATGCCCCACCAGTCAGGTTGAGGGCCGCACAAAATCCTCCTTGCTTGGCCAAAATAAAGTCCATTCCCAATCGTAATTGGACAATGGCGGTGCAGGTTTCATCTAACTGGGTGGCCACGAGGCGGAGGGCAGTGGCCGTGGCATTGGCTATGATTTCCACCACTGTCTGGAGCCGGATGATGCGATTGAGATTGTAAATGGGTTCTCGGGCTCCTGTCACCAACTCATCGGGATTCCAGGAGGCAGGGTCATAGTGGGCAATTATGCGTTCAGGTGGCCATTCGTCCTTTCCCCAGGTTTGTTTACTACCCCCCGCGATGTTGGAGATATCAACAGAGCGGCGGTTACGATGGGATGGGGAAGAGGGTATCCACATTGGAGGTACAAGGAATGCTGGAAAGCAGACACCATATCCGTTCTGTGGATAGAGGTGATAAGCTTTTGTCCCACAAATCCAATAAATATTACTGCCGCGCTGAGAAGAGGTCCAGCTGGCTCGAGAACTTCCCTCCATGAGTGCAAGGTTGGTACAAGCCCCGCCACATTCAGAGATGTCCAAAGGACTACCACATGTACATTTACATGATGACCGTCCTATAAACCTCATATGGTTGTAAACGGTATTTCGGGTTTGATTAGTACAGAACCATCCAGAGACCCTATAAACTCGTAAAGGAGTTGAATGGTTCCAATAAGGAGTTGGGCGGGATGGACTATATGTATATTGGATCTGAGAACGATTGAGGGGTATGGGGAGCATGGGCATTCCTCCTCCTCCATCTAAGGGTCCGAGGGTACAAACTAAACAAGCAGTTTTATTTGCTTCATGGGCTACTATTTCTGCCAATTGAAGCCACTTGTTATAGAGACTCTGAGCCCCCTGTTTTCTCATTTCCTGTGTGGGGAAAATGCTATTACGATTTAAGACCTGGAAGCATTCGGCCTTGGGAGTAGATTCTCCCATCATAAATAGGAGAAGGATCATCAAGGGGATGGAGGGGGATCGCTTCCTTCCAAAAAACCTATGGCGTTCGTGCCAACAGAAATAAAAGACCATCCAGATGATCAGGGCGGTACATATTACTCCTACCCACCAATAATCAGACATTATGAGGGCAGTTCCAGGACTGAGAGTTGGGGCCTAGAGTATAGCAGTATCGACCTTCAATATTGGTGGGGTGCATGTGGCTATGGTGGGTGGGTGATAGTTTCGGCCCTCCGGGGATGGGTTGAGAGGAAAAATACACTGCCACAGACCCACAAGAATAAACAGCTGCCTGCAGGGCAAGAGCACGGGGACAAAATTCCTACAGGGGTGTTGGCACACCAAATAATACTAATCTGGGACCCTGCCCTTGCCTGGGCCACGAGATTTTCAGGGGGTTTAGTTTTAATATCTGGAACGTTGGGGGCGCTGCCGGCAGGCGTCCCTCCCATCCACTTATTCAGCCATGCGTAGAAGCACCAGCGTCCGGAGTGATGCTAGCAGGGCGGTTGTCCGCTGGGCGCCTGGATATGGTCAGCCGGAGGGGGTCCTCGGGATGTGGGAACACAGTCCAATCAGAGACTACTTTCTTCACTCGAGTGTGGTGGACCCAAGGGGTAACGCCAGCAACCTTCACAGCAGTGGGTGTAGAGAGAACAGTGTAGGGTCCCTTTCAGCACGGTTGCAGCGGGATTTGGGCCCAGTCTCTTACCCACACTTCATCACTAAGGTCAGGCCTGCTGGAATACACTTCATCCATGACCTCTACACAATCATGGGTCGGCCCCTCACCTTCTCCTACCGGTAATAAAGTAGCTGGGTTAAGGGCTGTGGTAACCTGAAACTTCAGGCGTGGGTGTAATAACAGCATCTGGCACTTCCTCATTTTTGCTTGTGATAGGAAATAGGTGCCTTTCATGTCAAGTAAGGCTGGGACTGCGTGTGGAGTCACACAGGTGGTGTCCTGTCCGAACGTGAATTTATCTGCCTTTGTGAGTAGGGTGGCCACTGCCACAACCGCTCTCATACAGGGGGGCAACCCTTGTTCTGTTGAGGTTAGCCTCTCTGACAAGTATGCGACGGGTTGCTGCCAATTTCCCAGTTTCTGGCATAAAACTCCCTTGGCTACCCCCTGGTCTTCATCTATGAACAGGGTAAAAGGCTTCTCGGGGTTTGGGATGCCAAGCGCTGGGGCTTGTTGTAATGCCACTTTGAGATCCTGAAAAGCCTGCTGCTGTTCCCTGCCCCATATAAAAGGATCCTTCTCTGTTTCCCTAGTTGACTCATGCAGGGGCCGAGCAATGCTGCTGTAGTTAGGTATCCATATCCTACAGAACCCTGCGAATCCCAGAAAACCACGGAGCTCCCTGCGGTTCTTTGGCTCTGGTATTTGGATAATAGCCTGTTTTCTTTCCTCCCTTAGAGTTCGCTGTTGGTGAGAGATGTCAAAACCAAGGTATTTTACAGTTGGTTGACATATCTGCGCCTTCTTCTTGGATACCCGGTATCCAGCCTCGGCCAGGTGTATTGAACCTTAGTGCCAGTCCCTGGGTCAGTCCATTGAAATGCAAATAAAGGCTGACTTTCTTCTGCTAATCTGCAGCAGAAAAATGCATCTTTTAAATCCAGCACTGTGAAGCACCGAGCTGTTGGTGGAATAAGGCTCAATAATGTGTATGGCCACCTCGCCCAGGTTTTGAGCCCGCAAATGCGCTCTTGCCTCAGTGTGGACTCTCCTAGTTTATTCTATAGTTAGTAGTGAGTCCAGGAGGTATTGTACATCATCATAAGTGGGATTATAGGTTTTAAAAATCCCTTCAAACAATTTTATAATTTTCGCTGGGTTCTCCTCAAAAGAGGGGTTCTGATTGCGCCAATTACATACATCTGCACTTGAGAAAGGCACATGTTGGACGGTATATGTTCGTGGCGCTGGCGCCCCGTTCACCCCCGGGGGTCCCGGTGGGTCATAAACCCGGCGCAGGGGGATATCTTCTCTGCTCTCTCCTTTTGTTTCTTGGCTGCCTTATGCAGGGCAGCTCTATCCCAAGCCTGTTCCCAATGTCTCTGTTTCTTCTTCCATTGGTCCCTTTTACACTCTGCGGCACTCACTAAGTGCCCACTAACGTCTATTTCTTCCTTAAAGTCCTCTACAAAATCTCTAACTCTTTTCCTTTGCTCTTCAGTCCACCTCTTTCCACCCTTTGTCAACTTTCCAATAGTCTGTCTAAACTCCTCATCCTCTCCCTTTTCCTCATCTGATTCATCATCTTTGGCCGCCCCTGGTGCTGGTGGTGCCGTTGGTGGGGCATATGGGGGAGGAGGTCTCAATACACCTTCTTCCTCCGGGTCCTGTAAGACCGGGGGTTTTGGCTTCATTCTGACCGCACACAGGCGGGCACCCTGGTCTATTCTACTGCGGCAGGATTCCAGCCACGAGGGATTTTTTTTAAAAAGATAATATTTATTAAAGTTTTCAAGATACAGAAAGTAAAAATAAAAATACATTAGAACCTTATTTTCATACATCCACTTTCTGGGACTCCCCCCCTCCCCCACCCCTACCATATTCCCCTTTCATATTGTTGTCTCCACAAGCTCTCACTTCTAATTTAAAACTTAATTTGTTTAACCCATTATTCAAATTTAAATTTATGCAATCCTCATCAATACCCTTAATAAAAAGACAAAAGTTCTCTCCCCAAGGCCCACCCCATTTTCATTCCACAATTTCCCTTTTTTTTAAAGTAAAAACACCCCACAAAATAGAAATATAAGAAATAAAAAGTATAGTAGAAAAAAGAAAACCAAGTCAGAAAATAGTTACAAGCCTTTGGATTCTTATTCTCCCTCCCCCTTCCCCGGTTTAATTTCCCCCTGTCCACCAATCTATGTTGTCTGCCTGGAATTCTTAGATCCCTAAATCACATTTTTCCCCCAACTCCTTGCAGGTTTTCTCTTTTTTAAAATTAATTTTTAAAGTTATTTTTATGTCATTTAACTTCGAATCTCCAATCTAGAAGTCTAGAAATGGCCCCAAAGGGCCTTTAATTCCTTAGTCTTTAATCTTTAAAGCTGTAAATCTCCCCCCATTGTTCTTTCCAAGTTGTAGTCCAGTTTCCTCTTGTTCCGCTGCTAAAACGTTCTAATTCAGAAATTTAGTAGCTCTGCAGGGGTTATTGTTATTCAGGAACAAAAACTTGCGTTCAGTCCCTTCCTTTCTTCAATAGAAAATTCTATTGTCTCCTTTAGTTTGAACACCCTGTAGACAAAATACTGTTTCAGTTTTGCAGCTTTCCCAGGAGATAACCAGTCCTGTAAAATTCCGAAGGTATTTTTCCACTTACGACCATCTTTGTAATGTCCCGAAATTCCTCTAGGGGGGTTGTTGTAACTTTGTTTTCTATAGTCCAAAAGTCTGATTGTTATCCATGTTTTCGCCATTTTGTATCCAAATCTTAGCAAGTTATAGCAAATTGTAACAAATTTAACCAGCAAAGTCCTCGTAGTAAAGTCCTCTTTGAATTTCCGACTTTGACAGCTACTTTGACAGCTGTCAAAATCTCCGTCTCTTTTCACCAGGCTCTCTCCTCAATCACCCCGGTTCCCAGGGGGGTGGGTTACGTTTTCCTTCTCCCTCAATTCTTCCTCCAGCACAGTTCTTGTAGTTTCCCATCATGGAATTCTTAGTTTTTATCAGAAATACAGTTCTTTTTAGACCTTGGTTTCTCAATCCTTGTTTTAGAATGTTTACAGTAGGGAGGGGGACTGACTTCCTTTTTGGATCCCCCCCCCGCTCATATCAAATCCGAAAAAAATCCTTTTTTTCTCCTTTTGAACCCGGTTTCCAAATTACTCACGGGTTGTTGTTAAAAGTCCGAATTCTCAATGGAAGAAGTCAGCGCTCTCCGCCGGATGGCATGCGGCTTCGCTCGGCAGGGATAGCAGAGGACTCAAAGCACCACGCTTCTCCCCGGCACCCAATCCGTAGCCTTTAAAAAGGCTCCTTCACAAGTCGGGAGGGCGCTAACGGTGCCAGCCGAGTCTCCATGTCCACGGCCTCCGTGGCCGTGGTTTTTAAGGGTCCCCGCGTCGCCGGCGAGGTAGGACCCAGCCCCTGCCGAGCAGACTCCCTCCGGAGCTCGGAGGGAGTCCGCCATTCGGCGATGGCGCCAACCCGGAAGTCCTACGAGGGATTTTTTCCACATTAGTTTTCCAGGTGGAAATATAAGGAATCTGGTCCGGGTGAACATTAACTATATTTTGCCACAGGGGGTTTATTAACTGCAGGTCGAGAGTGCCCTCTGATGGCCAGAGTCTCTCTTTTTTTTAACTTAAAACCTCATTCGTCATGTAAACACTGCAAAGGGGTACATTTACTGCCTCCAGATCCCATGTCTAACAGAATACTCCGCTCCTATACGGGACTTCTCTTCAAACACACCACTTTTGATACAGATTGTGGCTTGGACGAGCTCTCGCTGCCAAGAAACTCACAATCCTGCACACGCTTGGCCAAGGGGACGCTAAGCCCCGGTCAACATACATTCATATCCTTTCAATGGAGTATTCTTTCACACCTCACACAACACAGGCTCCCCTCTGTCCTCCCCTCCTACCCTACTGGCGGCACTTTTACTGCCACGGCCAGTTTCCTTCCTGGTGGCATTTTATTGCCATGGCCAGGAGAGGCTTGATCAAGGCCTCTAGCCCCTTTCCCTTAGGGCTTACCTTTCTCCCGTTGTGGGTCCCTTTCCTCGGCCGTCCTTTTTTTTTTCTCCCTCAACCGGGTGTCTCCACTTCAGGACGGTGTGGCTAGCTCCCCCTACAAACTGGAAGGGTGCGCGCTGGAGCTGCAAACACCAGTCCAAGCTGTTCACCGCGGTTGAGCCTGGCCTCTGGTCCAATGGGTTGGGGCAAATCCCGGGCGAGCCCCCAAATCTGAAGCCTTAATTACTTGGGATCCATTTGCCCTCTCACCCAGGACATAGAGGTGACAAAGAAGCACCAGGGATTCAGTTCCTTCAGAGAAAAAAAGTTTATTGTGATCTGCGCAGAGGCAACCAGTGGAATTACTTCCAAAGGCTGGCAGCCCCTAATACACGTATACAAGCAGTTTTTATACCCTTGCAGCACCTCCCGACCACCCCACCACCAGTAACTCATCGTATCGTATCCCCCAATCTGCCTTCTTGCCTCATTGGGTGTTGCTAAAGCATTTTGGCAGTGCACTCCCTTCGCTTATCGGCCAACCCTGCGTATCTTGTTTGTTCCAGATGTATTTCTCCTCTTGCTCTCCGGGCGTTGCCTTCAAACTGCCATTATACTCCCTGCCCACTCTCTTCATCATGACCGACTTAGGGGTTGCGGTGCTCATCTCGCTTTATTGGCTGAGGGAGCCGGCGTACAGCTTCCGGGTCATGTGGCCAGCATGACTAAGCCGCTTCTGGCGAAGCAGAGCAGCGCATGGAAACACCGTTTACCTTCCCGCCGGAGTGGTAGCTATTTATCTGCTTGCACTTTGACGTGCTTTCGAACTGCTAGGTTGGCAGGAGCTGGGACCGAGCAATGGGAGCTCACCCCGTCACGGGGATTCGAACCGCCGACCTTCTGATCAGCAAGTCATAGGCTCTGTGGTTTAACCCACAGTGCCACCCACGTCCCTTTAGTACCACTGTACTAAAACAGCATGGTGAGGACTAAGCATTGTCAGTATGCAATGCTGTCCAGCAACAGTGGTGGACTTTGAGCTTTCAAATTTCAGCAGTGCCCTGTGCGACTCCAGAATTTGGCACCCTCTCTGCCTCTCACCTTCCATTCTAAGTCATTGCTGTGGCGCCCCCTGCAGGGCCCTCTCTGTTTGGTTCCCAGTGCAGGTGAGCCTGTTGTGTTCAGCTAAATCCGTCTCTGCTGGCAGTTGCAGGAGGGATGGAGCAGATAAAAGAATTGGGCTGGGGCATTGCTGGCTGGCTTCCTGAACAGGAATGTTCTGAATGGCACCATTTTGTTGTTTCTGCTTCTCCCCTATACAAGAGAGATGGGAGAGTACCTTTTTTGAAGATGGCACCATCTTCAGGTTGTTCCCCCCCCCCAAGTAATTTTTTATTGTTTTCCTTACATATTCTTTTCCAACAAACCATATTAATGCCATACATTCCCTTTGACTCTGCCGAGTCGCGACTCCCCTCCCTCCCTGCAATTGGTATATTTAACCCCTTTCTATCGCGCACATCATTCTCACAACAGTACTATTATACATTGAAGGTATTACCATATTTTTCGCTCTGTAAGACGCACCAGACCACAAGATGCACCTAGTTTTTGGAGGAGGAAAACAAGAAAAAAAATATTCTGAATCTCAGCAGCCAGAACAGCAAGAGGGATCGCTGCTCAGTGAAAGCAGCAATCCCTCTTGGTGTTCTGGCTTCTGGGATAGCTGTGCAGCCTGCATTCGCTCCATAAGACACACACACATTTGCCCATACTTTTTAGGAGGGAAAAAGTGAGTCTTATAGAGCAAAAAATACGGTATGTCAATCCTGCTAGTGTCTTGACTTCTTTACAATTCTCCTTTAAGTATTCAATAAATTTACTCCAATTATTTTGGTATCTTTGGTCTTCCTGGTCCAGGATCCTCCCTGACAATTTGGCAAGTTCTGTGTATTCTGTCAATTTCACCTGCCACTCCTGAATAGTTGGTATGTCTTGCGTTTTCCATCTTTGGGCCAGGAGGGTTCTTGCAGTCGCCGTAGCATACATGAACAGATTTTGGTCTCCCATTTTGATTTCCATTCCTATTAAACCTAATAGACACGCTTCCGGTCTTTGTTCGTTGTTTTTTTTTAAAAAAAATATCAGTCACCCGATAAATTGCAGTAGCTTTTTCAGTCGCTCCAAAGATTTTCAGTTGATTAAACCGAAATCTGGATTGATTAAATATTGCAGAAATCAAAGATCGCCATAACCTTGCTAATAATAAATGTATACCTCTCTTGCCTTATTTCCATGGATGATAAAAATGTCCTTCTTGCAGATCTTTTGAAAAATGGAAAACTTTATTTTTAACGCCGGTGATGATGAGTCACCTTTTCGGGGCAGCTTGGTGCGATGTCCTGAAAATGACAAAGAATACAAATATCAACAATTTGAAACGGAGACCAATTGTTTTGTGCTTGTGCTGCATTTCTGTGGCAGTGTTGAACAGCCATGGGAGATGTCCTTGGCTGCAGAATTCAAAGCACAGAACAAATTATGCAAAATAAGGTGTATAGTGGAAATTGGCTCGATTTGCACACTATATGCAAGTCACAGATTCCACTGTCTATTTCACCAAAGAAAGTGGAATCTGTGACTTGCATATATTATGCAAATCGAGCCAACTTACTGGTGTAGAAATGTGATTCTTTTTTTTCTTAAGAAGATGTTTCAAAGTGCACAAAATAGGACCCACCTGGAAGCTTTCCCCACTGAACCCAGAGAAATTGGGATCTTTTGCTGTTTTCTTTTGTTGTTGAAAACAGCAAAAGATCCCAATTTCTCTGGGTTCGGGGGGGGGGAGCTTCCAGGGCTGTAGCTAGGGGATGGTAAGGTGGTAACCCCGCCAGGGGCACGGGGGGGGGCACAAAATCGGCTAAAAATAGGTCCATAAATATAAATATTGATTATTGCCACATAATAAATGGTTTTAAATAGAAGGTGAAGGGGGGGGGGTTGGAGGAGAGGTGGAAAGAAGAGCTAATTTGTCTATGGCTAGGGGGCTCAATCTGGACGGTTCTGCCAGGGGCACAAGATCACCTAGCTAAGGCTCTGAAAAAGAGGCACTCCTTTCAGACAATATTATTGCTTCATATCCTGCAGGTTGCAGCATTATACTCTTAAAGCATCAGACAGTACAATTTCCTCGTGAGGGAGGTTGAGGGTTTGGCTAAGGACTATAGTGCAGTGGTACCTGTTTGCAGGGCACCTACACCAATCAGAAGCAGTGCCTTGGTTTTCAAACATTTCAGAAGTCAAACGGACTTCCAGAAAGGATTAAGTTTGGCGCTTTTGTTTTTGCTATTTATTTTGCGTTTTTGTTTTTGAGGCTCTTTTGGTTAATTTGTTTTTGTGACTGTGTGGAACCCAGTTCAGCTACTGATTGATTGATTGTGTGACTGTGAAAATGGACAAAAGCCCCTTATCCAAACAATGACTATCATCAGTGCAGGTAAGGGGGGGGGAATAATTTTAATTTTTATCATTTACAATGCTGTCTTATTTATTTTATAGTACAGTGCATTGATTATTGCTTTCATTCTATGGATCAATGGTCTCGTCAGATAGTAAGATTCATGTTAAATTGCTGTTTTAGGGGTTGTTTTAGTCTGGAACGGATTAATTTGTTTTGCATTCCTTTCTATGGGAAAGCGCGCCTTGGTTTTGGAACGCTTTGGTTTTGGAACGGAGTTCTGGAACGGATTAAGTTTGAGAACCAAGGTACCACTGTAATAGCCCTTTAAATGTAAAATTTGCATTCACGTCCTACTTAGAATCATAGAATTGTAGAGTTGGAACGGGTCTAAAAATCTGCCTTAAAGATGGAGGCAGGTCCACATGTCAGTAGAGGACTTGCCCTGCAATTCACACACACACACCTCCCATGCTCAGGACTGCCAAACTTCAGGCTGCTTTCTACTGTAAAGTTTCACTAAATAGCTGCTGAAAAGTCTCGGTGCGTCCCCATCCTTTTTTGCCCAGCAGGTGGTGTGAATACTGAACTGCAAATAAGAAGCCATTTGCAACCTCTGGAAAGCATTGCCACTACGACGTTGAGTAATTAATGGCATTACTTTTAATAGATACTCTGGAAAGTGCTAAGTCAGTGACATCTGCGGCACTGTGGCGAGGATGATACCTTCAGGGAGAATATTTTTAACACGGCGATACCTCAAAAGGAAGCCTGAAGGCAGGCTGCAAATGGCTACGCACAGAGAAGGCGCAGCTTGCGGAGTGCCGGGCCTGTTTTCTTTTTATGCGCTCAGCTCAAAACACCAATTTGCTGGCGAGCATCTTAATTAGGAGTTGCGCAGCGTTTGTTTTCTTTTTGAGGATGCTGGAGGGAATTAGCCGGCAAACTTTGTAGCTAATAATGTGCACCCCAATCCACCAAGGGAGACCCGTTGAGCAGAAGTTTCTGCTTGCAAGGGCTGCTGAGGTAGATAAATTACCTGGAAATGGAACCGGAGAAGGGTGTTCCGTGAAGGAGAAATGGAAGGGAAGGCAAGTTTTCCACAAGAAGGAGACAGAGAAAAGCCAGGTGTGTTGCTGTAAGCAAAAAGCAGAAGGGGGACAGAACTTAGGGGAAGGGACGTAGGTCAATGGGACAGCATCTGTGTCACTTGTGAAAGGCCCCAGGTTCAGTTCCTGGGGTACAGATGAAAGAACGTAAAGGTAAAGGGACCCCTGACCATTAGGTCCAGTCGTGGCTGACTCTGGCGTTGCAGTGCTCATCTCACTTTACTGGCTGAGGGAGCCAGCGTACAGCTTCCGGGTCATGTGGCCAGCATGACTAAGCCGCTTCTGGCGAACCAGAGCAGCGCACGGAAACGCCGTTTACCTTCCTGCCAGAGCGGTACCTATTTATCTACTTGCACTTTGACGTGCTTTCAAACTGCTCAGTTGGCAGGAGACTCCGTCTGAAATTGTGGAGGGCCTCCGCCAGCCAGGGTAACTGTACCATACCCTCCAACATCCCTCAGATGAAAATAGGGACATTTTTCATTCCCCGCAACTGACCTTCCTCAACCCCCCCCCCATTAAGTAGTGGGTGGACATAGCAGACGACACAGAGATTTCTCCAAGTAGTTCTTTATAAGTAAGCTGGAACTGAACTGAACTGAACTGCTCAGCCTGCCTGCTTTTATAGGCAGCCGGCTGTCAACATTGTAACAACACCACCCCAGGTTTCCCGCCTAAATTAACTTACTTGGACCTGAGTGAAAACTATATACACAATACCCCTGGTGACTAGGGTGAAAACTACAATACATAACACCCCACAGAGCATTTCCTGTCAGAAGAAGGGCTAGTGCCTTCCTCACAACAGCAATGGGACACAGCACACACGCCCTCCACCGTCCTGAGAAAACCCATTTATCCTGATATTATTTCTTCTTCTTCTTCTTCTTCTTCTTCTTCTTCTTCTTCTTCTTCTTCTTCTTCTTCTTCT
>JAXCMG010000003.1:81330092-81443848 GCA_034642415.1 Podarcis siculus | reverse complement strand
CTTCTTCTTCTTCTTCTTCTTCTTCTTCTTCTTCTTCTTCTTCTTCTAGAACGGGGCAATATTAGATGCGGGAGCACAAAGCATTTTTAAAAAATCAAAACAAGGCTCCTTGCTCCCCTTTCTTGCTGCCCAAGGCGGTTCTGCCCTCGGCCTGCCCCTCAGAGCTAGCGCAAAACACAGGACTGGGCCTCAGAAGCCACAGTCTCTCCTCCTCCTCGCCGGCTCTCTAACAGCCTGCCCAAGGGAGGAGCTCAGCAGCAACGGCCATGGTGAGCTCCAGAGCTACGGAGAGGCAATAGGATGCTCCCTCAGAGCTGCTACAGCTGCAGCCGCCATTGCTTGGGACAAGCACCGGCTCATTCTCCTCCCCGAACTCGGTAGTGGCGGCACCGGCAGAGGAAATAGGAGTATTCTGGGATCAAATCAGAAGCCCAGGATGGCTTTTTTTAAATTCTGGGACTGTCCCTGGAAAATCAGGACACTTGGAGGGTATGCTATACAGTGGTACCTTGGGTTAAGAACTTAATTTGTTCCGGAGGTCCGTTCTTAACCTGAAACTGTTCTTAACCTGAGGTACCACTTTAGCTAATGGGGCCTCCCGCTGCCGCTCAATTTCTGTTCTCATCCTGAAGCAAAGTTCTTAACCCGAGGTATTATTTTTGGGTTAGCGGAGTCTGTAACCTGAAGCGTCTGTAACCTGAAGCATATGTAACCTGAGGTACCACTGTACAGAACTAGATGGACCAGGACATTGGAAGGGATACGGATTCATACCGTCCAATTCAAACCCCCCCCCCACGCAAAATCAGGATGAGTGACTCCTGGGTGAGTCATGTGACCCATGCCTCACTCTCCCCCTGCCATGCTTTTTTGGGGGATGAGAGCACAGTGAGATTGTGCGAGAGCACGGGACTCAAAATGGCCGCCGATATCTTGTGCAGAAACACAGGGTGTCCCTTTTTTCCAGGGCACTTGGAAGGCATGCAGATTCCTCATCCCTGGGGAAATGAGGGGTGTCTAAAGGAAGAAAGGTATCAACCCCAAACGACTCCAGAGAAAAATTTTCATCGAAACTCCCCTCAATATTTTTATATGAACAAAACAAGCATAGTGATGCACAAATCTCTCTCTTTTTCTTTTTTCCCATTTCTATCTACCCCCTCCCCTCCCACCCCCACCTATATATAGTAATAAAATAATTTTGCTCATTAGCAAATCAGCCCCGGTGGTGCTTTGTTGCTGTCTCTGAAACTAGCAGCACAGAATTCATGAGTCAAAAGCCGGACAAATTGAATAGCCGAGAGTTCATTTCAGCAGAGAGGATCTCATTATCTGGCTGGCTAGTCATCTACAGAGATGGATAGATCATGGCTGGCAGCTGAGGCCCTGCAAATGAGTCCATCTATGTATTTTGAAGAAATGGAGACTAATGAAAAATAATAAAAAAATTAGCTGCTTTCCCCGCATTTACTTACTCTCTCATTTACCCAAAGGGTATCTTAAGGGGCTGGATATAGAGGGCCAGTTTCCTGAAATGGGCTGAAAGACACTGAAAAACAATATGTGTGCACATCTTTGCTCAAGACCCTCAGCAATGGGAGGAGAGGACTACACAGAAAGGATGAGGTGTGGCTTTCATTTGAACAGACCGTTTTCCAAGTGGATGATAAGCCACTCGTTTTTATTAGGTCCGGTTTGTCATTTTTCATCTATTGCAGTCGTACCTTGGTTTTTGAAAGCCTTGTGACTCAAATGTTTTGGCTCCCGGATGTCACAAACCCGGAAGTAACTGTTCCGGTTTGCGAACTATTTTTGGAACCCGAACGTCCGACGGGGCTTCTGATTGGCTGCAGGAGCCGTGCTTTGGTTTTGGAACATTTTGGAAGTCGAATGGACTTCCGGAACAGATTCCATTCAACTTCCAAGACACGACTGCATGTACATTTGTAGCCTGCTCTTCCTCCCAAAGGAATGCAGGGTGGGAAACACACAAATGAGGAAAAAATTGGAGCATGTAGAAGCTTCTAAAAACAACTCCAAAGAGAGAAGGGTCTCAAAGGTTCAGTGGAAGAGGAGGGTCTCTGTGACATTGGGAGTGGTCCTGAGCCCTTGCTGTGCATTAGTTCCAGATGGAGGGCTTACCTGTCCATTTAGTCCATCCCTGGCTGGCAGCAGCTCTTGGGGATCTCAGCCCTACCTGGGGATACCAGAGTTTGAGCCTGAGACGTTGTGCGTGCAAAGCATGTTCTGTACCACAGAGCAAGCAAACCACGGGAACCTAATTAAAAGTGACGTTGATCTAAACATATACAAAAAGGAAAAAAAGGAAAAAAGGACAGCTGAGGCCAAGGAGTCATTAAAAGCAAAGCCCGCTGTGTAAACAACAGCCTAGCTCACCAAACAATGAAGCACGTCTAGATACTAAAGCAATTCTCCAGACAATACAAATAATTTAGAAAGGAAACACACACACACACACACACACACACACGGCAATAAGGGGTTAACAGCTGCCATTCATGCATATTTGCCAATTGAGGTCTGAAGGAGTATGGAATGAGGTTCAGTACAGGAGATCTCATCCTGTATTGCTTGGAGAGTTGCTTTATTGCCTACATGTGCTGTAGTGTTTGGGGAACTGGATCATTGTTTACACTATGGCATTTGCATGGGTGGCGCTGTGGGTTAAGCCACAGAGCCTAGGGCTTGATGATCGGAAGGTCGGCGGTTCGAATCCCTACAACGGAGTGAGCTCCCGTTGCTCAGTCCCTGCTCCTGCCAACCTATTGGTTCGAAAGCATGTCAAAGTAGATAAATAGGTACCACACCGGCGGGAAGCTAAACGGCATTTCCATGCGCTGCTCTGGTTCGCCAGAAGCGGCTTAGTCATGCTGGCCACATGACCCGGAAGCTGTACGCCAGCTCCCTCAGCCAATAAAGCAAGATGAGCGCCGCAACCCCAGAGTCAGCCACGACTGGACCTAATGTTCAGGGGTCCCTTTACCTTTACTCGCTGGCCTCAGCTTGTATTTTGCTGTCTCTCTGTTCCCTTTAATTGGGGAACCTCTGTTGTTGTTTTTGGCCCTGTACCACAGGGCACCTTTACCCTAACATGGAAGAGACATGTTTTGTTGCAGCTGGGGCAGATGAAGGTGTCTGGTTCTGCTGCTGCAGATGCACCATGTCATTTCTTCTCTCTGCACTCCTCCCAGAAATCATTTCTCGTCTGGTAACTGCTGTGGATACAGGACTTGATGGGGCTGATGTTGCCAGCTTTCATGACAGGTCTGCAAACATCTTTGTAATGCAGAGTTGGTCTGCAAAGGGGCCTGGCGCCTGAAGCAAGCTCTCTGTAGACCATGTCCTTGGGCAACCCAACCTGGGGTTTAGATAATGGGGCTCTGGGGTTTCTCTTCTTTTGCACAACTCACAGTTCCACTGTGTGCAGTGAGACTTATCTCCTATAAGTGTGTTCAGCAGGAGTTGGTAACGTGTATATATATGAAATAATGATATTGGAAACTGATACATTTAATTACAAGGAAATTCAGATGGAAGAGATTAGAGGAAGTCAAGTAATAGGTTTATGAAGATGGATCTTAATTAACTAATTAAGTTTTAGTGTATGTGGTAGTATATGGGATGTGTGAAGTATTTTATGTTCTTTACTCTTTCTTTTTCTTTTTCTTTTATTATTGTTTATTCCCTTTTTTGGGATGCGGGTGGCGCTGTGGGTTAAACCACAGAGCCTGGGACTTGCCAATCAGAAGGTTGGCGGTTCGAATCTCCACGACGGGGTGAGCTCCCATTGCTTGGTCCCTGCTCCTGCCAACCTAGCAGTTCGAAAGCACATCAAAGTGCAAGTAGATAAATAGGTACCGCTGCGGCGGGAAGGTAAACGGCGTTTCCGTGCGCTGCTCTGGTTTGCCAGAAGCTGCTTAGTCATGCTGGCCACATGACCCAGAAGCTGTACGCCGGCTCCCTCGGCCTGTAAAGCGAGATGAGCGCTGCAACCCCAGAGTCGGTCACGACTGGACCTAATGGTCAGGGGTCCCTTTACCTTTTTATTCTCTTTTTTGTTATGTTATGGTTTTGTATGAAAATTAATAAACATTATTGGGGGGGGGGAGGAGTTGGTAACGTGTGTGAAGCTCCAGATGTTGCTGGACTCCAGCTTCCATAATTCCCAGCCAACATGGCCAATGGTCAGGAATGATGGGAGCTGTAGTCCAGGAGCATAGGGAGGGCCACAGGCCCTCATCCCTAATTTCCAGGGCTGCAGTCTCAGTTTGTACACATTTATCTAGAGTGGCCCCACTGAACTCAATGAGACTTACTCAATGGGGACACATAACCAGTCCTTGCATTTCCTGCCTAATCATCACAGAAGTCCTGAAATCATGTCACTTAAAACAAAAATACACACAAGACTAGTTAAACTAAAAAATGGACTACTCAGCCTTAACTATAGTGGCAGAGTCCTACCGCTATAATGATGCCCATTTTATTATTATTACCCATATAAGCAACAATAAGAAAATTAAGAAGGAGGATTAAGGCCAGCAGCAAAGGCAGGTCCTAAAGCTGTAATAATTTTAGGGTGAGTCAGAGCTCTCAGCGGGTCCTGAGTGGCTGCCTGTAATTTTCATCTTATCACACAATGTGATTAAAAAGGCTGGATTACAAAGCGAAACGAACACAGGGGCAGAGAACAACCCTCGGAGCTGAAGCAAACACTTTAAATTTAGCAACTTGGTGACAGCTAATTTGCTGTTCCGCAAATTCAGACAAAAGTAGGAGCCTAAAGAGGCACTCGGAAGGACAAGACATCCCTCGATGTCATTCTTCTTTAACTTCTGTTGGGTGTGGAGGAATGATTCACTGGGCCCAGTGGTTTCAAGGTCTCTCCTGGGTGACAGAAAACGCTAGCAATCCCAAGGACAAATGGCGCACAGAAGTGTCCACAGATGAAGCTTGAGCACCAGACCCCTTCACTACAGTTTAGCAACATCCCACAATCAGCTTTCAATGGCAGCACAGATAATTACACCAGGAGAGAGGTCGTTCCTTTGCCGGTGCACAAAGGACAAAAAGGCCATCTTTCATTTCTGCATAGAAAGAACTCTTTGTTGATGATGGCGGTGTCCAGCACTGTTGGAGTCAGTTCACCTCTGAATATAAACTGCTAGGCCTCACAACTGGGGAGAGCTGTTCGATAGTGGAATGGACTCCCTTGGAAGGTGGGACAGTGGTACCTCGGGTTACAGACGCTTGAGGTTACAGACGCTTGAGCTTACAGACTCCGCTAACTCAGAAATAGTACCTCGGGTTAAGAACTTTACCTCAGGATGAGAACAGAAATTGCGTGGCAGCAGCGGGAGGCCCCATTAGCTAAAGTGGTACCTCAGGTTAAGAACAGTTTCAGGTTAAGAACGGACCTCCAGAATGAATTAAGTTCTTAACCCAAGGTACCACTGTAGATGCGCCTTCCTTGGAGGTTTTTTTTTTTAAATAATTTTTTATTAATTTTCCAACATAGATTTTAAACATACACAGCACAATACATAAACAAACTAACACATAAAACACGTATAAATTCGTAACCTTCTTTTCATTTACCCTCTTTCACCGACTTCCCCATGCCTCCCTTTTCTGCATCTCTAATTGGTAATTTTTTTCAGCAACCCCTCGCTTCTGTTAACTTTTAAACTTTTTTCTCTTATTTTACCCAATCATTTACAGCTGTAATCTAGATTTTTACATTACCCTTGACATTTTAACATTCATTAATTTTATAATAGTTTTTAAGATAAGTTTTAAATTTCTTCCAATCTTCATCCACCGTCTCTCTTCCTTGGTCACGGATTCTGCCAGTCATCTCGGCCAGTCCCATATAGTCGATCACCTTCATCTGCCATTCTTCCAGTGTGGGTAGTTCTTGTGTCTTCCAATACTTTGCTATAAGAACTCTTGCTGCTGTTGTAGCATACATAAAGAAAGTCTTATCCTTCCTTAGTACCATTTGGCCGACCATGCCCAAGAGAAAGGCCTCTGGTTTCTTGTGAAAGGTACATTTAAGAACCTTCTTGATTTCATTATAGATCATTTCCCAGAAGACCTTAATCTTTGGGCACGTCCACCAAAGATGATAAAAAGTACCTTCAGCTTCATTACATTTCCAGCATTTATTATTGGGCGTATGATATATTTTTGCAAGCTTGACTGGGGTCATGTACCACCTATAGATCATTTTCATAATATTCTCTCTTAGGGCATTACATGCCGTAAATTTAATATCAGTGGTCCATAACTGTTCCCAGTCAGCAAACATAATATCATGACCAATGTCTTGCGCCCACTTAATCATAGCTGATTTAACTGTTTCATCTTGTGTATTCCACTTCAACAGCAAATTGTACATTCTTGACAAATTCTTAGTATTGGGTTCTAACAATTCAGTTTCTAATTTTGATCTCTCCACCTGGAAGCCAATTTTCCTGTCTTGTTTAAACATCTCATTAATCTGGAAATAATGAAGCCAATCTCTTACTTTGGACTTCAGTTTCTCATAACTTTGTAGTTTCACTTTTTCACCCTCTTGTTCCAAAATCTCACAATATTTAGGCCATTTGGCTTCCATATTAAGCTTTTTCACCTCTCTGGCTTCCATTGGTGACAACCACCTAGGAGTTTTGTTTTCCAACAAGTCCTTATATCGAATCCAGACATTGTATAGAGCTTTCCTAACAATATGGTTTTTGAAACCTTTGTGAATTTTTACCTTGTCATACCATATATATGCATGCCAACCAAACCTATTATTGAACCCTTCCAAATCTAAAATGTCCGTGTTCTCAAGAAGTAGCCAGTCTTTCAGCCAGCAGAAAGCCGCCGACTCATAATATAATTTCACCTTGGAGGTTTTTAAGGAGAGGCTAGATGGCCATCTGTCATGGACGCTAAAGTTGAGATTCATTCATTGCAGGGGGTTGGACTAGATGACCGTGGGCGTACCCTTCCAACTCTCCTCTCCTATGATTCTTTGAGTCCTATTGCACTCAGGTCAGCTGTCCTTTGAATTTCACACTTCTCTGAAATTTGTGGTGCGGTTCTCCAGCCTAATATTGTGCTCAAAAATGTGTATATTAGAGAAATGTGAAATATAATGCTGAGGAGTTTTCCTGAGAACTTAAAAAATTCACAAACTGATGAAGAAATGTGGAGAATTGAATTTCAGATGAGAAACTGAGAGAAACTGACATTTGACTACCTCTACCCTCCAGAGACGTGGGTGTCGCTGTGGGTTAAACCACAGAGCCTAGGACTTGCCGATCAGAAGGTCGGCGGTTCGAATCCCCGTGACGGGATGAGCTCCCGTTGCTCGGTCCCTGCTCCTGCCAACCTAGCAGTTTGAAAGCACATCAAAGTGCAAGTAGATAAATAGGTACCGCTCCGGCGGGAAGGTAAACAGCGTTTCCGTGCGCTGCTCTGGTTCGCCAAAAGTGGCTTAGTCATGCTGGCCACATGACCCGGAAGCTGTACGCCGGCTCCCTCGGCCATTAAAGCGAGATGAGCGCCGCAACCCCAGAGTCGGTCATGACTGGACCAAATGGTTAGGGGTCCCTTTACTTTTACCCTCCAGAGAAGTTTTGTGGGGAATGTAGAGGAAACCTAGAGTTAGGAAAACAGGATGAAACTTCGCTTTTGTGAAATTCCTAAGGTTCACTTATCTTGGGATTGATGCCAATGTTTGTAATTTCACTGGCATTTCAGTGAATCCCAAAAAAAATCAGTGCAATTTTGAAATCAGTGGCTAACAATGAGTGCGGTTGTGAAAGATTCAGTCCACCATCTTGAATCAAAATGGCATCGAAGTATATCCAAGTGCAGCTGATTTTGTTTTGTTATCTTCAGAGGCCTCCAAATGCCTAGTGACCATACAAAACGCTTTCAAAAATATATAGATGATAAGCACAAAGAATCTTTGTAGAATAGCCAATGCTGGTAGTTGTTCAAGCTGATGAAGTGGGTCTTTCATTTTCCCTAATGCCCATTAATTTAGAGAGCGTGCATAGACATAATGCCACACTCCCTCTTGCCTTGCTTCCTCTCAAAATTCATTTTGGCACAGTCTGTCACATGAAACTCATGGCCTTCTGTCAATGATATGCTGCTGTGCTTTCCCTTCATCTCCTTGCCCTCTCCTTGCCCTCAAGCATCCTAGGGCCACATACATGTGACGAGAAGGGGAGGAAATAACAGCCAGGGCACTAGACTAAACTTCAGCAGAATGGGTAACGTTTAGGGTCGAATTAGGTTTAGGCATCGGTTGGAGAAAGTAGATAGGCAGACATTTTTCAGGCTCTCTCATAATCCTAGAACCAAGCATCATTCAGTTCTGCTGAATGTTGGAAGATTCGGAACAGGCAAAATAAGGTACCTCTTCACAAAGTGAATAATAATAATAATAATATTTATACCCCGCCCATCTGGCTCAGTTGCCCCAGCCTCTTTGTGAAATTACAGGCTACAGGCTAGTCATGTTGTGCGGATGCCTGGTTATTGTCTTCCAAAGCAACTACTGTATTCTATTCCAAACTTAAAAATGGAAAGTGTAATGTTGGTGGTCAACAAAAGAGGTCTAAAGACTCTCTCAAGGCAAATCTTTAAAAATGTAGTATAAACACCGACAACTGTGAAACACTGGCCTGCGAGCGCTCCAGTTGGAGAATAGCCTTTACCAAAGGTGTCATGGGCTTTGAAGACACTCGAACTCAGGACGCAAGGGAGAAACGCTCTAAGAGGAAGTCACGCTTGGCAAATCCACACCATGATCAACTCCTGCCCAGAAATCTATGTCCCCACTGTGGAATCAGGGGCTTTGATCCAGATTTGATCCATACTTGGAGAAGAAGAAGAAGAAGAGTTTGGATTTGATATCCCGCCTTTCACTCCCTTTAAGGAGTCTCAAAGCGGCTAACAATCTCCTTTCTCTTCCTCCCCCACAACAAACACTCTGTGAGGTGAGTGGGGCTGAGAGACTTCAGAGAAGTGTGACTGGCCCAAGGTCACCCCGCAGCTGCATGTGGAGGAGTGGAGACGCGAACCCGGTTCCCCAGATTACGAGACTACCGCTCTTAACCACTACACCACACTGGCTCTCTGAAGGCCCGGTGAAATCGATGGGACTCACTCCCACAGATCTGCTCCAAGCATGACTAAGTCTGGATTCAACCCCCCCAATTTGCTGGTAAGTGAAGGCGAAGGAAATTGTGGCAGCCTTATAATTAACGAATCAGGGAGAGATTTGGAGATGCAAGTGCCGTGCCCAGGATACAAAGTGGGAACCTCATCCTTGCAATATGCAAGGATTTCACAATTCACAATTGAGGAAATATTGTTTGTAAGAATGTAGCCAGAGGAGAGTGCTCTCTATTCTTTTACAATGTGCCATGGTCCAGCATAGAGAATGGCTGCTTTCTCTCTAGGAGGCAGAACACAAAGAAAAATGCCTTGGCAGTCCAAGAAACTCTGCACTAAGGATGGTGGTGGGGTGGTGGAATTTGATTCAATTCTCACTTAAAGGCACCCCTCCCCCATTTCACATCTTCCAAAACAACACATGAAACACATGAAATGTTCACTTCTCCAAATTTAATAATGATAAGCAAAGTACACAACAATGGGTATGCTAGGTTAAAATAAAATGCATCCATCGGTGAAAATAATATACCAAAATGCACTTGGTAGAGCATGAGACTCTTAATCTCAGGGTCATGGATTCGAGTTTCACATTGGGCGAAAGAGTCCTACATCGCAAGGGGTTGGACTACGTGACCCTCGTGCTTCCTTCCAAGTCTGCAATTCTATGATTCTATCTCTATCCCTACTGACCCTCTGGATGCTGGGATTGGCAGAGGGAGCCCTCACAAAGGGGTGCTGGCTGAGCAGAGGGCCTTCTCTGTGGTGGCCCCCAAGCTGTGACACTCCCTCTCCACAGAGGTGCAGCTGGCACAGTCACTGCAAAGCTTGCAGAGAATAATGCATCAGACACACCTCTGTGGCCTGGATTCGATCCTTGAAGTGTGTGTTTATTTGTGTGTGTGTGTGTGTTTGTGTGTGTTTGTGTGTATTTTCTAGGACCCACCTTGCTTTTGTTATTGCAAAAATAACAAAAGTGTTATTGCAGTGTCATTGCACACTGAGAGCCAGTGTGGTGTAGTAGTTAAGAGCGGTAGACTCGTATTCTGGTGAACCGGGTTCGCTTCCCCGCTCCTCCACATGCAGCTGCTGGGTGACCTTGGGCCAGTCACACTTCTCTGAAGTCTCTCAGCCCCACTCACCTCACAGAGTGTTTGTTGTGGGGGAGGAAGGGAAAGGAGAATGTTAGCCGTTTTGAGACTCCTTCGGGTAGTGATAAAGTGGGATATCAAATCCAAACTCCTCCTCCTCCAAGTTGTTTTAGACTTAGACTTTAGGCTGGAAAACAAACAAACAAACAAACAAACAAACAAACAAACAAACAAACGGAAGCTGCTTGAAGAATTCACTGGAGGCTTTTTAGTGGTGTGAAGAATGCATGCTGTGCAGCTGCCAGATGCTGGCAGGGACTTCGATGCACATAGGGCAGCCCCTTATGAAGCATCATCAAAAAAAGAGGATAAATGATGTGCATACTTTACATATGCCAGCTTATATATGCATAGATGCACATTTGCAAATGGTTACAATTTAAACAGAACCATAGAACTGAAGCGTCGGAAGGGAGCACAAGGGTCATCTAGCCCAACTTCCTGCACTGCGGGAAACGTTTTCCCAATGTGGGGCTTGGACCCATAACCCTGAGAGGAAGAGCCTTATGCTCTACCATAAGAGTCTTATGACCTATCTCAGAAACACGGCACATGTCACCATAGTGGGAAAGAATGTGACCAGGTGACTTGCGAATTTAATCAACGCAGCTATTAGGAAACCACAGAACATTCCCCTTCCTAATGTGTTTCTAAGTCTGCAACTCTCCCATGGTTTGACTTCCTTCCCCAAGGCACACTCCTCCCAAGACTGACAGGTGCCAACAACAATGATAAAATGCTGCTGAATGGATCGGATGTGAAATTTGCGTCAAGTACAAATCACGCCTACTTCTTTTGTCATTACAATACCTTTCGTTTTCCGAGTGACAGCTTTTCGGCACGTGACAATTTGTACAGGATTCTTGCACATCTGTAACAGGTGGTTGGCCTCTTGTTTATTACCGCAGGATAATGTTATGCTGTGATCATTAGCAGAGGTTGTGTGCATGTGTTTAAATGCAACTTGCATACTTTGTCTTGTCTCCAGTAAGTGCCAGAATCTCCTGACCAGGTCCAGATATTTTAGATTTCCCAGCAACGTCTGCTCAGAGCTTCAAGGCCATGCCTTAAGCTCTATTTATGCTGTGTGTGACTGGCATTCAAAGAGATGCTGAATCTTCATCTGGGGGTGTTGTTGTTTAGTCTTTTAGTCATGTCCGACTCTTCGTGACCCCATGGACCAGAGCACGCCAGGCACTCCTGTCTTCCACTGCCTCTCGCAGTTTGGTCAAACTCATGCTGGTAGCTTTGAGAACACTGTCCAAACATCTCGTCCTCTGTTGTCCCCTTCTCCTTGTGCCCTCCATCTTTCCCAACATCAGGGTCTTTTCCAGGGAGTCTTCTCTTCTCACGAGGTGGCCAAAGTATTGGAGCCTCAGCTTCAGGAGCTGTCCTTTCAGTGAGCACTCAGGGCTGATTTCCTTCAGAATGGAGAGGTTTGATCTTCTTGCAGTCCATGGGACTCTCAATAGTCTCCTCCAGCACCATAATTCAAAAGCATCAATTATTCGGTGATCAGCCTTCTTTATGGTCTACCTGGAGCAGGAACAGGCAAGCCACTCCAGTATCCCTGCCAAGAAAACTCCATGGACAAAGACAGCAGGCATCTGAGGGTAGTATTTAGCTATCGTGACTGGCTTCCATAACCTTATCCTCCATTTTTAAACCTAAGTTGTGGCCTTTTCCAGATTTTGTGGTAGCGAATAACAGTTCAACTATGCAACACCTTGGCGATAAACGATTGGCCATGAAATCAGATCAGATTCTCAAACCTTTATTGGCATATGTACAAGATTCCAGCGGGGTTCAAGACAAAAAAAAAAACACTAAGCAAAAAACCAAACCAAACCAAAATTCTGTTATTTAGTCAGAATCTCCTTTTCTTGTAACTTGACTCCATTGGTTTGAGTCCTACCCTCCAGATCAGGAGAAAACAAGCTTGCTCCATCTTCCATGTGAGAGCCCTTGCGATATTTGAAGATAATTATCCTATCTCCTCTCAGTCTCCTCTTGACATAAGTACGCATAGGTGCACATTTTAACCATTGTCCTTCCATAATGGATCTTACCGTTCAATAATTATGCTTATAATTATTGTTCAGTGCGCCCTTTCTGCATTTTGTTTTGCTGGCTAATTTTCTCCTTTCCTTTGCTGAATACATCCCTTGCTTCTGCGATACTTGCCTGGATGCGCTTTTATTGTTTTCCTCCTCTTTCCTTGTAATTTACTGAAGGAATAAATAATTGCATAGTCATCATCAATATTCATTAAGGCCAGCTAGTTGAACATGCAAGGCTGCCATTTACCTAGTCGGTCCACTCACCTCAGCCAGCATTGTCTGCTGCGACTGACAGGGACTCCCCAGGGTCTCACAGGCAGAGTTCTCAGCCCTGCTAAAATGTCAGGGATCGAACTGCGGGCCATCTGTTTTCCCGAATATATGTGCTCTGCCTCCAAGTTACAGCTCCTTTGGAGGCAGGCTGATGGCAGCAAGCGTTTTTTTTATCCCCTCATTCTTCAAAGTCACCCTACTTTTCCTAAGTTATCCTTGAGCTCTTGCCTCAGCCCTGTATACCTGAAGGAGCATCTCCACCCCCATCGTCCAGCCCAGACACTGAGGTCCAGCTCCGAGGGCCTTCTGGTGGTTCCCTCCCTGCAAGAAGTGAGGTCACAGGGAACCAGGCACAGGGCCTTCTTGGTAGTGGCACCCGCCCTGTGGAACGCCCTCCCATCAGATGTCAACGAAGTAAACAACTATGCAACTTTTAGAAGACATCTAAAGGCAGCCCTGTATCGGGATATTTTTAATGTTTGATGTTTTATGATGTTGTTATATACATTGGAAGCAGCCTAGAGTATTTGGGGCAACCCAGCCCAATGGCCGGGGTTTAAATTATATTATTATTATTATTATTATTATTATTATTATTATTATTATTCACTCCTCTTGGTAAAGCTCCACATTTTTATTTTTTCTTCACTCACTTTAAATTTTTTATTTATAATTTTCAAGTTTATACATTTCACTAATTTTACAATCGACATTTCAAGGTATGACTCCCTTCCCCTTCTTTCCACGATTCCTTAAATTTGTTTTTTAATATCTTCTGCATATCCAATTTAACTTAATTTGCTCATTTATTCATCTTCTTTAAACATATACTCTTATGAAACTGCAGGTTATTACAATAAATCCTGCCAATGTTCTTATATGTTTGCAATTTATCTATAAATATTCAATAAACCATTTCCATTCTTTTATACATAAAAATGTTTGTTATCTTGATTTCTTATTCTTCCGGTAAGTTTTGCCATTTCTGCATATTCCATATTTCTTCACTCACTTTGAGTTTTCAAATATAAAATTGACACAAACACGAAGGCACGCAGTGCATTCTGCAGCACATTGAAAGGAATACGAGGTTCTGCACTGTAATGTGAAGCCATTCTGACTCCATCTGCTCTGGAATTTAATATAGGCCTGCTGAGCTCTCTCCCAGATGTCCTTTTTATTGCACACCTATGATGATTTGTCCTCATTATGTACCAAGAGGCGAGACTTTTCTTGCAACGTGGTGTCACGGACTGGCTGGATGCAGAAGAGCGGTGGGAGGTGAGAGCTGGAGGGGAACCCCCAGGGAAGAAGGGTGTGAGCCAGGAAGTGGGTGGTGGGACATTGACGATTGGTCAGAGGGCGAAGAGGGAGCAGACTGGCGAGAGGAAGTGTCAGAAGCTGAAGAGGCAACAGGGTTTAGTGAGTGGGAAGAGGATGGAGAGGAGGGGAGTCAAGAGGATGTTTGTAGGCAGACTGCCGAAGAATTTAGGGAATCTCCCCCTCCTGCTCTTCTCCCTCCTGCTTCTCCCAGAACACAAAGAGGAATGAGGAGCGTGGAGCAACAAGAGGCAAGCAGATGAAGGAACAAAGGAGGAGCCATAGAAGAAGAAGAAGAGGAGTTTGGATTTGATATCCCGCTTTATCACTACCCGAAGGAGTCTCAAAGCGGCTAACATTCTCCTTTCCATTCCTCCCCCACAACAAACACTCTGTGAGGTGAGTGGGGCTGAGAGACTTCAGAGAAGTGTGACTAGCCCAAGGTCACCCAGCAGCTGCAGGTGGAGGAGCGGGGAATTGAACCCGGTTCACCAGATTACGAATCTACCGCTCTTAACCACTACACCACACTGGCTCTCTAGAGAGTGGAGGAAAGCTTCATTGGCAGAAGATCTCCTAGAAAGAATTGCTGAGACCACTAGGCCTGAGCTGTGGCTTGTTTCCTTAAGTAAATAGTTAACTTCACTGGCCTCAGTTGATTTACTGCTTTATTGCTGACCTACACCTGACAAGGGGACGTGGGTGGCGCTGTGGCTTAAACCACAGAGCCTAGGACTTGCCGATCAGCAAGTGAGCTCCCGTTGTTCGGTCCCTGCTCCTGCGAGCCTAGCAGTTCGAAAGCACATCAAAGTGCATGTAGATAAATAGGTACCGCTCCGGCGGGAAGGTAAACAGCGTTTACGTGTGCTGCTCTGATTCGCCAGAAGCGGCTTAGTCATGCTGGCCACATGACCTGGAAGCTGTACGCCGGCTCCCTTGGCCAATAAAGCGAGATGAGTGCCGCAACCCCAGAGTTGGCCACGACTGGACCTAATGGTCAGGGGTCCCTTTACCTTTACACCTGACAAGATTTCTTAAAAGAAGTACAGTAGTACCTCACTTCAGGTTGCATATGCTTAAGGTTACAGACTCTGCTAGCCCAGAAATAGTACCTGGGGTTAAGAACTTTGCTTCAGGATGAGAACAGAAATCATGCTCCAGTGGCGCGGCGGCAGCAGGAGGCCCCATTAGCTAAAGTGGTGCTTCAGGTTAAGAACCTTTCAGGTTAGGAACAAATTAAGTACTTAACGTGAGGTACCACTGTATAGCAATCCTTAGCATTAGTATTGTGCCTTCGAGTGTTCAACGTACCTCCCTTGCGTTATATAATTGTGATCTTCACAGGAACCTGGTCAGACAGGCTTCGCCAACCTTGTGCCCTCCAGATGCCTTTTGGACTAAAGCTCCCAGCCAGGAGATGTGGTGCGTTGCCATGGCGCAACAAACCTTTTGCTCCATCCTAAGGAGCTACTTGTGGATTCAACACAGTCTCTCTCTCTCTCTCTTAATGCAGTTATCTATACCATTTCCGACAAAGCAAGAGGACTGCAGTGTACCTGAGCAAGATGTGCTTTCCCTGTGGTTAAAGGACAGCCCATGTTAACAGAACAATGCTCAAAACCGAGGGCCAAGTTTCAAGAGGCAGAGGCTTCTTCTGCAACACTTGTTTGTCCTCTAGGTTTTGCCCTTGATCCTTCTGCAGGTCTCTCCGGTTTCCCTAAGCAGGGCAACGTTCCAAAAAGCCTATGAGCGATATTAATGATGTGCTCTATGAACAGCTGTGCTCTTCCTTGTCAGGATGACCTTCAATCAGTCGCAGCCCGATTTTTCAGCATCACCAGTCAAGGCTGGTAGAATTCGGGTCGGCTGAGTTGGCTCGACATTTGGACTTCCCCAAACGAAATCTCACCACATGCCCCCCCATGTCCAGTAGAAGAGTTTGGATTTGATATCCCGCTTTATCACTACCCGAAGGAGTCTCAAAGCGGCTAACCTTCTCCTTTCCCTTCCTCCCCCACAACAAACCCTCTGTGAGGTGAGTGAGGCTGAGAGACTTCAGAGAAGTGTGACTGGCCCAAGGTCACCCAGCAGCTGCATGTGGAGGAGCGGGGAAGCGAACCCGGTTCACCAGATTACGAGTCCACCGCTCTTAACCACTACACCACACTGGCTCTCAGTAGGTACCGTGGGTACAGGTAGGGTGCTTACAGAGGGCAGGCCGCTTATTAAACAGGCAATCTTTCCTCTGTCTGAAGGGCTGAGCTGCCCAAGTCAGGGGTGCCATCTTGGCCCCCCACATTGAGGGCAGGGGCGGGACACATGGAGGGCGATCTTCGCCCTTGCTCGTCCCAACCCCGGTCCAGCTATTGAGGTGTGTGGAGGGTGGCTGGAGGCGGTGGGGGATGTCAGCCCCCTCAGTACTGGGGGGGGGGGGGCTCAGCCACCTGCCCACCAATAGGGGTGCCAACTTGAATAAAATATTGGAGGGGGGGCAGGTAAACCCCGCCCTGAATAATCAATCGCACGATGCGGTACATGCATAACATTTGAATGGCAATGCCAATCCACTTTTGGGGGGGCAGCTCCCTCACATATTTTATTGTGGGGGGCATGAAGCCCCCACAGCCCCTAGGAGTTGTCCCCTATGTTCTCTACTCTGCAACCAGGCAAATGGGAAGCATTTATCAGAGTTGAGGGTCAGATTCCAGCCAGGTAAAAACACTTAAGGATGACGAAAGGTTGAAATCCTGACTTCTACTTTTTGGCTCTGCCACTGAGTCCGAAGCATGACCTTCGCGCTTCTAACCTCGGTTTCTCTGCAAGGCACCTTTGACAGAGCCACAGCTCTGTAGTGCGCCAGTGAAAGTGAGCGAATGTTTATGCAGAACACGGAACATTAAAAAAAAGTGTAATGTTACTGGGCATTCGCCCCCCCCCTTCCTTCTGATGCAGAGGGGGAGGGGAATTCTACTAAATGAGAAAGGAAATAGTTGTTTTCTCCACTGGGGTGGTGGTGGTGGAGGGGGTGTGTGGAGAAAGGCATTTATAAGCAACCAAAGAATTAGGGCACAGACAAAGAATGCTTTGTTTGGGGAGGAACCACCGTTTCTCATTAGTATTCGGAATGATGTCATGCAGTCAGAAGTGAAGCTCCAGAGCCATTGAATAATCCACACCTTTGGGATATATATTGCATTAAGCAAAACAACCCCCCCCCCCTCCCGAAGGCTTGAAATGGGATCTGCCACGGTGCTGCCAGTCATAGAAGAATAAGAAGAAGAGGAAGAAGAAGATCTCAGTCAAAGAGAATATTATTCTCTGCAGTGGTATGGTGAAGAGAAAATATACCTGGTGGGTCCCCCCCCCCATGTCCTTTTGATTTGAAAAATCTGCTTTGCATGGGAAGGGAAAGCAAACTGAAATGTTGTCACAATGAACAGCAATGATCGATCAAACTGCGGGAGGAGGGGGCTGGGGGGGGGGTAAGAAAAGCTATTTCTACCCGGCAAAGTTTCCTCTGCCAGCCGGTCTCTCGGCATTGGCACGCAGCTATTTCTGATAGCCCTCGTTCTTTGCAGCTTAAATCCAGAAAGAGTGTCTTTTTCCCACCCAGCTTACTGCATTGCACCACCGAGTTAGTGAAGACATCACCCTCATCAGAATGCTCTCCTAATCCACCTCTCAGATCTGCTTGTCTTTCCTGTCCAGCAATTAGGCTTAAATACACTGCAGAAGCAGCAGCAGCAGCAGCAGCAGCAGTGCTCCCCCCTCACTGCCCTCTGCCAACTCTGAGATCTTAGTCTTTGGAGCAACAAATCTCTCTCTCGCTCTTACACACATGCACAAACACACAAGTATATGAATGTGTGTGGACGTACATATATACAGTGGTACCTCGGGTTACATACACTTCAGGTTACATACGCTTCAGGTTACAGATTCCGCTAGCCCAGAAATAGTACCTCAGGTTAAGAACTTTGTTTCGGGATGAGAACAGAAATCGTGCTCCAGCGGCGCAACAGCAGCAGGAGGCCCCATTAGCTAAAGTGGTGCTTCAGGTTAAGAACAGATTCAGGTTAAGAACGGACCTCGGGAACGAATTAAGTACTTAACCCGAGGTACCACTGTGTGTGTGTGTATGATCCTACAGATCTATCTTTCAGAAGGTGGTCAGGCCATTATTTTTAGGGATCTCCTCTGAACTGGCAGCAGCACTGTCAACTGCAAGCACCCACCCACCCACACCCCCTCAGCTGTCGTTTGGGTGCTCCAAATCTCTCAGAGCAGAAACGGCGTTCGTGGGCTTGAATGGCACCGCCGTCCTTAATTAAAGCATCGGTGAAAGTGTTTGCAAGCAGAAATTACGCAGCAAATCCTGCTTCGGTGAGAAGAGCTCGAGTGGTCTGCCTCTGTGTTGTTAAGCAGGGAAGAGCGGAGGTGGTCAGGGCAGCAGCCTTTGCCAACTTGGGGCCCCCAGGACTGCAAGTTGCATCAGCTTCTCCCCTCCAGAGCACCGAGTTGTTGTCCAAAACAGCTAGAGCACCCCAGATTCGCAAAGGCTGCGTTACAGAATCACAGAGTTCCTGAAAAGCTCTTGGCCCAGCTTACTAAGAAGCAACGCTGCGAACATTAGTCCATATTCATATTATACATTAACACACATACCCAGATTATTAACCCACTTTATCCTGGTTATAGTGTTCCCCTTGCTTTCAGCGCTGGAACTACACCAAAACCACTCTTGGCTAATGATCTTCTGCAAAGGAAAGAAAATCTCAGGCTGTGGTCCACAAGGTGTGTTTGAAGGATCTGGGGGGAAGGCTGCAGAACAACAGACCCTCCAAGTGTCCCTGTTTTCCAGGGACAGCCCTGGATTTACAGAAGCCGTCCTGGTTTATGATTCGATCCTGGAATGTCCCACTTTATCCCGATTTTCATCGGAGAAATGTTGGAGGGTATGGAGTTATGCGAACCCCGAGCCAAGGAGATAAGTCAATATACAACCTTTAGAAGGCACCTGAAGGCAGCCCTGTATAGGGAAGTTTTTAAATGCTTCATGTTTTATTATGTGTATATATGTTGGAAGCTGCCCAGAGTGGCTGGAGCAATCCAGTCAGATGGGCGGGGTATAAATATAATAATAATAATAATAATAATAATAATAATAATAATAATAGACATCCTTGTTTTCATCGGAGAAATGTTGGAAGGTATTGAACAATCAAGAACATCCACACCTGGCTCCACGCTTGATTATTATTTTGATAATGGAGATTGAGGCAACTTTGACCAGGCTGGATTACTGAATATGCTAACAACACTCTGAGCTAGGGCCTAGGTAAAGGTAAAGGTACCCCTGCCCATACGGGCCAGTCTTGACAGACTCTGGGGTTGGTGTGCCCATCTTACTCTATAGGCCGGGGGCCAGCGCTGTCCGAAGACACTTCCGGGTCACGTGGCCAGCGTGACAAGCTGCATCTGGCGAGCCAGAGCAGCACACGGAACGCTGTTTACCTTCCCGCTAGTAAGCGGTCCCTATTTATCTACTTGCACCCGAGGGTGCTTTTGAACTGCTAGGTTGGCAGGCGCTGGGACCGAGCGACGGGAGCGCACCCCGCCGCGGGGATTCGAACCGCCGACCATGCGATCAGCAAGTCCTAGGCACTGAGGCTTTAACCCACAGCGCCACCCGCGTCCCTAGGGCCTAGGAAACAGCAATTGACAGATTTTGCCATTCCTAGGTCAGTGAAGCCTCTTTACGCTTCCTTCCTTTTGCAAGAAAACGCTTTGGAGGCTTTCTGCATATCTTTGCATGATGTGCACATTTTTACAAAGGAACTTTCCCCTCTAATAATGCATTTTTGTATTTTGGTTTCATGAATATATGCATTTTTATGCACTCTTTATGGTACCATATGCATTTTTTAAAAAACCTATTGCTTGGCTGGAGAACTGAATGACAAAATTCAGGGAAGAATGCATTTCCAAAGATGGTTGCTTTTTGGTTTGGGAAGAGCAAACTAAGTGAGTCTGCCTTCAAATGCAAACTGAACCAAATTTCTCCCCCACCCTGACTTCCTTAAGCAGGGTTTAGGATCTCAGATGGGACTATATGACCTACAGTGTCACCAGAACCTCGTTCTATCTATGGTGCCATGTCCAACCTTTCGTATCTAGCCTACCAGTGATGTAGTTTCTTGGGGAAAGAATAAAAATCACAACATGCTTTAGTAAAGAAAATAATTGCTAGTCACATGGGAGTATCTAAACAAAGACTTTAATATCAGGAATCTTTAAATTGGTTCTTTTAAATGGTCCTCCTTGAACTCAGGCCATCCTGTCTTGGGCAAGCCATTGTTGCCATTGCAGAACTGATGTTCATCAGTGATGGAAGAGTTTCATAATGTCACTCCGAAATACGAATTTCCCTGTGGCAGCTGGACTTTGCAACTTGAAGGTGTGGGCTGCTGTATTCTGTGGGTCTGCTGCACAGGAGGCTCCTTGCCACATCTCTGTCATTCTTCTTCTTGCTTGTGGCCAAAAAGGAAACCTGAGAAATATCTCTCTGCAAAGTTCAGGGCCAGTTATTCCACCCCTCTAGGTCAGAGCATGATCATGGCCACTGGTCCCATCACCTCCTGGCAAATAGAAGGGGAAGAAATGGAGGCAGTGAGAGATTTTACTTTATTGGGCTCCATGATCACTGCAGATGGTGACAGCAGCCACGAAATTAAAAGACGCCTGCTTCTTGGGAGCAAAGCAATGACAAACCTAGACAGCATCTTAAAAAGCAGAGACATCACCTTGCCAACAAAGGTCCGTATGGAATGGATGGAAACAAAGCCAGGAGGCCTTTCAAAAAGATTACCATTTTGCAGACCAGCTATTCGGCAGAGGGAGATGGAGATTCAACCCCCACATCTTCAGGCTTATGCTTTCCCAGACTGGACTCATCAACACATACAGGAAACCATTTTAAGTATAAAATCAAAGACTATGGACATGTGAAAGGGTAAAAGATTATTGGGAAATGATTGATAATGAATTGGGGGGGGGAGTTTAAAAGTAGTTTCCCCAAAAAACCCAGAGTCCTTTTTGTTGGGGATAATTCAGACTGAAGTTCCCAGGTTTCAAAAAGGGTTATTTATGTATGCTACTACTGTGCACCGTGTTTTGTTAGCCCAAAAATGGAAAACGAGCGAGGTCCTAACAAAACAAGAATGGCAACTTAAACTGACAGAATATGCTCAGTTTGCAGATTTAACATATAGAATAAGAGAACAAGAAGAACATATGTTTAGAGAAGATTAGAAAACGTTTATTGAATATATGGGAAATAATTGTGTATAGCTGAAAATGTTGGCAGCATTAAGATAAATTCAACAGTGTTTTTAAGAAAGTAAAAGTGAGTATTTTAAATTGTAAAACAGTAAATGTAATAAAAATTATATACAAAAAAGGTATAAAATCAAAGAGTGCAATAGAACCAGCTTAGCCCCCCCCCCCCAATACCCCTACAGTGCAATCGAAAACATTTTGTATGTCAGTTTTACATTTATATCCCACCTTTCATCTAAGGAGTTCAAGGTGGTATATATGACTCTCCAACTCCCCATTTATTCTTACGACACCCCTGGGAGGTAGGTTAAGCTGAGTGGCAGTGGCTGGCCCACTGAGCTTCATAACTGAGTTAGATTTTGAACCCTGGTCACCCAGGTCCTGGTCCTGGACCAATCACTAAAGCACGGGGCTCTACATGTCATCTCAGAAGTAATTCCCATCAAGTTCAGTGGGACTTAGTCCCAGGTAAGTGAGCATAGGATTGGAGCTTTAAAATCTAACACACTTGAACCCCTAAGATTTTGGAACCACATAATTCAGAACCCAGAGCTGGTGCAACTGACTTCCCCCTTACCCTGTGAAGTACAAATGTGCACAAGTTTATATATATGTCTGAATTTTTAATCATTTTCACATTTAATCAACTGTTCTGCGGATAAATCTTACATTGCATTAGATATTCTGCTGATAATTTCTACAATCAAGAGAATGTGCAGACATGCATAATTAATAAGAGATTACGTCTCCCCCCCCGTGTCATTTTTTGCATAAGTAATTCCAGAGGCCCTCCTTGATTTCACATCTAGGAAAACCCGTGAGCAATAAATGACATTTGTTTTTACCCAATTCTTTACCTTTGAAAAGCCATCAGAGGTCAAAATTCTGGAAACAGTATTGTTACTGTATGTCGAATACTTTAAAGTGCTTTTTAGAGTTTTTGAGGCACACCACACATGGGCTGCATCCAATATTAGTCCCAGTACATTTCCGAGCACAATTCAAAGTGTTGGTGCTGACCTTTAAAGCCCTAAATGGCCTCGGTCCATTATACCTGAAGGAGCGTCTCCACCCCCATCATTCTACCCGGACACTGAGGTCAGGCACAGAGGGCCTTCTGGCGGTTCCCTCACTGCGAGAAGCCAAATTAAAGGGAACCAGGCAGAGGGCCTTCTCGGTAGTGGCGCCTGCCCTGTGGAACACCCTCCCACCAGATGTCAAAGAGAACAACAACAACCAGACTTTTAGAAGACATCTGAAGGCAGCCCTGTTTAGGGAAGCTTTTAATGTTTGATGTAATACTGTATTTTAATATTTGGTTGGAAGCTGCCCAGAGTAGCTGGGGAAGCCCAGCCAGATGGGCGGGGTATAAATATATTATTATTATTATTATTATTATTATTATTATTATTATTATTATTACCCGATAAAAGTAGTCCCACTGAAATTAATGGCTTTCGGTAACTTAAGCCCATTAAATTCCATGGATTTACTCTGAGCAGTGCTTTTTTCTGGTGGGAGGACAGACGCAGGGGTAAGGATATCCCTAAACATTTTGTGACTCTAAGTTGGCCTCATTGAGGGACAGTATTTCAATATGAGTAGGAAAATAAGAGTACCCCTAAACATTTTTTAGGGGGAAAAAGCATTGACTCAGAGGATAACTTAGTTGGAGACAACCCTATCCTTCCATCTCACATCTCAAATGGGACTGCCAGGGAAGGCAAGGAGAATTAGCAGAAAACCATAAAATTATGAAATACTACTGAACAGCAGCAATGTAATGAATAGCAGCAAAATTGAGCAAAGAAGCAAATCAGATAGAGCACAAACACAATGCAGGTCTAAACAAAATTGTGTTGAATAGTGAGGGTGATTTTACCACCAAGCATCCTTCCTTGCGGGGACGCGGGTGGCGCTGTGGGTTAAAGCCTCAGCGCCTAGGACTTGCCGATCGAAAGGTCGGCAGTTCGAATCCCCGCGGTGGGGTGCGCTCCTGTTGCTCGGTCCCAGAGCCTGCCAACCTAGCAGTTCGAAAGCACCTTCGGGTGCAAGTAGATAAATAGGGACCGCTTACCAGCGGGAAGGTAAACGGCGTTCCGTGTGCTGCGCTGGCTTGCCAGATGCAGCTTGTCACGCTGGCCACGTGACCCGGAAGTGTCTGCGGACAGCGCTGGCTCCCGGCCTATAGAGTGAGATGAGCGCACAACCCTAGAGTCTGGCAAGACTGGCCCGTACGGGCAGGGGTACCCTTACCTTTACCTTTATCCTTCCTTGCAAACAGGAAAATAAGGACACATTTACACCATGCCTGTTCTAAATCTCCTTATTGGAACTGCCCGCCAAGGGAGACCTGTCATACAAGCTTGCTAGCAAGTTTCCAGAAACTGGCAAGGGCTTTTATTTATTTATAATTTTTTTAGTATGTTTTGATCCCTGTGTTCAGAATCTCTTGATTTGGTCAGCTGTCAGGCTTTTTTTTTTTTAAATCAGGTGGTATGCTGCTTTTAGGGACATGGGTGGTGCTGTGGTCTAAACCCCTGAGCCTTGGGCTTGCTGATCGGAAGGTTGGTGGTTCGAATCCCCGCGACGGGGTGAGCTCCTGTTCCTTGGTCCCTGCTCCTGCCAACCTAGCAGTTCGAAAGTACACCAGTGCAAATAGATAAATAGATACCGCTCCAGCGGGAGGGTAAACAGCGTTTCCGTGCGCTGCTCTGGTTTCGCCAGAAGCGGCTTAGTCATGCTGGCCACATGACCCGGGAAAACTGTCTGTGGACAAACGTCGGCTCCCTCGGCCAGTAAAGCGAGATGGGAGCCGCAACCCCAGAGTCGTTCGCAACTGGACTTAACTGTCAGGGGTCCTTTCGCTTTACCTTTTTACACTGCTTTAGAATACATTGTCTCACAAAGGCTTTCTAATTCCGTTGTGGCACAACATTCTTGAGGAGCCTTTAAGGAAACTGAGCTGAAGGAAGGGCAAATTCAGAACCCATTTCAAAGTGAGAGGAAGGCGGCTGGCAAATTTGCAATGCCATTTTAAAAATGCATGATCTCTGTCCTCTGGAAGAGAAGCTATATCTGTTGTTTCCTATCTAAATGAAAATCCCACTGGCCCTCTGGGCTTCAGATATTTGAAGGACGTTGGAGCTGACTCCATTTTAAAAATAAAAATTAAAAAAACAAACAAAACCTTTTTCGGTTCTGTACAAATCATGCAAGAGCAGGGAGGGGTGGTATGACTGCCGAAGATGCATGCACAGGACTAAAGGCACACACACATTCCCTATGATAAAAGGAACTCTGTAATTAATTGGACAAGAGCCTCTGAGCTAAAAAGGGAGTACTGCCACTGGCGGTGGGGGAAATAAAACTTGGCCTGGATTTTTGCAGGAAAGATGCGAGCAAGTAAAAATGCAGGATTGGGATGCAGTGTAAGTTGGGTCAAATGAGGCAATGCATAATGACATCTGGCTGTGAGTGCTGTATTGCATTAGGAGCCAGGCTTTGGGGGCGGAGGGAGAAATGCTTTTGTGTGAAGAGGTTTAAAAGAAGGACCTTCAGGTTTCAGGCTCAAAATACACACTTACTGGTACATAAACTTCAAGCAAAGCCATTGCCGCAATCCAATACTAGCTGTAATTTTTAAAAGTGTTTACAGTCATACCTCGGGTTGCGAACGTGATCCGTGTGGGAGGCACGTTCGCAACCTGAAGCGTTCGCAGCCTGAAGCGCCGCGTCTGCGCATGCGCATGCGCATGCGCATGCGCGTGATGCGATTCGGTGCTTCTGCGCATGTGCGTGACATCATTTTGTGGTTCTGCGCATGTGCGAGCGCCGAAACCCAGAAGTAACCCGTTCCGGTACTTCTGGGTTCAACGCAGTCCGCAACCCGAAAACGTGCAACCCGCAGCGTTCGTAACCCAAGGTATGACTGTATTGGGAAGACACCCACAAGAGGCCAAATTATGTTGGCACCTGAGGCAGAAAATCCCACACCTTGGCAGGAAAATCACAACAGCAGTAAGTGGGGTGGGATGGGGTGAAACAGCAACTTGCTACCCTTTTGTGACATCCAAAATCAGCCACTTGAGGCAGCTGTCTCACTCGCTTTAAAGGTTAAGGTAAAGGACCCCTGGGCGGTTAAGTCCAGTCCAAGGCGACTATGGGGTTGTGGCGCTCATCTCGCTTTCAGGCCGAGGGAGCCGGTGTTTGTCCACAGACAGCTTTCCAGGTCATGTGGCCAGCAGGACTAAACCGCTTCTGGCGCAACGGGACACCGTGATGGAAACCAGAGTGCACAGAAACACTGTTTACCTTCCCGTCGCAGCAGTACCTGTTTATCTACTTGCACTGGCGTGCTTTCAAACTGCTAGGTTGGCAGGAGCTGGGACAGAGCAACAGGAGCTCACCCCGTTGTGGGGATTTGAACCGCCGACCTTCCGATCGGCAAGCCCAAGAGACTCAGTGGTTTAGACCACAGCACCACTTCACTCCCTTTAACGGTAGGGCCAGTCATGGAACCAGTAGCACCAGAATGTGGCTGCACACCTTGATGACTAGCACCATGAAAGTACACATTTGGATGTTGACATAAATCAAGGGCAAGCAGGACATGCATGAAAGACCTAGGCTGGGTCCTTGTCAAGACCAAGGCTGGGTCCTTGCAGCGTATGATGTGACGGACTCGCCACCTAGACTCTAGAGAGATCCTGCTATTCATAGTAGACACTGCTGGTCTACAAGTATGACCTGGAATGAAATAGCCTCCTTTCTGTGCTTTATGTATGTAGTATTTTTATGATCCAGCACTTCCACAGACATGTGGAAGCCTTGTTTATTCGGGCTCATCTCCTTAGATGAATCAGGTGTTCAGTTGGCAGAGCGTGAGACTCTCAATCTCAGGGTCGCAGGTTCAAGTCCCAAGTTGGGTGGAAGATTCCTGCATTGCAGGGGGTTGAGCTAGATGACCGCTGTGGTCCCTTTCCAACTCTGTCTGTCTGTGATGCAGCTGAATGGTGAAGAAATAAATTGAATAAGCAGTAAATAATAAAAGAAGGGATGGGTATGAGGATTTGGCAATGCAACATAGGCAGAAACATAGGAAGCTGTCTTACAGTAGAGTAGACCATCTAGTTTAGTATTGTCTACATTGACTGGCGGTGAGTATCCAGGATTTCAGGCAGGGTTCTCTCCCAGCCTCACCTGGAGATGCCAGGGACTGTACCTGGGACCTTCTGCATCCAAAGATGCCCTGCCCTCTAAGCCAGCCTTTCTCAACCTGTGGGTCCCCAGATGTTATTGGACTACAACTCCCATCATCCCTGAGCTCTGGCCTTGCTAGCTAGGGGTGATGGGAGTTGTAGTTCAACATCATCTGGGGACCCACAGGTTGAGAACCGCTGTGTCTAAGCTGTGGCCCTTTCCATGTAAAGCAAGCATTGTATGCAATGTTGGTTTGGTACTGGGAAATAGCAGTTGATGCAAACACACAGAACTGCCAGATGGCATTGCTGTAATACGTCTCAGGTGTATTTCTAGATCAGCAGGCTCCTCATAGTAGACCTCAAGAGGGACAACGTAGCAGATGTCTGGAGAAGGGACTTGACGTGCATTTTCTTTTTTTAAAAAATAAATTATGTTTTATACATCCAAAATGCCTCAGATTATCTCAGAATTATGTATCTCCTGGCCCCACCATTTGATTCCTAGGCAATGCAAGAGTCAGACAATTTTTGGAGCATCACAGCCTTCAGTGCGTTAGTATTCCATTTTCGTTTATTAATTTTCCACCCTACCCTTTCCTCTCAAAAGAGCCCAGGGCAGCCAACAACGAAGTAGTAAAACAATACAATAAAAACAGATTTAAAACATCTAAAAGCAGTTAAAAACACAAAGAACCATCAAAGAACATTCACAGCCTGTCACAGCTAATGATCTCAAGGTTGTCAAGAACAGTTATCTTTCAGCCATCAATTGCCAGGGTAAGCAGGGGTGTTTTCAAAGCCCTTTTAAAGTGTTAATAAATGAGCGAGACATATTCGTAAGGGAAGACATTCTATGAATGGGGAGCTGCCCCTAAGAAGGCCCTGTCAGTGGGTCAGCACCAGCCAGGTAGCACCACCAACAGAGCCTCCCTTGTCAATCTTAGGGGCCAAGGTAGCTGGTATTGGGGAAGAGACTCTTTTTGCTACTTGGTTCCCAAGCCGTTTAGAGTAATGTCATGAATTGGGCCCAGAAGTTCAGTCAGCCAGTACAGTACAGCACTTTCAGCACCAGTGGCCCATGGCCCCATTATGCTGCTCCACTAACCAGTGTAGCAGCCACATGCTGCATTATCTACATATCAACCTGGTGCCCTCTAACTGCTTCGGACTACAACTCCCATCTGGCTGGCTGATGCTGATGGGAATTGTAGTCTGGAAAAAGCTGGAGGGCAACAGGTTGGTGAAGAATGATCTAATGGTAATGAGGAGAATGGTAAAGTTGGCGCAACTAGATATCTAACTGAATTTCCTGGGGTACAATGGTAGGGGAGGGACGTGGACTCCCCAAAAGGAGCCCATGGCAGACCCTCCAAGTAGGCTTATTTTCCGGGGACAGTCCTGGATTTACAAAAGCCGTCCCGGTTTCTGATTTGATCCTGGAATGCCATTTTTTTTTATTTGGACTTCCATATTTTCATCGGATAAATGTTGGAGGTTATAGAGTTATGCGACCCTCTCGTACCTATGGGACCGCCTCTCCTGGTATGTCCCACGGAGGACCTTACGGTCTTCAAACAAAAACATCTTGGAGGTCCTGGGCCACAGAGAGGTTAGGCTGGCCTCAACCAGAGCCAGGGCTTTTTCGGCCATGGCCCCGATCCGGTGGAACGCTCTGTCACAAGAGACTAGGGCCCTGCTGGACTTGACATTTTTCCGCAGGGCTTGCAAGACAGAGCTGTTACACCAGGCCTTTGGCCAAGGCACAGTCTGACCCGCTCCTTCTGTAATCCTCATAGAACTCTAGCCCAATGGTTGCCATTAATTTGACTCTGAATCAATTTTAGAAAGAATTGATTTTAGAATGTATTTCAATTAATTGATTGTGATTTTATGTAAATTGTGTTATTTTTACGGGATATAATTAATTTATTAGGGCGGGATATAATTAATTTATTATTATTATTATTATTAAAAGATTTGTATCGTTACTACTGATAAAACTTCCAGATGGCATTGGACCTCCACAGCAGTCTCTGACCAGTGGGCTTTCACTGAAGGACGTGTGTCATCTGCAGAGGCTAATTGCAAGTGATTAACACAGTTTTTCTTTTTTGGGAGGATGGTCATTCTAGAGCACTCTTGTCGTTTTTAGGCGTGCAACTCGTTTATTTTAAAAGCTGAAGCTGAAGGCCCTCAATCCCCAGCTTTCATGCATAGATAATGACGGCGGCAATCCCTCCCACCTTGCGGGACGTTCATTTGCATATGCTCTGAACTGGAATGAAGTATTAAGTGGCCGTTCATGCATACCGCTTTAAATGAGGGGTTCTTTCACATTGTTCGGCTCCTTTGCGTGTACAGCACTACTGGATAAATATTTTGCCTTCCTTTTCACCCTGTCTTCAAGGTTGGCTGGCCCTTTAGAAACCTACCTTAAGCTCTGTTCTTTTTCTCATTTCTGCAGGCTTCTGGTGAAAGCCACAAAATTGGGGTTCTTCGGCCCGTTAGAAACGTTCTCTACAGGCTGACTGAGTGGGAGAGCCTTGCATTCAGAAGGTCCCAGGTTTGGTTTCCAGATCTGCAAATAGGCCTGGGGAGAGACTCTTTCCTGAAACCCTGCAGAGCCCATCAGTCAGTGTAGAGACAATAATGAAGCAATGATTCTTCAACATCAACTTTGTTGGACTGGTCATGTTGTGCGTATGCCTGATGATCGTCTTCCAAAGCAACTGCTCTATTCCAAACTTAAAAATGGAAAGCGTAATGCTGGTGGCCAACAAAAGAGGTTTAAAGACTGTCTCAAGGCAAATCTTTAAAAATGTAGTATAAACACTGACAACTGGGAAACACTGGCCTGCGAACGCTCCAGTTGCAGAACAGCCTTTACCAAAGGTGTCATGGACTTTGAAGACACTCAAACTCAGGACGCAAGGGAGAAACGTGCTAAGAGGAAGGCACGCTTGGCAAATCCACACCGTGATCAACTCCTGCCCGGAAACCAATATCCCCACTGTGGAAGGACATGTGGATCCAGAATTGGCCTCCACAGTCACTTACGGACACATTGTTAAAACCGTGTTTATGGAAGACAATCTTACTCGGCTACGAGTGATCACCAAAGAAGAAGTGTGACCATTTTGGCATATGCAACATGGTTGTGAGAGTGTCAGCCTGCAGGACACTGACTGCACAGTGAGAATGAGCTTAGAATCTGCTGGTTTGGCTCCTTTTGCCAGTTCCCCAAGAGAGCACAGTTCCACCCTTCAGAAAACAAGATTTAACAGCCCACCTTTCAACCGATGCAATGGTGGGTTGAATCCTGTTCTGCAATCATCTGCACTCATCCCTGTGGGGCAACTTTGACAGGCAATTGGGAACCACTCACCTGTCAGTCACCAGGTGTTATTATGTGACGTCAGATGATTGACAAGTGGGTGATCCCGTGCCCCTGTCGGCCCATAGGGATATGGGGAAATAAAGATCTGCCGCCCAGGCAAAAAAAAAAAGGGTCCCCTGTGCCAGTTTTAGATTGTCAGGTGGCTACGGAATATCTGCTAGTCCAAAACATGCCACGGGAAAATAAGATTGATCAAAGGTCTGTGTTTATCTGCATGCTGATTTCGGCCTTTAGGAAATGCTGCAGATCTATATTCTGTTTCATTTTCCGTAACCACTGGGGCTTTAAGGAACGGATTTGTCACAAAACCACAATAATAACGAAACTCTTGAAGCATGGGTAAGAATGATAGAAGAGAATGTCCACTGCTGTCTGCTGCTTCAGGAAGCACTGTGCATGGCCGTACACTTGTCACAGAGATAATGGGGCTGTGAGTATAGATCTGAATTTATATCCCTCTGTCGTTTACTCGTATTGCATTTGATATTAACAGCTGACATGACCTCTAGACTCAGAGAGGGCTCTGGCGTGATTCAGCATGATGTCAGCGCAGGTTTAGGGCAGCGGTGCCTCCCTTAATGCTTCTAGACTACGACTTCCATCATGCCTGATCAATGCCCATGCCGGCTGGGGCTGATGGGAACTGGAGTCCACAACAGCTGAAAGACACCAGATTGGGGAAGGCTGGTTTAGAACGAAGCTGGAGTGGAGAACTTTGTCAAACATACAGGATGCTTTTGTTTGAGAACGTTAGCAGCCACTCTTGTTCCCATGCTGTTGCACTAGCACTTGTTTTTCTTAACCGGGTTGTTCTTAATAACTGTTATGCTAGGAATGGGGAACCTCTGGCTTGGGGGGGGGCAAGTATGGCCCTCTCTATCTGACCCTTGGAACACTGCCTAGGCCACACCACTCTCACTAGCTCATCTTTGCACCCCAAGTGTTTTTGCCTTGCTGGAATGAGTTCTTGGCTTCTGGTCAATGCCTCTTGCTTGTCTGGATGAATGGAGAAACTAGGCTACTGTTGTTGTTGTTGCTGCTTAGTCGTTCAGTCGTGTCCGACTCTTCGTGACCCCATGGACCAGAGCACAACAGGCACTCCTGTCTTCCACTGCCTCCCGCAGTTTGGTCAAACTCATGCTGGTAGCTTCAAGAACACTGTCCAACCATCTCACCCTCTATCTTCCCCTTCTCCTTGTGCCCTCAATCTTTCCCAACATCAGGGTCTTTTCCAGGGAGTCTTCTCTTCTCATGAGGTGGCCAAAGTATTGGAGCCTCAGCTTCAGGATCTGTTCTTCCAGTGAGCACTCAGGGCTGATTTCCTTCAGAATGGATAGATTTGATCTTGCAGTCCATTAAATTTGCATGCATCGCCGCTCTGCCTGCTTCTGCCTCTGACCCTGCCCTCCACCAGCATGTGGTCCTTGGAGGGTTGATCAGAAGGGGATGTGGCCCTTCTGTTACTGTATTTTGTGCATTCCTGGAAACAGCCCTGAAATCGCATTGATGTGTTGCAAAGGCAGCCTACAAGTTGGAGAAAGAAATGATATGGGGACTCTGCAACTACGAAGGAAGCGTAAGCGTCCTAGACTATGCCCCACCCCCAAACTCTCTGCATGAGCAGAATTGGTCCTGAATCTCTTTAAGCGCTCTTTTAGGTCCAGTATGATAAAATAAGCATCCAGTTCAAATAGAGTAAGAGAAAACGAAATTCTGGAAACACTGACAGTAAATACATACAACTAAAGTTAAAGGGATGCGGGTGGCGCTGTGGGTTAAACCACAGAGCCTAGGACTTGCCGATGAGAAGGTCGGCAGTTTGAATCCCCGCGACGGGGTGAGCTCCCGTTGCTCGGTCCCTGCTCCTGCCAACCTAGCAGTTCAAAAGCATGTCAAAGTGCAAGTAGATAAATAGGTACCACTCCGGAGGGAAGGTAAATGGTGTTTCCGTGCGCTGCTCTGGTTCGCCAGAAGTGGCTTAGTCATGCTGGCCACATGACCCGGAAGCTGTATGCCGGCTCCCTCAGCCAATAAAGCGAGATGAGCACTGCAACCCCAGAGTCGATCACGACTGGACCTAATGGTCAGGGGTCCCTTTACCTTTACCTTTTTAAAGTTAAATGACCTATATTGGATTTTCAAAAAGCCTTTAAGTGAGCTTTTTGAGGTGATGAACTTTCCACTATTGCATCGTTCGTGTAGAATATTATTACCTGCATTTCCACCCATCAAGATCCACCTGTCATCTGAAAATTGTCTGTATTTTTTTCTTAGCCCAGCCAAAACAATCCACTGTGTTTGTGACATGAGACATGGGCTACAACTAACTTCAGAACTCTTAATAGGGCAAAAACCTCTTCTAAAGCATAATGTGACAACTGATAATAGGAGGCCAGTCTTCTGGATCCCAGATCAAAATCAAGGAGTCCCCTTTTTGGTTGTCTGGTCAGTACTGTTCAACAGATTGATTCTGAAAGTTCACAAAGTCTACGATGCATCAAAGCACATGAAATTTGCCAGATGAAGGTGCAGTCCTTTCAAAGGAGACTCTGCAATGGGAAAGTTCTGGATCCTAACCCTTAAACAAGTCAAGTGCAGATGGAATTCCATGAGCAAAACTGACTGCATTTCTTGGGGTCTAAAAAAAGGATTGTGGGCAATCCTCTTACCACGTATTTGGTTCAGGCTGTGTTTAGCACACAAGAAACCAGTTCTTTCAGTTCTTCACCTTGTTAATTTGGAGACCTTGTTGAAGATTATTTAATACGCGTTGGCCAACTTCCAACATTCTGTAAGCGAAATGATCACTGGTGTGGACCAGATAACCATTTACTAAATTATTTATATTTATAACCCAACGTTCCTCCCCAAGGAACCCATGGTGGCCAACAGCAAGTGATAAAACATAAAAAAACACAATTCCAGTACAGAAACAGACTGGGAAAGATCTCAGCTTAATATGTTTCCTGAAAGAGGAAGGCTTTCAGCAGGTGCCAAAGAGACTACAGAGATGGTGCCTGCCTAATACTGAAAGGGAAGGGGTTCCGAAGTGTAGGTGTCACAACATTAGAAAGGCCTGTTTCCTACATTGTCCAGAATGCACTTCCTGATAAGATGGCATTTACAGAGGCCCTCACTGCAGGGTGAGCAACTGGGTATAGAAGGAGTGTGACAATCTTTCAGGTGTCCTGGTCCCAAAACCAGCGCCTTAAACTTAGCCCAGTAGCTAACTGGCAGCCAGTGCAATTCTTTCAACAGCAGGGCAGCGTGTTGACAATCTATAACCCGACATCCCATAATACTACCTCCGTAGTCTGTGCAATTAATTATGCATAGGGGAAACAGTCAGATCTGAAAAACGAAACACCAAACTGGGAGACATCTTTGCTTCCAAACATGCATTCATTGTGCTGGTTGGTGCTGTTCGTGCATGCTTCTATAGAACGTCGTTGGCATCAAAAGGTCCACCCCCACATCCAGATTTATTTTTTTTGCAGAAAATCAAATGCTAAAATTGGAATCAATGTGGTGACCAGGTGGGTCCAGGGGGTGGTGGGAATTAATGCATCTTCAAGTGAGGCAGGTGGATCCTGACATCATGGAAGAAACTTGCCCCGATTTAGTCTGGGCTCAGCTCACTTTGGGAACCAAGATGTAGCCTTGCTTCCCTTCTTCGGGAGCGGGGCAGGGAAGAGTGATCCTATTGTTCTTGCTTCAATTCGCAGTTTTCAAGGCTGTTGACCGTGGTATCATCTGTGAACTGTCTTCGTGGGCTGGGAGTTGGTGGCACTATTTTACAGTAGTTCCACTCCTACTGAAGGGGTTGAGTTCAGAGAATGACTTTAAGGGATTATGTGCCCATCCCTTGTCAGTTGTGTTGTTCGGTGCCCCTTAAGGAAGGTTTATATGAAGGTGTTAGGAGCAGTTATTAGAAGATTTAGGGTACGGTGTCATTATGGGTGGTATTTTACTATTTTTGACTCAGAGTAGATCCATTGCAATTACTGAACATGGCAAAGTTGGTTTATAAATATTCTTATCAATGCATAAAATCCCAGCACAATGAAAAGACCCCTTTACAAAGGTGGTCTGATCTAAATTGAGTCTCCAGATTTCTGATTCATACTTACTAACCAAGCCTGAATACTAGTTGGCTACTGTAACAATTGATATTGTTTCTTTGACATGCTATCTGTCTCTTTTCAAGTGGACTACACAAAGCACTGGAATGCTTCAGGTTATTCTGCTGTTCAGCTTATCTGCCTTTTTTATTACAGAATTTATAGTTTTAGAGGATTGTGAAGTTACAGTTGTAAGGACACTAAGCAAGATTGCTTGTTTGAAGGGTCAAGTATCCATAACTTTCCAGAATGGAAGGTTAATAATTACTGGCAGAATTTATCTGTGCTACAGAAAAAGCAAGCACCCATTGCACTTAGTTGACAATACAAGTATTAATTCAATATTTGCATGATACATTAATAACCTGGCATACTTTCATACTGTATTGATAATGCTTGAATGCCAAGTCAATTTTTTTACTCCTTACGTGTGTTTGTTTCTGTAGAAAAGCATACTTTTTACTTTGCTTGATAGGTCATGGATTCAGGTGTCTGATATATATGTAAGAAATGGTGGCCCCCCCTTTCTTTGCTAGACCAAAGGAAAAAAAGTATCAAACAATATGGTGCAATTCAGATTCAGTCCACATCCATAATTTCCCTTTATCTGCCCAATGGCTGCTTCCAATAAGGGGCCGTGCATTGATGGTGGTGACAGATATTGTGAGTTATTGTTCATGTGGGAAATGAAACAATACCATGTTTCCACAAAATCACTATCGACACCAGTGCTACTCAAAGCAGTGACCCACAGACCAGCGGCTGCCAGTCCCTGGAGACTACACCATAGCCAAGGTTGTGAGTGATGTTCAAATGTGGTCCCTGACACACTGCGGGGAGGGTGTGTGGAACTGCTGGTCCCACACATCAGATAGTTTGAGAAGCACTGCTCTACACCTAAAGCCCCTCTTATTTATTTTGCGCATTTACCTGCTATAGATGTTCGCCAAATGTATCCATGGCATCTAATCAGTGAGATATCTTCACCATGTTTCCACTAAAGCCCAATGGTCTGCCTGGCTGCTCCAATAAAAAATTAGAGCATGCCTTTGTAAGTTAAATTCATATTTCGGTCCTTAAGAATAGGGGGCAACTTTAATTGTGGTCCACAGTGTACAGTTAGACCCATAATTTGTACTGCATTCAGAGCTATGGGGGATGCGGGTGGCGCTGTGGGTTAAACCACAGAGCCTAGGACTTGCCGATCAGAAGGTTGGCGGTTCGAATCCCCGCGACGGGGTGACCTCCCGTTGCTCGGACCCTGCTCCTGCCAACCTAGCAGTTCGAAAGCACATCAAACTGCAAGTAGATAAATAGGTACCACTCTGGCGGGAAGGTAAACGGCATTTCCGTGCGCTGCTCTGGTTCGCCAGAAGCGGCTTAGTCATGCTGGCCACATGACCTGGAAGCTGTACGCTGGTTCCCTTGGCCAATAAAGCGAGATGAGCACCACAACCCGAGTCGTCCACGACTGGACCTAATGGTCAGGGGTCCCTTTACCTTTACAGAACTATGGATTCAGTTTTTATAGGGGAAGCCAGGGGTGAGGGAACTTTTTCCAGCCCAGGGCCCACATTCCCTTCATAGGCAACCTTTCCAAGGGCTACATATCAGTGGTGGATGTGGCAAGATACACATCAGTCTCCATCCTGGCAAGCAAAATAGACTTGTCGCTTTTACATTCTAGGCAGGTGATATCACTAGAGGGCCTAGAGCAAGGTCAGTGAGGGGTGTGGCTTGAGCAGAGTCCCAAGGGTCAGACAGAAAGCTTTGGGGGCCACATTCAGACCTTTAGGCCTGGGGTTCCCCATCCCTGAAAGAGACTTTAATAGGTTTTGTAGTACGTTCAGATACCTTAAACAAAGTTTTTCAGCCAAAGGGACACTATATTATTATTATTATTAATTTATTTTATATACATACAGCCCCACACCTTTAACAAGCCATAGATAACTTAATGGCCGAAGACCTGGGCAAAGAGGAAAGTTTTTGCCATTTTAAAAAATGTTTTTATTTAGTTTCCAGAGGAATAGCAGTGTCCTGTGGCAGCTTAATGACTGACCAATTTATAGCGACAAACTTTTGTGGGCTAGTTCTTTTTACTTGCTTCACATTTCTAAGAATAATGCCTAAAGAGCCGCAGAATTATAAACATTAGAAAACACACTAGTGTTTCCTTAAAGGCTGCCAGGTTATAATACTCAGATATATCACCCTGGGTCCTGACAGCAATATAATTTGATGTGTCTCGAATGAAACACCTCTCCTGTCTTACACACAAGGAATCTTGGTATTTTAAAAGGCAGCTTTCCAAAGCCATTTTTCCCTGAATGCAGATAACATCAGGTTTAAGCTTCGTCCCATAAATATGCCTCAACTCTTGCCCATGCGCCATTAAACTCTGCGCATTCCTACAAAAAGTCACAACCCCTTCATTCCTACACCCCTGACTTTCCTGGGGTTCCATAAACCCAAACCGAAGAGATGGATCGCCGATACCGATTTTCCAGCTGCTTTTCACCATCATGTTAGGCTGGGAAACCGTGCACTGAATTGCCTCTAGGAGAAAGGGCAAGTAGAAACAGAATATTACTCTGGTTCCCTTCCTTGCTGCACAACACCCCTCGATTAGGGGAAGGCACCTGATGGTCTAGAGCCGAGTCACCCACCCAGCCCGTGTCCCTGTATATTAACCCTCGCGATTCTGCCAAGAGCTGCGTCGCCACCCACTTTACACACACCCCTGTATGCTGGGCGGTCGTGCTTAGTTTCCTACCCCCGTTGCATCAAACTGGCTCCCTCTGTCACTTCGCATTGCTCAAAAGCACGTGAGCCGCCACATCGCACACGTCCGCTACACACTGCAATTGCAGCAGAGGCAGCTACATACCCCGAACTTCAAATAGCATTGCAAAGAAGGCGCTTCCCCGCTCTGAAGGAAAGCTGATCTGCAGTAGAATAGGGGGCGAATCGCCCCGCAAACTCCCCCCAACCAGCGCCTTTTCTGTCGTTTCCAAGATCCAAGGCAAATTAAAAACTCGCTCCAGCATTCTAGTCCTCAGCGATTTGTCCGGGTTTCCTCCCCAGTCCCAAGTTTAAAGTTTGCTTTCCCATCCACGGTGGTCTCCACCCTGCGTTCTTTCTTGCACCAGTCCCCCTGCCACTTTTATAGCCCCCATTGCCCAACATTGCATGTTAAGCCCCACGGTGCAGGGAGGTCACCGAGCTTGCAAGCGTGCTTAAGGTTTGCGGGTTGTAGGTTTGCACCAGGCGACTCCTTTTGCGCCCCTGCAGAAGTTGATCCGGCTCGGAAACGCCTTTTGATTTTTCATTCTTTTATTATTATTATTATTATCCCGAGGAGGTTGTTTGCACACACCCCCTCGCAGCCTTGGCTCTTTCAACACAGCCCTGCTGACATCTCTCTCCAAGAAGACTTATCCAGCTATTCCCTCTCAGCCCAGGAACTTTCCATATACAGGAGGCGCATCCTGGCACTCGGGCGCTCAGCAGCGCCAGCACCGGCTTCCCTCCAGACTCTGAGCGGCTCCAGCCTCTTCCTAGGGACGCGCCCGCCCTTTCCCGCCCATAACCCCAGTTCCCACTGTCTGACTCCTTCGCAGGGGGCGCCTCGCTCCACAGCTCAGACTGTGCATGCCCGAGTGACGCATTGCAGGTACGAAGCCACCAATCAGCGGAGCCTCTCGGTCGTTCCCTCACTCGCACGTTTTGTCTTCCTCCGCGCTACGAAAAAGTCCCTCCTTTTCAAATTTATTTATATTCTTTTTTTAAAAAAACCTACGACTTCTCGTTTCTTGTCGATCCTTGTTTGTTTCTCGTCGAGTGGGGACGGCGGGCAGCATCGTGGCGGTGTGGGGAAGGAAAAGGGATAGACAGCCGCAGCGACGGTTGGTAACGGCTGCTTGAGGGCGTGGGGCCGGATCTCGTTTCGCCCCGCGCCGCGGCTTCTCTATGGTGATTTGGAAACGGGGGGGGGGGGGGGGGGGAAGGGAGATGGGGCGGGTTAGGAGCGCGGAGGGATCCGGGAGAGCGGTGAGGTGGTTTATGAGGCGCTGCCGGCAGGCGAGCTGTGCCCAGTCTGAGGAGAGCTGCCGAACAGTTAAGGTAGCCAGAGCGGAGGAGACGACTGACAGCGCGCCACTCCCGCCTACCGCGCTTAGCGAGGCTGCCTTCGTCTTCAGCGTTAGCTGCTGCCAAGCCCGGGCCAAGCCACCATGGTTAGCAAACGGGCAAGCGGGGAGAGGCGGTTTGCGTTTTAACTCGGATTGACGGTTGGGCCGCGCGCAGTCGGCGCCTTTTTAACCTGAGGCTGCTGTGAGGTGGCGGGGGGGGGGAGAGGACATCCGCCTCCCGGGGGGCTGTGGGGAGGCGCGGGGGAGGTGGTTCGTTTCCCCCCCTCCGCGCGTGTGTTTTATCTCAACGTTCCTCGGCTGGATTCAAAATTCAAACCACCGGCGACAGTTGTTTTCGGCGCCATGCTGCTTTCCTCTCCCTCGCGTTCTGGACGAGAGAGAGATACGCATATGCACAACCTACATAGTCGGCGGCAGTTTTCTGCCTAGTCGAGGGATTTTTGTTTAGGGGAAGAGCGGCTGAGAAGGCAGGCGCAGGCGGCAGTTGGCTGCAGGGGCGCGCGCGCGCGCGTTTATGTGGGGCGGGGTGGGTGCAAGAGCGTCGTTATAGCAACCGAGATGTCACCGCCGCCCCTTCCTTGGCAGCCCGCGGCTTGGGGGTGGGGAGGCAGCTGCTGGAATCCAGAACCGCGATCGCTGATATCTCTCTCTCTCTCCCCCACCCCCTAAAAAAAATAATTAAGGCTTGAAGGCGTATTTGGGGAGAAATTCGGTGCATGCGGAACGGCGTGTTGTCGGGGAGGGGGCGGCTGCGAGAGGGAGAAGTTGCGGGTTGCTTCTGCTTGATGCATTGCAAGATCGCGCCTGGAGGGATGGGGGATGCAGGGGGTATCCAAAACGGCTGCGCGAGGTCGCCGGCTTTGCTCGTCCTCAAGGGTAAGGGGGGAAAGGGAGAGCTGTAAGAGCAGATCGACCTTCGCATGAGAAAATGCCATCTGCAAAAGCCCAGAGGCTTGGAGTTTCGTGATGTTTGTGCAAGGAGCGGGGCGGGGAGGGTAGAAAGAGGCAGACAGTGCCTGGGCTCCCCCACTCCTGTGCTGGTAGCTAAAGAGTGCAGTCGCTGTAACCCCTGAGATATAATATAAACCGTTCGCTGTTCTTGTGTATCCTTTTAAAAAGTAAACGGTTTTTTTTTCTGTTGATGGCTGCTGTCGAGCTGTCACGTTATTAAGTAAAACTTGGCAGGGTTATACCGAGTTGTCATGCACTGGAATAAAGGCACTTATTTGGAAGGAGACTTGAGGCAATCAATCTGAGGGTCTGCTTGAACTATCCAGCAGCATAATGCAGAGGCTGTTGCTGCAGTTTTCCCTCTAGGCGTAAACCCTTGTGAAGAGAGAGCAGCTTCCTTGTCTAATGGCAACTGTGACTCCCGCTGGGAGCGCAGCAAGGATATGTAAAAGGAAAAAATCTTTCCATGCTAATTTTGCAGTAAGATCTTAAAGGCATTAGAAAGCTGGGCATGATTTGATACTCCTAGTCTTTTGCAAAGCAAGGGTGTGCTGTGTGAAGGAGATGGCTGCAGACCTCTGGCTTGGCAGTCATGGGTTTATTTTCACTTCCTATTGAAGGAATTGCTTGGATGAGCTCAGTTAATACCTTTTCACTCAAGTGAAGTTGAATGATTTGTTTTGACACTAAGGCTGTATGCAGATGTATTCATCAAGGGAAACTAGCTTTTCAGTGGCCATAAAAGTAGAGGTTCATATACCAAGGGATAATTTTAGATATTCAAAGCTATGAAGATTCCAGTTAGTGCTAGTATTCTGGGAACCTCATCTACAAAATAAGCATAATTTATGAAAGTTGTTTTCTGTTACCCTGTGAGAGGCTTAATATTGACCATCTTCTAAATACTTTTCCATTCCTTAAATATATTGGGTGCTGTGTCTCGCAAACATAGTGACCTACCTGAGAGAAATTGTGCATTGCTTTAGATTTGGAGAGTAGATGTAAACCATTTTGTAAGCGTTCTGCAACATGTTTAATTTGGGTATGTCAGCCTCAGCAGCTGTCTCTTAAGCAGCCAACCCTGGACAATTATGAAGCTGTGCCTGGAATATGAATATACTGAAGGCTGGAAAAATCCAAGATGCCAGATCACAAACACTCCAAAAAAATAAAAATGTTGACACCTAGGAATATAAACTTACCATTGGCCCGGCCACTTGAGAACCAGATACTAGCCTAGATGGAACACTGGCCTAATTCCACAGACCCTTTGCATTCTTTAAAGGCTTCTGTTTTGAGGCATTGGAATTTTTTTAGTGCCTACCTATGATACCTTGTTTTCCCAGGTACTGTTTGTTTCTCAAGCAATGTATTGTGAGTAAATGGTCAAACTAGAGTAAAAAATTAATGGAGAAAATGAAACACTTTGAGGATCTTATCCAAAACTCAGGCTTTCTTCCTGGCATCCTCCTTTTTGGAGCTCCTATTGCATATATCTGTTGATAGCCATGCTGTTAGTATAGGTGTTGGGTTCAAAGCCTCCCAACAATAGAGCCCCTTCTCTATTGACAAATATTTTCTTCCACAGTATTCCAACCTGGAACCCCTTCACATAAGGATTACTGGTCACTATTTCCCCCTCTGTCCTCAATGGAGTTTGCCTTAAAGCATTTTGCCCCCATCTACACAGAAATAGCCCTTGGTTCCTTTTTTCAAAGCTTGTCTGTAGCCTATTGCTCACGACCTTCTACACTTTAAAAGTCTTTTGTTTTTTGGGGTGAAATTAGGGGTGTCATGGAGAGAGATGGGTTTCACCAGGAGAGCTAGAAGCTATCATTATTTATTAAATTTGTATACTGCCCTTCATCAGTAGAACAAAACAATAATCCCTCTCCCACAAACACATTTAAAAGGGTATAGGATGTTAGTCAGTCAAAAGCCTGGTTGAAGAGGAACATTTGCACCAGGTGCCTAAAAGTGTATAATGAAAGGCTTCCCTGCAGAGAGAATCCCACATATAGAGTCACTGCAGAAAAGGCCCATTCTTGTGTTGCCACCCTCCTATCCTCTCATTGAGGAGGCACAGGAAGAAGGGCCTCAGGATGGTTGCAGGGTCTGTATAGATTCCATTGCAGCTGAGCCTGCACTGAAGCTCATTAGTATATGTTTCCTTGCAGCATGTTAAGATGCTTGTAGATGTGAATGGCAGGTAGTAGTGACACCTCAAAATTCCATTCATGCTATGATGTTTAGGTCAGATTGTTGTTTCTCTTTATAGAGCTACTACAGAATATTATAACTGGTAATTTTTAATGAAAGTACATGGTCAGTTCAGTGTATTAGTAGTACTCTTCTGTGGTGATGACCTCTTGGATGTGGGCCCCTCATTAATCCTAGCTTGCATAAAGGGATCCACTTTCATCTTGCATAGGCCTACCTCATATTTGAACTTGCTCACTTTACCTTGGCATGATAGAGGAGTGCTAGTTTACACCAGCACGTCATGATACCTTCCATTAGTTTCTCTGTCGTAATCTGAATTTCTCACACAACTTCCCCATAATACCATGCTTTTTAGTCTTGGATTACTTCATCTTGTAAGAAATGTTTCCTCTTTCTTTGCCACAAGTATATACCTAGACTCTGACCAGATGTTTGGAAGTATTCTATAAATGCAACACATATGAGCTATGTGTGCAATTGGCATGCACTCTTTCCAGGAAATATATGAATTGCAAAACTAGAAATTTCACCTCAAAGTCAGTTTATTTATACCGGTTCTTCCTCCCACTCCAGTAATTTAAATCAATTTACCTTGCTTCATGGAGCAGGTCTAGCTCTGAAACAGGTGAACAGGGTCCTTGATCATATGCAGAATGTACAGCTTGTACCAGTGACTCATCGCAGTCTATTCAACTTACTGAAGCAAATCTTCTTGCCATACAAAGTTGCCATACACTTCAAATGTTGCACAATGCAGCTCTTTGGCAAATAAGGGATATAGTATATGACTGAAATACCTCTCGTCCCGCAAGCCCTGCTCATGTAAGATTGTGGGTAAGGATGAAATACCTGATCCACCTCTCTCCACCCCACCTGACATACATTTATTCAGAAATACACTTGATTCCTGTGAACCAGATGAACACACTCCATTTGTAATCAAGATCCAATAAGTGAGTTAACAAATCAATTTGAGGGTGGGAAAAATAGCCAAAACAGGAGCTTGCCTTTGATTCTGGGCTACTCAGTCTTGCTGTTTTCACTGTCTCAGTGAATCAGTTTCCTGAGGGGAAGTGAGCAGCGAGTTCACAAGACTTCTGCTAAATGTTTTTTTTTAGCCAAAGTATTAATGTTAACCAAGAGTGGTGCTTTTTGCAGGCTTCACTTCATGCATAGCTACCCCAGCATCCTCTACTTCCATTCAGTAAGCTTAGCTATATGTGTATGGCCATTTAGACAGTATATAAAAATAGATGGTGTTATGCTCAAACTCATAAAGTAGAAGTGAAGGGTGTGAAGCAAACTGAGAAAGCCCTTTCTGTGTATATTTCTTTTGCCTCTTCCACCACACACACTCTTACCTAACTTGAGGCCACAGGGAGAGTTAGGATCTTGGTTTATAAAACTAAAGACTTACTTTGTTGAAATACATACTGAGGTGCACTTTAGGTCTGGTATCTTCAAATGGAATGCAGTCCACTACAGGGTTATGAAGTGCAGGCCTGTGTAGCTTGTGATTTGAAAGCCATCTAGAAGAAAAGAAAGCTTACCATCAACATACAATGATGCACCAAGGCTTCAAGTATATTTGTGCCAGAACAATTAAGTCCCATCCTTCAGTATCTTGTCACCTTTCTCTTTAGTAACTAAGCTATAGGAAGCTTGAGTATGGGGAAGGCAGTTCGTGTCATTCCACTTTGGTTCATATGTCTGTACAAGGAACTCCCTGTTTGCGTGGTGGTTGCATCCTAGGCATTTGCACGTGTCAGCGGAGCACGCATCTCCCCACCCTTTTTCAAGTCGAAAATGACCTATGTGTCCGTCAATTAAACATGCACAAAATGGTCACTGCCTGTAATTGGAAATTTATTGTATATCTAGTTGGAGATTGGGGGGCTTGCAACTTAACCTGAAAATAATTGAATCTGGGACTATAAAAGTGAAGATTACTTGAAAATGTGACAGATTTGAACATTAATTTCTGTTGTATCCAGAGAACAGTTCAGGTGGCCTGCTGGTGAAGGAGGTTGCTACTGCTCGGCTTAATATGGTCAGTTAAAATTGGTTGAATGGTTCTGTGGTAGATTGGACTATGGTTCTGTGGCAGACTGGGCTAAAAATTAGTGTTCTGGACCTTTGGGTTTCCAGGTACTACATTGGGCTACCATCATTCCTAATATTGGCTAAACTGACTGGGGATAATGAGGGTTGTAATCCAACACCATTTGGTGACCCGAGATTGAAGGGCACTGTGCTACATGATGCAAACTGAAATGCTTTCGTATTATGACTAATCTGATGTAATATAACTTGGCTTCAGGTGGGGGATTTAAAATAAGACAATATAACCAACCTCTCATTTTGGTTCCAGTAAAGAGGTTATAGATAGTTTTTTTCCAAGGGAGGTGTGGCATTGGTAACCTCTCCTAAATTTTGGGATCCTTTGGAAAATAAGTAATGAAATCATACTTTTGAAAATGTTAGCTTGATTTTATTGATTTCAATATTCTTACATTTCATTGTAAGATACTATTAATAAGTAATATTAATATTATTGGGTGAATATGCTACTTAACACTTTATACTTGCATGCAGTTTTCACTAGGCTTTTTTAAAATTGAAGACTGATTTGTACGTATAGGGGTTTTTGTATTGTGGAGAATAGCCTTGTCATCTTACATAATATAAATTAATGCTATATTTAAAATCTGAAATACAATTGTAAGATACTGCTGAGTGCAACTTGAGATTTTTTGGTGTTTATGAAACTTATGAATACTAAGAGACTTAGTAGAATTTAAAACATTTTTCATATATCTGTTTCTTGGAAGAATTACAGTTCACTTTTGACAACAACAAACATTTCTCATTTATAGTAACTTTCCATTATGCACATCTAAGATGTGTTTTTTCTATAAAACCATTATTACTCTTAATGTTGAAAAATAAGTTTGCATTGAGGAAAATCTATATTTGTACCTGAAAGAAACAGGATGTGGTTAAGATGTTTAAAATCCTGCTCGCATTTTGCTGTGGTTTCTGTGAATATATTGGACTTGAACCACATGGGAACTTTTGATGCAACCTGTAACATACAAGTATAGCTCGGTTTATGCTGCAGGAAGCCCCATTGGGGTTCTTGACATAACCCAGTAACATTACTTTTCCCCAAGAAGTGTATATTTTAAAGCATGATACCTATTGTGCATTATTTCCTACAATAAGTGTTGCACAACCAGTTTGCTTCCCAGTCCAAAGAACATAAATTCCCATTCAGTTTAAATTTGGTCAACAGGATTGCAAGTTAAGGTGAGGCTCTCCATAGAAATTGGCATATGTGCCCTACTCAAAGTCATGAGCTTGCTCAAGCTGAATATATGGCAGGTTCTTCATAATATCTGAAAGGATTATTCTATTCCTCAGATGAATATTGTTCCAGAGCTTCAGGGCAATTGAAAACTGCTCTTAGTGCCAGGGAACACACAGTACTGTTGATGTACAGTCTCTATAGTGTCATGACAAGTAATTGGCTAGGCCTCTAGTTCCAGTCATATCAAATGAATCCTTGATGCACAATTTAGTTTAAATAGTTTTCTGGTTAAGTGACATGTCATCACATTTGTGAAATTTACTGGGTACAATATTGGATATCAATCTTTAGTTCTCCATTGTTACGATTCACTTTGATCATGCCCAACACAAAGCCGCTTCAGCACTGTGCTGTCTGTTTGTTTTGCATTATTTAATTTGAGGTAGAATATCGCTTGAGCAAACTGCCATCTGGCTTAGTTTCTCTGCTGCACCCAAGCAGTTGGCTGCTACGTAAGGGCAAGGGATGAGAGCTCAACCTGTCCCAGCTGTCAGCCAGAAAATCATCTGATGCAGATAACTCCTCTTCCCTTCATAAAAACTGCAGCTGTATGAGAAGGGCATGCAGGACCACCCCCACCCCATCAGTTTGCAGCGGACCAAGGGCTACTGGGATATTAGACCCATTCTTTATTGAAAGGCAGTGCCCAGATTGAACCCAAGTAGACTTAATGCCCATTCAGATTATTTTTTTTCCTGATTCTGGCATTCCCAAAATGATTCCTTGCCAAGCTTTATGTGGAAATAGCGGTGTTTTTAGGAACAGGCAAAACTGTAAGTAGGATGTCAATTTTCAAGGTACTAATTTAATTTCCCTTTATCTTTATAGGCTGATCAACTGACAGAAGAGCAGATTGCAGGTGAGATTCTAAATATACACTACTTGTGATCATGGTGATATAAAACTTGCGTAGTTTTCAGTTGATGTGCAACTTTGTAGTTATAAGTAGCTGTGATGCTATAAGTAGAATTGTAGAACTAATAATTAGAAGATAAACATTTCTTGTGTCACACAGCCTTATTTTTATCAGTACCCCTAATTTTATTATATAACTAAGAACTAACTACACATGACTTCCTGACATTCATAACTCACAGGATAGAACTGTTGCATTGTCTATAATACTTGCTTTTCTTGCTGTAACAAATTGGCATGTGTGCACTTCTGTACTACAAATAGTGTACACATTTACAAGCTTTCTCTCCTTGTGCAGCAAGTTACACAATCTGGATTCATACTGACTCCCTCCTTTGTTGCTATTAACCAAATAAGATAAAAAAAATTAAGATACTAGTATTTTTTGTTTGGGGGATTGATTCTGTGTATGTGGTTATTTATATTTTTGTACCTCAGATCATTAATATTTGTCGAGTGGTAAATCTTTGCTTAATTCAAGCCCAAGTTTAATGATCAACTTCACTTTTAAATTTTTTAAAGATGCTGCCACAACCCAGTAAGTTGAATAATGTAGTTATTCACATGTATCCAGTGCAGTTAGGTTTAATAGTCTCTTAACATGTATGATGTCAGTTTTTTAATAATTTGTGACCACACCAAACTGTGGAAGTCAGCAACCAATTGCATGGTAGCATCAAGAGAAATTGCATGCATGTGTAGAAAAAACACTTCTTTGTAGCTGGTCAGAATAAACATTGATTTTGTGCAGTTTCTATTGAACACAAGCACTTAAATAATATTGGTGTAGCTAACACCTGCTGGTTAGTGAATCAAATCAACTGCTACACCATTTGTAGTCTTCGATTGATAGTGTTGATTTTATGTTTATCAAATAGCTCATTTTAAAAGTTCTCAAATCAGGTATAATTTATATTCATTAATACTTTTAAAGCATAGCTAACACTATGCTGGTGGAAGGATATTCCCAAAATTCAGGGCCTGCATTTATGTGGTACAAGATGGGTAAGCTGCTTTCCATGGTCCAATGCATGTCATGTCTCTAGAAAAGTGTCTAATGGCAAATGTTGTGATACTTTGCACTGATAATAGAAGAGGTGAACATTGTATGCTACTGTTGTTAAGGTGTGTATGAAAGTAGTGTTATTGTTGTATAGATTCCTGTATACAGTGGGGGGAAATGGGCATTTAAGTTTTGGGAATGAGATGCCCTTTATTTAAAGCTGCCCTCTGAATATTTGAATATTACCAAGTGTATAAAACTCAGTTGTCTGCTAACTTTGTTCTAAAGTGATCAACAATAAAAAGTAGCAATAAAAATAAAGCGGCAGTTTAAAAAATGTTCTGTGGCTATTGAATATCGAGCAACTTGCTGATGTAATCTTAAAATCTCAGGAAAACATTTTTCATTTATTGTGATTTTAGAAACTTCCCTAAGTGGTTTTAATACAGTAGGCAGAAAGCTTAATCCAGGGCATGTACTAGGTACTCCTACTCGAAAGGTATTTCCTCACCTTCCCTGAGGAATCTACTAGGCCAGCCACTGGCTAGAACTAAAACACTGAGTTAACCAGCCCTTTAAAAATTCTTTGCCATTTCTTTGATTCCTGATGTGTAGAGCATTGATTATAAACGGTGTATAGTGCAATTCTGCAATATGGGAGTAAGGGCTAGTTATGAATAGTAAGTGCCTTTGTAATGGGCAAGTTTTTATCCTTCCTTTCCCATCCTTACATTTAAAAAGTATGCTGATAGTTGTAGACACAGCTTGCTGTATTGGGTTGAATGGACAGCACTTATTCATGCGGTTTGCCACCCATTCTGCACATAGAAAATATACATTTTTTTCACATGTTCTAGGCTGAGCCATACTCACATTGAGCCTTAAGAAGTGGTAAGTGTTCAGAAGCTAGATAAAGAGCACCATGAAAGTGTTGGTGTATTTTGTCAAAAGTTACACAACTGAACCCTAGTGGCAACCAAATCAAGATGTGTCAGGATACTAAACCAGTAGAACACGTTTTTGCATAAAACATGGGATAAATGTGTCTACTGTCAGCATATTGATAGAAGATATACATTATCATAAAGAATAATAAAGTGGAGCCAGTGTGGCGTAATGATTAGAGCATTGGGCCAGGACTGGGAGATCAGGTTCGAATCCCCACTCAGCTGTGAAGCTCCCTAGGTGACCTTGGGCCAGACACCATCTCTTAGCCTAACCTATCTCACAAGGTTGTTGTGAGGATTAAATAGGGAGGAGGTGAACCATGTACACCACCTTGAAAGATAAAGGTGGTATATAAATGTAGTAAATAAAATAAAGTTTCTTATTAAAGAATAGAATAGTGCGGTATATGGAAAGTTCTGAGGGATTCATATTATATTCCACATTTCTGATATTTCACTTGTGCTTCAGTGAATAACAGTGGTGTTTGTGAACATGAGTTTAAAGACGTGCATAAGTGGCAGAGAGAAAGCAAGTGGAGTATTTAAACATGCACCTCATCTTTTCACACCTAGGTGCCCAAGGTAGCCAGCAGTAGTAAAATATAAAATATAAAAATCCATATTAAAAATACAAATAAAAAAACCAGAGTGGTTTACACAGTGGAAAAACAAATATTAGCAGGTCAAAATCTGTATAAACAAAAAGGTCTTCATTTATTGACAAGGTCTGTAGGGTTGGGTGGACTACAGTGTGGACTATACAAGTGCCTATGGGTAGAATCCAGAGCCTGGACGCTGCTACCATAAAGGCCCTTTCTCATGTCTGTGATGAACATGCCTTAATTATTGGCTGGACATAGAGATCCTTAAAGGTGTTAAAACTTGGGCAGTCTCATGTAGAAGGTGGTCCTTCACATAAACCGGGCCCTAAGAAGTCATACTTTAAGAAATCATAACCAGCAATTTGAATTGTGTCCAGAAGCCCATCAACAGCTGCTATGCATTTAATAAGTTTCTAGCAGGGTAGCTGTGTTGGTCTCATACAGCAAAAACAAGAGTCTTTTGAGGTGCCACATGACTTTTTTTTTTTGTTTTGCAAGAACCTTAAACTTTAAAAAAAAGATAAAGGTTAAAAGTGAATCTTTTGGCTACAGGCTAGGTTTAAACCTAGCTTCCAAATTCCAGGAAGTAACAGGAGGCATGCATTAGATTTGCTTTTTATAACATCTTTAGGACAGAGGCTATGGCAGTGCAAACCTATGTTATCCTAGCTATCGACTCTTAATTGGTCACCACTCAGAAGTATGAATTGTATGTGACATATTCCTTCTTTGCTACATTTCTCCAAGCCCTGAACTAAACCAAGGCAGAACCCAGTGAAATATTTTCCTGGATTCTTATGACATGGTGTGGGAGGTAGAGGGATTTATATTTTCCTATGGCGGGGGAGGGGAGCTCCCTAATGTAGAAATCCATAACAGGGATTCAAGTCTAACATTTTGTTTAAAACTTTATCTGTGCGTGTTTACAGGGTTCATGAAATGACATTTATACATGCATCTCCCAAAGTTGTTTAATACAGGGGGGAAATGTTACTTGATTCTGCTGAATGTGTAAACTGGTCTTAACCTATTTGGCTCTTTCCTGGTTAACTGAAAGAAACAAATATCCCTAATGTAAGATACTTTAACTACTGAGAGGAGGGGTTTTTTGCCATAAAGCTTTGGATAAACTGTTGAAACAAATAAAACAGTAATGAGTGTAGTAGTCTGAACTAATCTTTCAGTTCAAGCTTGAAACCTGCTTAAATGCTGTCTGAAGGTCATGGAAAAACTGAGAAACATGGAATGAGACTGCAGTATTTGGAATCTCGCTGTAATTGGAGTCAATTTAAAGCAGGGAAGGGAAGCTTTTGGCCCTCCAGATGTTGTTGGTCTGTAGTTCCCGCCATCCATGACCATGGAACATGACTGCTAGGGCTGATGTGAGTTGGGAGTTCTAGAAACATCTGGAGGCCCACATACTCCTCTTCACTGTTCCTGCTTTTAAAAAAAGTTCAAACCATTTACTGATCTTACCACACTGATCTGAATGCAGGAAGATATTTCATTCTTGGTTGCCAGAACCGCAGTACAAACAGTTTAGCAATGGGGCATCCATCAACGCAAAAAACTTCATTTTCTTAGTTAAATTTCCAAGATTGATCAATTAATTCCATAAATTTCAAACTGTTTCACAGGTGTGCTATGCCATGGTCATAGCAGTTTGTGATAAACTACTGTCAACACAGAGTTGAGCCAATCCAGGATTTTCCTAGGGGCAGAAGGATAGGAAGGTGCTGCACATGGAAGAGAGAATTTGTGAAATTCTTCCATCCATAGGAGCATCCACTTCAGAGTTCCATTCCACAACCCTATACAGTCATACCTTGGAAGTCGAATGGAATCTGTTCCGGAAGTTGGTTCGACTTCCAAAATGTTTGGAAACCAAAGCATGGCTGCAGGAAACTCCTGCAGCCAATCGGAAGCTGTGCTGGACGTTTGGCTTTCGAAAACAGGAACACTCACTTTCAGGTTTTGATTGTTCGGGAGCCAAGGTGTTTGAGATCCAAGGTATGACTGTATTTTTCCATATATCTCCCCTTTGGGCAAATTAATACTGATATTCTTTTCCTATCAAAACTACTGCTCTTATCTCAACAAGATTATCAGCATCTATCCAGCTCTGTTCTTTAACTATCAAAGAGGCTAGTTATCCTGTTTTTCTCTGCAGCTGAGCATCTAACCTTACATGGTTGCCTTCAATAGGGGGTTGAACAGTCTGTGCTCTTAAAATTAAGGGTATAATAAAGTATGAACATGCAGAGATAATGGAGAGCCTTTCAAACGTATTCCTGTCAGGAGAAAAGGTGGAGTATAAATAAGTTAATAATAAAAAATAAAGTGGCACAAATCCAATGTAATAAAAGACTCAAAAATATATAGACCATTGTTCATTACTAGAAAAGGACATGAATATTAGGGAATGTGAGAAACCAGGTTGAAAAGTGATACTGGTATAATAATAGATTCCTCTGGTTCTATACATGCGCAAAGTAGCTAGCATGCCATATACAGTGCACTGAAAACCTTCAACAGAACAAATAGCTTCAAGGTGCTTCATAGGTAACAATTCATAAATGAAATAACAGTCAACTTTGGAAGCTTTTTGGCCTGGAAACCTGCTACTAGGGTCATATTATTGTTCCCATAACTACCTGAGGACAATTATGGAGTAATAAAGGTACTTGTATTGTAAATGTAATGTAGTTGAATTGGTGGTAACCATTCAGGAAGTATTATGCGATTGTGGACAACTTCCTACACTGTGACAGTGGAAAAAAGAAAATGGTACTCAGAATTACTAAGAAAGGCATTGAAAATAAACAGCCTATCATAATGTTAGTATATGCAACTATGATGCTACCATGTTTGGAATATACTGTATCTGGTCACTCCATGCAAATATACCACAGGGAAAGATACAGAAAGGATCAAATGATGGATAAGGTATTAGAGAACCTTTTCTATGAGGAAATAATGGTTATGGCTTTCCAAGTACAAAAGAATGCAAACAGTTGACTTGGCACACTGTAAACTGGTTGAAAAATTGGCTGATCACTTGTGAAAATCATGGGCCTTTGGTCTGATCTAGCAGGGCTACTCTACAATTACATTCTTGACAAGACTTGTACACAATGCAGGCCAGCTTGAAAAACAACCCTGGTTTCTGCTCAAGGCAGGTTACATAATAAGAGAGTGTTCAGAAAATGTTAGCTACCTCAGATCTTGCTGAAACCATATTAGTTTGGTCCTGGATGTGCTTTAGTTTCTTTGGATTCATTCATTGTGCTTAATGCTTCTCAATTCCTGTGCAGTTTAAAAGAGTTTGTAGAAATATAAAGTTGTACAAGCATATATTTAGTTTTAAGCTGTCTAATCTTTATCTCCTATAGAATTCAAGGAAGCCTTTTCGCTATTTGATAAGGATGGAGATGGTACTATAACGACAAAAGAACTGGGGACAGTGATGAGGTCACTTGGGCAGAATCCAACAGAAGCAGAGTTACAGGACATGATCAATGAAGTAGATGCTGATGGTAAGCTTGGTCTAAAATAGTTAAGTTGCTCCAACACCAATGGCTTTCATTTAACAACCAAATTGTCTTACAGGCAATGGCACAATTGACTTCCCTGAATTTTTGACAATGATGGCAAGAAAAATGAAGGATACAGACAGCGAGGAGGAAATTAGAGAAGCATTCCGTGTATTTGATAAGGTATTCAATTAATACAGTTGGGAGGGGGAATATCTGAAACTGCAAATTCAGAGAATTTTCATATTCAGCACCAGATTTCTAGTTTCAGCTAAGTTAGCATTCGCTCTCCATTTGGCTGGGTTGTTTAACTCAATCAGTTATACTTAGTGCTGAGAAACAGGTCAGATTCTTAATCTCTGGAAGCCCTGGTATTTCATATGAATGGAGATGCAACTTGAGGTGTGCTGGTGAGGCCCTGCTTAAAGTATCATCTTATTTGGTTAACAAATTGGTGTCTACAAAAAGCAGGACTTTGGGGTGGTAGCCTCAGAACTGTGGGGGCTGTTCAGGTGATTTATTTCATAACATTTATATACTGCTTGATTGTAAATATATATATATATATATATATATATATATATATATATATATATTTACAATCTCAAAGTGCCAGTTCTTTAAAACACTTCTTCATACTCTCCTATAAATTCTTTTAGGAGGTTGGTTCCTACTGGTTCTGATAAGTCTGCTGTTGATACATTTTATTGCTTAATCCATTTCATGAGGATTTTGAGAATTTGTTACTGTTTAAGATCTTACGTCTAGTTACTTTGTGACATTTCTGAAAAAGATCAAGTCACAGTTGGAATTTGAAACTAAAGCTCTCATATGAGCTCATGAACCTGTCATATGTTCCCTGTGAGAACAGGCCTTTGGCCTGATCTAGTCAGCTATTCTTATGTTCTTAACCCATTAATAAATTGGTGTATGTTCACAGAACAATTTTGAGATATTCCCATTTCCTATTAAGTAGTTCTTGCTGAGGCAGGAAAAGGAAGCCCTCAGATATTGTGACAACTCATAAAGAGTAGGCATTCATTCATATCACTACTGCCCTGCAAAACCTAGGCTTGGCTATGTTGGAACTAGTTCATAATAACACTCTTTACTCCAAACAAAATTAAAAAATTCCTTCCAGAAGCGCCTTAGAGACCAACTAAGTTTGTTACTGGTATGAGCTTTCGTGTGCATGCACACTTTTTCAGATACCATTGAGTATCTTCAGATACTCCATTGTGGAATTCTAGTGATGCAAACCAAGCAACAATCTAGCTAGTCAGCAGCTGCATAATATGACTGGTTTCTGAAATTTAAATGGTATGTTTCTTACAAAACAATAAAGGCACAAACAATTCCAGGGAGAATTTACATATTGACAACACCATTTATAACTTGAGTGACCTGCATGTTGATTTTATACCCAATGCAGTCCAAAATACAGATGGTGCTATAAATTTTAAGTAGCTCAAAATTTCTGGCCATGCTGCGCACCTCTAGGCAAGGGTGGGATTTGAAGGGGATAGTGGATTAAAAAAATGGAAGTTACGCCTGATCAAGGCAGTTTCTGGCATTTATTTCCTGTTGCATAAGTACTGACTTGCACACACCTGAATATAGCAAAGCTCTACAAACTACTTGTAAATGTTTTACAGGATGGTAATGGTTATATTAGTGCTGCAGAGCTTCGCCATGTGATGACAAATCTTGGAGAGAAATTAACAGATGAAGAAGTTGATGAGATGATTAGAGAAGCAGATATTGATGGTGATGGTCAAGTAAACTATGAAGGTAAAATTGATAACTGATTTTTTCATTGACTAATATAGCCCAGCTGCCTGAACTTACTGGCCAGAATACAAAGAAGGTTTGTTTCCATACACATGTTGGGATATTCCATACTTGCATTCTTTGCTGCTGCTTCAGCATTTGCAGCAAAGCTAGTGTAGTTCAATATGGTCTAACTACCATTCTGCCACAAACTTAAATATGCTTAATTAATAAATAATGAATATGAACTTTGCATATTTCTGTACAGTAGGAAAGTGGTCTGTTCTCAGTGTAATGCAGACAGTGACTTTTTATCATAGTATATAGCTGGTAGGTTTGTTCAGAAGTGCCATTGTAGTTTAAGTTGATCACTTACGTAAGAATAAACTCACCAAACAGATATTGCCCTGGGCTTAGAACATGCAGTTGGGCTATTTTATTTAAGGCATTTATATGCCAAAGTATTTATCTCAGGGCAGTTTCATTTGCATTATAAAAGTAAAACAAAATAATTAAAATATCATGAACTTTACTCCTAATGTTTGAAATACAGCATCCTTCTAATACTTAAAATACAAGCCATTAAAATATCTGTAAGGATAAAGAAAAAGCCTTAACCTAGTCCCTAAAAGACAGATATAGTGGGAGCCAGGTGACCTAGGAAACTATGGTGTGTCTAATATTTGAAATCTTCATGTAGATCCCTAGATGGATAGCTTTTCAGTTAGGTAGACTTTTAAACTTAAGTTTTGAAAGAAAACTGAGTACTGTTTATTGATGCAAGGAGGGGAGCTACTGGTAGTCATAAGCTGTTATTTTAATTGTTGCTTTTAAATGTCTTCCAATGTATTTTGATAATTTTTAACTAGCTAGTTTTTATTAATGTTGGAAGCTGCTTTGAATCCTTGCTTGGGAAAAAGGCAGGATATAAATAATTTTTTTTAAAAAATCCTTAATTATTTAATGTATCTGAAATTTATCTGCCTAAGTTGTACAGAGCTACCAGTAAGAGTATTTCTTTCTAATAAGTAGAAGCACTTAACGTAGCAAGTTGATTCTTAATACAAACATGTTTCAGAAATACTTGAATAAACATGACTGTTTCTTTTCCTCTACAGAGTTTGTACAAATGATGACAGCAAAGTGAAGACACTGTACAGAATGTGTTAAATTTCTTGTACAAATTGTTTATTTGCCTTTTTCTCTGTTTGTAACTTATCTGTAAAAGGTTTCCCCCTACTGTCAAGAGAATATGCATGTATAGTAACAAACTCATTCCTCCATGTTTTTCCCTTTATCTGTCATCCTGATATTTTGGGAAAATGATCAAAGTAACAAATGTTTGCATGTGGCTTACTCTGGATATTTAAGCCCTTCCACACTTCTAAAGCTAGATGATGTGTTGGTCAAATGAGGGAACATCTAGGTTATGCCTGTTTTAAAATTAGTTCTTTTAGGAAACTTAGCATGTTGTTGAAATGTAGTCTTAACTCTGTGTGGACTATGGACAGTCAACAATATGGAACTTAAAAAGTTTGCACTATTGCAAAACGGGTGTATTATCCAGGTACTCGTACACTATTTTTTGTACTGCTGGTCCTGTACCAGAAGACCTTTTATTCTATGGTTACTATGCTTTTAAAACTTTTGTTCAGCCACTTATTTTCAAAAGAATCTGCTTATGGCACAACTTGCCTCAAATCCATTCCAAGTTGTATATTTGTTTTCCAATAAAAAATTACAATTAACCCATATTGTTCCTCTGTCTCTTTAAACATTTTGTATATCTCTTGTCATGTTAATTCTTGATACTTCAATAGGAACTGCAGATACAGACTTTAAAATGTCGGGGAGATGGCCCATTGGAGCTTCTATGTTAGGTATTTGTCACCTGTAATGCCTCTATTGACACATGAAATCATTGATCTATTCTGTATGGACACACTCAACTGTAAGGGACTGGTTTTGGGGTGTTGCTGGAGCTGGTTCTAAGTTGGGAGCTATGGCCATAGTGGCGTTTTCAATTATACCCACTACATTAATTTGATGACCTCTGACTGCATTACTGTAAAAAGGTGAAAAGCATTGTACACAATGTTTGATTGAAGAATGGATTGGAAGCTTCAGCCTAGCAGCTCATCTGCTAAGAGGTTTGGACAGATACTTGCATCATTTCTCAAACTGCTGGTCTGTTTTTGGGCTCAATTCAAAGTGCTGGCACAAATGTCTTTGAGTATAACTATATCAGTGAATGTTTCCTTTCATATGAGGCCTTCCTCCTCAGCATTTATTATCTTCCAATGAGGTTCTGCTTCAAATTATATCACAGGGACACCAGATTAGCCTTTATCAGAAGCATGGCTTTCTGTAGCATCCCCAATGCTATGAACTACTACTTCTGCAGACAAATAAAAACCTTGTTTCTGACAGTTCCTGTTTTGCCATGCTTGGCGGTGTCTTATGTATACTATTTATTTTCTGTGTGTTTTTCATTCGTACAGTCCAAACTTGCTACCTTGAAACTTGAATGCTAAAGTGGTCTAAAATATTTTTAGTTCAGTCTTCCTCATTCCACTAGTAAATGGGTGCAAGCCCAAAAACAAGCCCCCCCCCCCCCATTCCTGGGTGGACAGATTGCTTATGCTTCAAAATCAAAAGCTCCCTCCTGATTGAGAGTATGTACATTGTATCATAATGTCCATAGTGACACTTCATTATAACTGCTAGTGAGTGCAAGGAGGTACATAGGAAAAGTCTGGCCCTTGCCTCTGTAGTGACTCATAATGAGTCCTCTCGTTTTGATACAGGTGTGGGATAGCATCTGGGGATGGTCAGTGAGGCAAAGCATGGCCACATCTTTACAAGGCAGTTTTCCATGATGTACAGAAGTTCCACTCACTACCAACCATAACGAAACCTAAAAGTCAAAATGCTTGGTGGCCGTCGCAGTAATTTTGCGCAAGCGTCTGAAGACACGGTTTGTTACTCCTTTTGGTTTCCATTAAGCCTTTGGCAATGTTCTATGGTGATTGATCAGTGTGGGCCTCAAGTCATATGCGTCATAACTAGGAAATTTCTCTGGCAGCTGAAATTTGGTGCTTGAGGGAGGGAGATTAAGAGATTTTTTATGTCTTCTCTCGCCCCCTGTAACCCACCATGCAGCAATAGGAATTCTGCATTCTGAAGAGAGACCTCAAGCCCTGCCTCCATGGGAAAGTGGACGTGTGGGGTCATCTTTGTATTACAAAAGCCCTTAGATTGGGTAAAAGGATATTGGTCATAGCAACAAACGGATTCCCCACCTTAAAATACTGGTAATATTTGCCTTGGTGGGGAAAGTATCAATCAGTGCTTATACACTTCAAGGTTATCCAGCCAAATCTAGAATGGCAAATCCTCAGTTTGCTTTGCATTTGTTGTCAGGTCCCTAGAGTTTCTGTTGGGAGTCTAGTTTCTTAGCATTTGTTAGATCTTTTTACAGCATGCAAGCCCAGTTCAGGTGCTTGGCTCAGTGTAAAAGAGGTCACACATGACTCCATCACCCCACCATTGCATGTTGAGAAGACCTGAAGCGAGAATCATCCCACATTCTGTTGCTTAGATGGTTTTGTGCAATGATCATCCCGAGTTCCCATTTTAAGTGTGTTCTGCCTATTACACAAAGACATTTCAGATCTTTTCACACAGTTCTGGGAAAACTGATGGGAACTGGGGTAGCAACCTTTCATGTCCTGAGAACACAGAGAGGCAAGGGTCTGTAGGACCTGTAGAATGCAGTAGTCATGGCAACTTCATATGATTCATCCTGTAACCATGCTGCGTGTGGACTGGTCATCTGGTTGCATTTTCATGGGGCATGGCAGCCCTTCAAAGGATGAAATGTACTTGGGTCATGCTTTGAGAGAGCATCAGAATAAACCCTTGGAATCCCCTGGAGATGGAAATGCCCTGATTTCCCTGGAAATGCACTTTAATTTTCATACGGTTCATTTATGCTGAAGAGAACAGCTGCATCGCAGGGAGATTATTGGCGGTGTGTGTGTGTGTGCGCGCAAACGACAAAAGCCTTCCAATGTACCAAATCCTAAAGAGCACTTAGGTTCATCTGCTCTTTACAAGCACAAGGTCCCAGGTTCATTCCCCAGGAAGGTCTGGGAATGTCCCTTGTCTAACCCTGCTGGTCATTGTAGAAAACATTTAGCTAGATGGACCCAGTGTTCTTAATATAAGGCTACTTCCATGTTCCTCGACTCCCACAAGCAAACAAAAAGAGGCGCACCCAAAGCAAGAGAGCAACTGATCTTGGTGGCTGGGAAACCAACTTGCAACTATGGTCTGGGATCCAAAGAGCTAATTGAAGCACTCAGAGCAGTTGGTGGATATGATCGATTAGATTTTAATTCTTATTTTGCATTTTAACAGTAAACTACCATGCCGTATTGCAAAAAGCTTTTCAGATTCAGTTTATAAAGCAGTTTGCCATATTCTTTAATGTTCAAGAAACACAAGTCCACTCATTAATTTGATCGCGTGGTACTCCACCTTCAAATCTTCACGTTGGTATATTCACTAGGACACTATCTTTTATTGCCATACTTTTATTCAAAATATAGATAAGCAGTTTTTTGTTTTTTTTGCTGGAGGAAGATTGGCTTGTATTCATAGAATTAGGAGTTGGAAGGAACCCTAAGAGTCGTCCAACCCCCTGCAATGCAGGAATTAATTCAGGTTACTTTTACTCAGATTAGGCCTGTTGAAATTAATGGCCATGACTAATTTAGGTCTGCTGATTTCATTTTTTTTAAAAAATAATATTTATTAAAATTTTCAAAAATACAGAAAATAAAGATTAAAGAATGTTCAAGACCTTATTTTCATATATCAGCTTTCCGGGACTCCCCCCTTCCCCCACCCCTACCATATTCCCCTTTCACATTGTTGGCTCTACAAGTTCCCAGTTCTGATTAAAGCTTAGCTTATTTCACCCATTCTTCAAATTTAAATTTAAGTTTATACAATCCTCATATTAAGAAACAAAAGTTCCTTCCCCAGGGCCCACCCCATTTTCGTTCCACAATTTCCCCTTTATTTAATGGTAAATACACCCCACAATAGAAATATCAGAAACAAAAATTGAAAAGTATAATAAATGAAAAGAAACCAATTCAGCAAAAAGTTGACAAGCCTTTGGATTCTAGTTCTCCCCCCCTGTCCCCGGTTTAATTTCCCCCTGATCACCAATCCATGTTAGCTGCCTGGAATTCTTAAGATCCAAAAATCACATTTTCCCCCAACTCTCGCTGGCTTTTCTTTTTATAATTATTTTTAAAGTTATTTTTAAACCATATTAACTTCAAATCTTTAATAAAACTCCCCCCAATGTTCTTTCCAAGTTGTAGTCCAGTTTCCTCTTGTTCTGCTGCTAAAATGTACTAATTCAGGAATTTAGTAAGTCTGCAGGGATTATTGTTATTCAGGAACCAAAACTTGCGTTCAGTCCCTTCCTTTCTTCAATCCTTTAGCTGAACACCCTGTAGACACAATATTGTTTCCATTTTGCAGCTTTCCCAGGAGATAACCAGTTCTGTAAAATTCCAATGGTATTTTTCCACTTACGACCTTCTTTGTAATGTCCCGAAACTCCTCTAGGGGGATTGTTGTAACTTTGTTTTTTCTAGTCCAAAAATCCGGTTGTTATCCGTGTTTTCGCCATTTTGTATCCAAGTTTTAACAAATTGTAAAGAAATTGTAGCGAAATTGACCAGCAAGGCCCTCGTAATAAAGTCCTCTTTCCGACTTTGACAGCTACTTTGACAGCTGTCAAAATCTCCTTCGCTTTTCGCCAGGCTCTCTCTCCTCAATCACCCCGGTTCCCAGGGGGGGGGGGTAGCATTTTCCTTCTCCCTAAATTCTTCCTCCAGCACAGTTCTTGTAGTTTCCCATCGTGGAATTCTTAGTCAGAAACAAATCTTTTTGGACCTTGGTTTCCCAGTCCTTGTTTTGGAAGGTTTACAATAGGGAGGGGGACTGACTTCCTTTTTGGATCCCCCCCCGCTCGTATCAAATCCGAAAAAATTTCTTTTTTCTCCTTTTAAACCCGGTTTCCAAATTTTACTCACGGGTTGTTGTTAAAAGTCCGAATTCTCAATGGAAGAAGTCAGCGCTCTCCGCCGGATGGCATGCGGCTTCGCTCGGCAGGGATGGCAGAGGACTCAAAGCACCACGCTTCTCCCCGGCACCCGATCCGTAGCCTTTAAAAAGGCTCCTTCACAAGTCGGGAGGGCGCTAACGGTGCCAGCCGAGTCTCCATGTCCACGGCCCCCGTGGCCGTGGTTTTTAAGGGTCCCCGCATCGCCGGTGCGGTAGGACCCAGCCCTGCCGAGCAGGCTCCCTCCGGAGCTCGGAGGGAGTCCGCCATTCGGCGATGGCGCCAACCCGGAAGTCCTCTAGGTCTGCTGATTTCAATGGGTCTACTCAGAGTAAACAATTGAAAATGACACAATAGTTATTTTTTATAGGAGTTGGCACCGGATTTTGAAATGGCTCTTTTAAATGTCTTGTTTGCACACATCGCTTTTGTCCAGCCACTGTCGCCTCTAGTCAAACAGGCCTTGCAAGGTTCTGAAACAATGCAAAAACCTATTCACCAGAAGGTTAAAATCAGGATAATGCTGGTATCACAAGGGACTTCAAAATTGGATTGCTGTAATGCACTCTGCGTGGGGGCTGCTAAAAGCGGTTTTTTTTTTGTTCAGGCATGTAGACGTTTTAATCTTTTTAGCTTAACTGTTACTTTAAATAATCTGTTTTTAGCTTTGTCGTTTATTGACAATTTTCATGTTTGCCTTGTTCTTTGTAAACTGCTTAGAGGCTCTATTTACAATCAAACAGTCTATAAATTACCACATTTTTTGCTCTATAAGACTCACTTTTCCCCTCCTAAAAAGGAGAAATGTGTGTGCGTCTTATGGAGCGAATGCAGGCTGCGCAGCTATCCCAGAAGCCAGAACAGCAAGAGGGATTGCTGCTTTCACTGAGCAGCGATCCCTCTTGCTGTTCTGGCTTCTGAGATTCAGAATATTTTTTTTTTCTTGTTTTCCTGCTCCAAAAACTAGATGCGTCTTGTGGTCTGGTGCGTCTTATAGAGCGAAAAATATGGTATGTTAAATAAATGTAAATATGTAGCAATTCCTCTTTCCCCCCCAAAAAATATTTTTTAGCAATTAATTGTTACTGCTTTTCTTTTCTTTTTTGAATATTTTTATTAGGAATTTCAACATAACAATTTATAAAAAACACATCATCCTCATTCCCCTCCCATTTTTCCCTCCCCCTCCCCAAAAAAGAACCTCCCCTCCCACCCCACCCCTAGACTTCCCTCCGCTCCTCTCTCTGGTTTTTCAGCACATGTTATTTTCTGCATATTACAAAATTGTAAAGATCCTTAATTTATCTATCTATATATTACCAAGGAAAAGTTTGTGACTGTTCAAAACCTGCCAAGGAGTCCAGTTCATTTTGTTGATTCTTTAAGTACTTTGTAAAAGGTTCCCATTCTTCTTTAAAGTCTAATTGTTACTGCTTTTTAACTCTTTTCGATATTTTCTTAGTTCTCTGTTTTGAACCACTTTCTGTTTTCAGGCTTTATCTCTTCCTGTTTCTCCTCTTGCGTGCGAACACTCTAATATGTTGTTGTTTAGTCGTGTCCGACTCTTCGTGACCCCATGGACCAGAGCACGCCAGGCACTCCTGTCTTTCACTGCCTCCTGCAGTTTGGTCAAACTCATGTTTGTAGCTTCAAGAACACTGTCCAACCATCTCGTCCTCTGTCGTCCCCTTCTCCTTGTGCCCTCCATCTTTCCCAACATCAGGGCCTTTTCCAGGGAGTCTTCTTTTCTCATGAGGTGGCCAAAGTATTGGAGCCTCAGCTTCAGGAGCTGTCCTTCCAGTGAGCACTGAGGGCTGATTTCCTTCAGAATGGAGAGGTTTGATCTTCTTGCAGTCCATGGGACTCTCAAGAGTCTCCTCCAGCACCATAATTCAAAAGAATCAATTATTCGGCGATCAGCCTTCTTTATGGTCCAGCTCTCACTTCCATACATCATTTTATCTCTTCCTGAATTATCTCTTCCTGTTTCTCCTCTTGCGTGCGAACACTCTAATATAGAGCCCTTGAATTGTGATGTCACAGATACCTTATAGCTCTGATGCAGACCAACAGCAGTACTCAGTTTATGTCCTGAAGAAGATGGAAATCCTAGCTCGCAGTAGGGGCGCAAGTAGAGTGAGCGGACAGTTTGGGGTAAATCCTATACACTCATATTTGCATTTATTTGTTCTTTTATTTGAAGTATTTGTACCCTATCCTCATTCAATGGTTTCTGCATGCCACACAATAACCCCAAGAATAAAAATCAAATATAATAAAATTAATTACAAATCACAAATAAGAGAGCCCGGAGCAGCAGAAATAAAATATCACAATGCACTTAGAATTGTAGAGTTGGAAGGAAACCTGAGGACCATTTAGTCCAGCCCTCTGCAATCCTGCCCACAATCGCCCCTGGGCAGCCTTGAACCACCAACCTTCTAGTTAACATCCAGACACACTGACCCATTATGCCACAGAGACTATGTCCTTCCCCCAAAGCCTGGCTTTTAATAATCATAAAATCAAAGAATTGTCATCTAGTCCAACTCTCTGCAATGCAAGAACCGCAACTAAAGCATCCATGATAGATGGTTATTCAGCATCTATAATACCTCCAAGGAAGGAGAAATAACAATCCTACATTTAAAATTGCATAATTAAGCGACAGCAAATATTTTGAAGCAAAATAAATAAGAACTGCAAAAGCAAGTCATGTGCTAAGCGACAAAATCCATCAAAATTCAAGATGAGCATGTGACAGAATTGCAGTATAGAGCTAGAAAACCTCTACAACCCCCCCACATATAATACACTAATCAGAATCATTCACGAACACATTCACACAACACAAAAGTTTTGGGCCATATCCTCTTCCTGTCCCCCAACCAGGGCCGGTGCAGCCATTTGGCAGGATGAGGCTGCTGCCTCAGGTGGCAGAAGCCCCCAGTGCAGCACCCCACCTGCCTGGACATCTATTTCAGGCGAGATCTCACAGATCTTGCCTGAAATCAGTGAGATCTCACCTGAAATCAGTGGTGATGCCGGCATTGGTGGAGCAGGTGGCAGCAGGGCAGGATAGCACTTCCCATTTCGCCTCATGCAGGGCAAGAAGTCTCCTTTTTTAAAAAAAATATGCTTTTTATTAGGTTTTCATTTCAAATATACAAACACAAACAAAATACACAAATATTTCATATCTTTTTACATCTATCTTTACGCTCCGTAGAGCAATTGACTTCCTTCCCTCCCTTCCGCAGGTTTTCTTATTTCAATCTCTAATCCGCAGTTCCTTAGTAATATCTAGACCATGTCATAAGATTTATTTCAGTCCTGCTAACGTCTTCAGATTTCTACAGTTCTCACTTATATAGTCCATGAATTTACTCCATTCTTTTTGGTACTTTGTTTCCTCCTGATTACAGATCCTATGGGTCAGTTTTGCTAATTCTACATATGCGACCATCTTCGTCTGCCACTCCTTCACAGTTGGTAATTCCTGTGTTTTCCATTTTTGGGCTATCAGGATTCTGGCGGCAGTTGTAGCATACATGAATAATCTTTGGTCCACCTTTGTAATATCCTCTCCTATCAAACCTAGCAAAAAAGCTTCAGGCTTTTTTGGGAAAGTATATTTAAGCATCTTTTTTTAATTCATTATAGATCAGTTCCCAATTCCCCCCTCCCCATTTTATCACATGTCCACCACACATAGTAAAAATCACCATCCTTTTCTTTCCATTTCCACCAGATTTTACTACCCATCCTATACAGGGCAAGAAGTCTCATTGTGTCAGCAGAACATTGGCTATAACCCAACATAAACACACTATAAACCAGTATAAACCACACACAACGATCACACTGCCTTACACTCACCATATTGTGGCACACACTCAATTCTCACTTCAGTATAGCTCTCATTCCACTAACCAATAATCTTGTGCAAAAAGAATTAAAATCAGTTAGCTTCCACACAAACATACACAAGCCTTCAAAAAGTTGTAATTGAGTCAGAGAAGCCTGTCAAGAGAGGGAGGTCCCAGAAGAGGCTCTCTCCCATGTACTCGCCAATTTGCCCTTTTCCCTATGGTTGTATTTTTTCATTTATTTTTTAATGAACAGGCTGGATTAGAGCCTACAAAACCAAGGGTCTTCGACACATGTGGAGTGCACTGCTTTCGCCTCCCAATTTTGAAAGGGGCGTGCATTTTTTTTAGTAAGGCTTGGAGAAAAACAAAACAAAGAAAAAGCAATACACAATATACTTTAACTTCAAATACCAAGCATTTTTTAACATAAAAAATAAAAGAAAGTAAAAGAAAGAGAAGAAAATACAAGAAAATACTTCCGATTCTTCGTTCCATCAGCTTTATAGACTTAAGCAACACCCTTGTTCCAGAATAGTTACCAACTCTTCTGCTTTCCATAAACCAACCTTTTTTCAGTCTTCAAACCCAGATATCACAAGTTTGTTTTCCTTTCTGTGCAAAAAGTCCATAAGGGGTTTCCAGTCATTAATAAATGTCAACAATGGTTTTTCTCTACTTAAACACGTCAACTTCTCCATCTCAGCCAAATCCATTAATTTCAATAACCATTCTTCCATAGTCAGTGCTTTTTTTTCTAAAAAAAATATGTTTAGGGGTACTCTCATTTTCCTACTCATATTGAAACACTGCCCCTCAATGAGGCCAAACTTAGATTCACAAAATGTTTAGGGGTATGCGTACCCCTGCGTATAACCCCCCCCCCGAAAAAAGCACTCTCCATAGTAGATAATAGTGAGTCCTTCCATCTTTGTAGATATGGCAATCTTGCCACTGTGTTCATATATTGAAATAATCACAATCATTTTCTGTTTTTATATTCATTAGTCCCAGCAGGAATAGTTCTGGCTTCAGTTGAATAATAACCTTCAAAATCTTCTGTATCAATGTGCGTATTGGTATCCATTTTTTAAAAAAGCTTTTTTACACATCCATGAAAGTCGCACATGCCATACAGCTTATCCACACCATGAGAGACATGCATGCACATACTGCCCATGTCTCTCCTAGTGCCATAATTCTGGGTACATCTCGCTTTGGTTTCTCTCCCTTCCATTGATGGTCTTTGTTTGGAAAGCAGCGTTATCTATGCACATGGTTGGGACCCCTTGGATCAGGATGTATGTATTTTATTTTTGTGCTTTGTAGCATATATGAAGATTTAGGGTTTTGTCTGTGTTCGTATGTAGGCAACATGTATACAGTATGTACATCTATGAGCAATGGACAAATGTAAAAAGTTGCACATAAAATCTGGATTTCTTTGAAGGTTGCTGACAAAGACAAGGATAAAGAAGTTGATTTTGGAAGAGATGCATGGTGGAGGGAATCCCTGAGGGTATGTATAATGTTCATTTAATTGTGGTTAGCTGTGTCACCAAGGTGGAAACCGAAACACTGCATGACCTGAGATGATTGTGCAGAGTTTTAGAAGGCACTCTGCATTTTTCCAGCAATTGCAAGCCCCAGTTCTTAATCGGAGCAGAATTCTGGAATATATTCATTTACCGTGAGCCTTCTGATGTGGAAATCTGATGTGGAAAAGGGCACTCCATCCTTTGCATAACGCACACGGGAACAATGCTAATATAAAGTACGTCCCCTTCAACCAACCACCCCCTGTAGGAGTATTTCACACGAATTGACTTGGTTCATGTGGATGAATCATTATCTTGTATACTTTGGAAGTGAATGTCAACCTCATTTTTTTACCCCTTCAACCACTTCAGTCTGTGGAACTGCCACTCTTCCAGGGGCTGCATAATACTTGCTATGCATTTCTGAGAAATTGATCTTCAGAACTCCCTGCCTATTTTATTAGACAGGTTCTCTACTTTTTAGCGCCTGTAAAAAAAAAAGCATTTTTGTTTAGGCAAGTCCATTCAGACATGTAGAATGTTGGCATGCATCTTAATTTGTTTTTTTAGTTTTTCGTGGGTTTAAATTATTTTTAAAATATTTTCAATAGCTGACTGTTTTTTTTAATCAATAATGAGATTTATTTGTTTTGTAAGCTGCTTCAAAAAATTTTTTTAATTAAAAAAACCCCCATCAAGCAGTGAATACATTTTATCAAATAGACAACTTTTTAAACTGCAAAGTACAACCAGAGCCTTTATTTTATGAAGGATGGGGGCGGGGAGTCCATGATGGAGCAAACCACCACTTTTTAAATCCTGCCGGCCTTCCAACAGCCAGAGTGCAAGGTGTAGGAAGGGTGGGAAGAAAGAGAGGAAGAGAGAGATTTTACTTCCCCTCATCCTCATTTTTGAAATTTCCCCTTTTATCAGTTTCAACTGGAGGAGCATTAACACTGTATGGATGCATGCAATACACTCTCACATCCTCACCACACATTTAAAGCACATTGCTTCCTCCGAAGAATCCTGGGAACTGTCATTTGCACCTTGCAGAACTACAATTCCCAGCACCCTTGACAAAACTACAGTTCCCAGGTCATTCCCCTCTGCTGGAGGAAAGAGCTGTGTATGCCCCATTAACTGGCCTCCCCCTGCCCCGCCAACAAGTGGAAAATGCTGTCCCTTCATCAGTGCTGTGGCAAGAGTCAACTGCCATCCCAGTTGGCTTCTGCACATGGAAAAGGAGCGGAGGCCATCTTGTCTTTTACCTCAGGCAGCAAAAAGTCTGGCCCTGCCTGGTTCAGACAGTGTTGGATTAAAATAGAGATGCAGACAAGACATTACTGTAACCAAGGCCAACTGATTTTAATGCGTTTACTCTAACACTGGAACTCCCCTAAAGGTTTTTGGCTGGCATCTTTTAACGGTTAATAAGAAAATAAAAAAAAACTGCTATTTAACCACAAGGAGTGTATGTGTTTATGCTTTAAAGAACACCATTTAAAGGAGGGGAGAGGAATGTACCCTTGACTGCTGTTCCTTGTCTGCTGCATTGAGCTTCTTAGAGGAAAGGGAGGATAAAACCTACAACCTAGAGCAAATAAGTACAACAAATCCCGAAATCCTCAAGTTAATTGCTAGCTGTGGGTCAGATTTCAAGTTTCTTTCCTTTAGCCCACCCCAATACCAGGCTGCTACCCAGTCCGGGATTTTCTCGAGGATGCTCAGCTGAACCCAGTGAAGCGGACGTACAATTTTAAAGGGGAAGGCCGGAAGAGGATCTCCATCTTCCAGCAGATGACTGACATGACCCTACCAAGCAGCTTCAAATACGTCCCTCCTTCGTTTGTGGAGCTGGCTGAGAAAAGGCACGTGACATATTCCTTCAGGAGCATCTCGAGGGAGGCGCCCACGACTGCCTCCTATAGAGATAAGGTAAAAGTAAAGAAATGGGCCCATTCATTAAAAAAAAATATGGGGGGGGCATTCATTTTAATAACTAAGGAGGGGGAAAACCCAGCCAGATGGGTGGGGTATAATAATTATAATTATAATTATAATTATTATAATAATTACAGTGGAATCTCAGTTTTCGAGCGTCTTGGAAGCCGAATGTTTCGGAAGCTGAACACCAAAAACCCGCAAGTAATTGCTTCCATTTTCGAATGCACCTCAGAAGTCAAACGGTTTCTTTTTTTCTCAATGGATTTTGCCAGCTGCCCATTGCTCCTTGGTTTTCGAACGTTTCGGAAGTCGAACGGTCTTCCAGAACAGATTACGTTCAAAAACTGAGGTTCCACTGTATTATTATTACTCAGCTTTAAAGGTTAAATGTATAGCTTTGCAAATTTAGATAATGTCGCTATAGAAATACACTGCATTTCATCACGGCGGCCAAGTCCCCTGGGTGCCTGCTCAGTCTGTTATCCGAATGCTGTTGATGGACAACTTCAGAACCCCTGCTCTCGCGCTCTCTTTTTGGGGGGAGCGGGGTCTCCTGGTATGCCCCGCAAAGGACCTGAAGGTCCATGAATAATCACAGTTTAGAGGTCAGATTATTATTAAAGAAGTCAGATTATCCTCCAGTGATGGCTCCGATCTGGTGGAATGCTGTGTCCCATGAGACCAGGGCCCTGCAGGATTTATCTTCCTTCCGCAGGGCCTGTAAAACAGAGCTATTCCGCCTGGCTTTCAATTTGAATTTAGCCTGATCTTTTATTCCCCTTCCTTCCCTCTCCCTCCCCTTTTTATGAAGATTACCCGCTCTGGGATCCCACAGCTAATTCTCCCTTGGTTTCCTCGCTGGCCCAAATAGGACTAATTTAGCCAGCTAGCCATGGATTATCATCTAATGTTTATTGGATGGATTTTCCCCCTAAATTGATTTTTGAATTCTGAATTTATTGTTATTCATGTTTTATACTGTATTTTATGCTGTTTTTTGTTGCATCAAATAAGTGTTTCTGGTTTTCTGAACCGGGAACGGCAGGGTATAAATAAAAAAGTATGTATGTATGTAAATTGGGCTGGGACTGGACAGTGCTTCAGATAGAAGCCTTCCTCAAAGAGAGGACTGTTCTCTGATGTGTGAAGGTCTTCTGTGTGAAGGCCTATCAAGCAGACAAGGGCGCTCAGTATTTGTGTGTAAGGGCTAAGTCCCCTCCCTCAATATTGAGAGGGCTGCCACCCCCCGCAGCCTGCCACCACCGGGTATGCATTTGTGTGCGCAGAAGGGTGCATGATGTCATTTTGTGTGATGTCACGCATGTGTGTGATGTCATGTGGCATCCCTGCAAGCAGAACACATGACCCCACCACATGAACCTGCCCAATAATCAAGCTCTGCGAGGAGAGAAGAAGCAGGGCCTTCTGGATTGTGGCACCTTCTTTCAGAAATCATGCGAAGGCAACACTCTTCTCAGCTTTCAGTACAAAGATAATGTTATAATTTGAACATTGACTTGTGTGCTGCTGAAACTTTATTCGCTACTATTTTATAATCCGTAGAGAAAAGCTTACCCTGTCAGATTTGTTAGCTGCCTCCTGAATCTTTGTGATGAGGAATTGTGGAAACAAGTATTTTGAATAGTATATAATAAAATAAAACTTGGGTTACTGACATTTGTATTGTGTACACTTCCCTGCAGGATATAAACACGGACCCCGGGCAGTACGATCTTTTCCCTCCTCCTGTGCCCACTTTTCCAACCAAGTGAGTACACAGTCTTTGCTAATCTCGTTTCTCCCTCCCGCTCCTGCCCCACCCTGTACAGATTATTTTTGCCTGCTTTATTTTAAAGCCTTCATTTTGCCTCATTTCCAAGCAGCGGCAAATCCCATGGCTGAGGACAAAGGGCGATTCGTGCCACCAACCCAGATAGGAAGGAATTCCTATGCCCCACAAATGACCCAGAGATGCATTTTAAATAAATGCACACATTTAAATAAATACACCCCACTGTCGTTCCTTTATGACAGGGGTCAGCAAACTTTTTCAGTAAGGGGCCGGTCCACTGTCCCCCAGACCTTGGGAGGGGGGAGGGGCGGACTATATTTTGAAGAAAAAATAATGAACGAATTCCTGTGCCCCACAAATAACCCAGAGATGCATTTTAAATAAATGCACACATTCTACACATGTGAAAACACCAGGCAGGCCTCACAAATAACCCAGAGATGCATTTTAAATAAAAGGACACATTCTACTCATGTAAAAACATGCTGATTCCCAGACCATCCGCGGGCCAGACTGAGAAGGCAATTGGGCCGCATCCGGCCCCCGGGCCTTAGTTTGCCTACCCATGAACTAGATTGACCTCTGGACTGGTCTGCTAGGATCTTCTTAAGTTCTTGTGCAAAGAATCAGACACTAGTGCATTATTTTTATTTGAATTTATTAGTTTGCTTGTTAGTTGCTACACACACGAACAAAATCTCCAAATGACCAAGGCTGCGTACATGCCGTGCATTCAAAGCAACCCCTACCCCAGCAAATCCTGGGAACTGTAGCTTGGGGAGGGTGCAAAGGCACAATTAAATAAGCAAAAAACCTAAATTAAAACAACACAATTGAAATAGGTGTGTTTCCTGCACAGTCTTTAAGCTTTGCATATTGTCTGATAAGTTGCATACTGACTTTGGATCAGGTACATTTCCAAGCTAAAAGGAAAATGGGACTGGGGACCGTTTCTGAAGTTGAGGACTTCTCAAAAGAACTTAAAACACATTCTATCTCTGCCCCCCCCTCTAAATGCAGGAATTATATGTTTCGATCTGCAGTTCAACGGCTTAACACTTTTGGTCCGGTAAGTACTCTGTATGTAAAGAAGAAGAAAAGAAATGCACACTTACAAATAGATGCTAATATGTAAGATTCACACCTGCTAATGAAGCAAGGCAGCCAAGGAATTTCATCGTGGACCTGAATATTCCCTGGAAATTGTGATTGGCTGTGAGTGCTGGGAATTCTAGTGGTAATCCCTACCCTCCCACAGAGAGCTACAGTTCTCACCCTCCCTCAGTTAGGAGCTGTGACAGGTTAAACAGACTCGAAACTGAATTAAATTTATAGTGTAAATTTGTGATGGCTCTGTGGGTTAACTCACTAGGACTTGCCAATCAGAAGGTCAGCAGTTTGAATCCCCGTGACGGGGTGAGCTCCCGTCGCTCTGTCCCTGCTCCTGCCAACCTAGCAGTTTGAAAGCATGTCAAAGTGCAAGTAGATAAATAGGTACCGCTCCTGCAGGAAGGTAAACGGCGTTTTCGTGCGCTGCTCTGGTTGGCCAGAAGCGGCTTAGTCATGCTGGCCACATGACCCGGAAGCTGTACGCCGGCTCCCTTGACCAGTAAAGCGAGATGAGCGCCGCAACCCCAGAGTCGTCCGCAACTGGACCTAACGATCAGGGGTCCCTTTATCTAATCTTTTTGGGGGCTTGAGCCTTATTGAGCCAGGGTCAACCCTCTGGAGGCTTCGTGCCAAAGTGGGCTGAAATGTAAAAGGGAGTGTGGCCAATTTATTATTATTATTATTATTATTATTATTATTATTATTATTATTATTATAAAATACACTTTTTGGGAGGACGGCATACACTGGAGACTTTCTGAAATGATTCCTAAGGCTGAAATCCTGTACAAACTTACCTTGGGGTAAGTTCCATTACATTTAATAGAACTTCCTTTTGAGTAGACAGGGTTAGAAATGCAGAATTTCTGCACTGGGAAAAAACCCCTACACGTTGTTTAATTATTGTATTTCAATCGCATAAGGTGTGAAAGGGTGGGGGTGTTATCCAACATGGCAACCTGATGCCCGCTTACATCTGTTGATGGCTCCAGGAACAGCTTTCTTCACTAAGGTGGCAGGGTGCAGAATCTCACTGTGGGCCTTGCATGGATGTAGTGTGACATAAGGGGGAAAGGGAGTGGTGAGCTTGGGGGCGTGAGTCATGATGATTCACACGCATGCATTCCTGGTGCCCTTTGAGTCACAAATGAGCCAGCTCCCATGTTATCACTCTGCACCCATAAAGAGATGTTCCCATGGGACTTGCAGGCAGCCTTCCTTGCACAATGGATGATGGATCACTTGCAAAGGGGCTGCTGCTGCTGCCACGTTAGGAGTTTTGAGCCTGAGCAAGTTTGCCAAGTGGTAGTAACTTCGCAGGCAAAATCCAGTGGTAGCTCGGGTTACAAAATCCAGGCAAAATCCAGTGGTACCTCGGGTTACAGATGCTTCAGGTTACAGATTCCGCTAACCCAGAAATAGTACCTCGGGTTAAGAACTTTGCTTCAGGATGAGAACAGAAATCGTGCAGCAGCGGTGCGGCGGCAGCTGGAGGCCCTATTACCTAAAGTGGTGCTTCAGGTTAAGAACAGACCTCCAGAACGAATTAAGTTCTTAAACCGAGGTACCACTGCATTGAGATTCTACTCACTGCTTGGCAAGACCATACTGATAACATGGGTGGCACTGTGGTCTAAACCACTGAGCCTCCTGGGCTTGCTGATCAGAAGGTCGGCGGTTCGAATTCCTGCAACTGGGTAAGCTCCTGTTGCTCTGTCACAGCTCCTGCCAACCTAGCAGTTCGAAAGCACGCCAGTGCAAGAAGATAAATCAGTACCGCTGCAGCGGGAAGGTAAATGGCACTTCCATGCACTCTGGTCTTTGTCATGGTGTTCCATTGCACCAGAAGTGGTTTAGTCATGCTGGCCACATGACCCAGAAAGCTGTTTGCAGACAAACGCCGGCTCCCTCAGCCTGAAAGAAAGATGAGTGCTGCAACCCCATAGTCGCCTTTGACTGGACTTAACTGTCCAGGGGTCCTTTACCATACCTTTACTGATGACCAGCTTTACCTAGTCATTGAGATGCATGCTGTGATAATCATGGCAAGGAGTTGTCTATAGTCAACTCATTTTTAGACTCTGTTATGGGACAACCTGAACATTCAAGGGAGCTGTGTGGTCAGAAGCGAGCTTTTGAAAACCTAACCCAGATGTCTGGGCAGCTATGAGCATGCGAAGAATGCCTAGCAGGAACTTAAAGTTTATAGCACTAGAGTTCAAGAAACACTTTCCGCACATTCGCTTGACCACAACTCAGCATGTCTTTAAATAGAGTTACGGCTGGCATTGTTGGACTGAATATTGTTACTGCTTTGCTGCCAATGCAGAAATAAAAGTTTGGGCTCCTAGTATTTATACTAGGCCTTGTGAAGTCAGAGGCTTCATACTGCCTGCCAAGAGCAAACACTGATGTTCTACACTCCTATTCTCTTCTGCATTGTAAAGTAATTTGAGGACAGGGTGTCCCTCATGTAGGCTAATTTACTAAACCAGGCCCAATCCCAGTTCAAGTATTGCTCTCTTAAAGGCCTGCTCTCTTAAGGGCTGTCTGTTCCCTTATATTGCCATACCCTCTAACATTTCTCTGATGAAAACAGGGACTTCCTAAAGAAAACTGGGACATTCCAGGAACCCGTACAGCTTCTATAAATCCGTGGACTGTACCTGGAAAACAGGGACACTTGGAGGGTCTGTATTTCTTCGGGGAAAGATCTCCTTTCCTATGGGCTCAGATCCGCAGCTCGTTTCCACCAGGGGCCATGCATTCAGTATCATGAGCCCAATGTTGTGGAACTCGCTCCCAGTTGATACTCGACAGACTCTCTCCATGTCAAACTTTTCAAAGAACTTTCAGGAGGCATATTAAGGAAGTTTTCTGTTGTTACAATTCATTTTAATTGATCTTATCCATTGTGTGTGTTTAAATTTTTTTGTGCGTACACTGCTTAGAAGCTTCAGAAATTAAGAAGTACATAAATAGCTTAAATAAATAAAAGCAGACCATCACAGAGTCCATATATTGGGTAGCCTGTGCTGGCAAACACCAAATGCTTGTTACATCCCCACAAAGTAATGCTGGAAGAATTCTGGAGAGGGAAGAACAAGAGAATCCCTATTAGAAGTTCTGGCCTTCAGAAGAACTTGTGCATTCCACTTGCAAGGTATATACGGTCACACCTCTCCCATTTGATGGATGTGTTGACTGTGATTGTCCAGATATAGTCAGGAAGAACAAGCGCACGTCCATTATTGATGCATCTGTGCCTTCGGTTAATAAAAACCCAGAATTCAGGAGCTGAGGCTGCAAGGAAGTATCAAGATCTTGTCATCAATATTAAGCAAGTGTATCAGCTGGACAGCGTATGAGTCACCCCATCATAATCTTGATAAATGGCTTGATCCCGAAAGCGTTGAAAAGGTAGCGTCGACCGTATGAAACTCCCCCAAAGATGAATCAGTCATGTCCTCGAAGCTGTCACTTGAACACCGGCAGAATTATCCAGAAGACCTTGAACATCGCCGACGCCAGAGCCTATGTGTGTTTTTCTTTTTCTTTTTTAAAATCATATTTATTAAAGTTTCCAGAAAAAAAGAAAAACAATAAAAAGAAAAAAAAACATTTACATTTTAAACCTTAATTTCAATAACATCTTTCCAGGACTTCCCCACCCCTCCCCTTCTTTTATTCCATTTCTATTTGTTTAATTCAACAAGTTCCTATCCCAAATTTTTAACCTTATCATATTTAACCCATTATTCAATTTAGCTCATTTTAATTACCCTCTTTCATGTTCCACAGTCTTTAAACATAAACCTCTTTTTTCTAAGGTCGACCCCTGTTCCCTTCCACGAATTCCCCTTTTTTGTATTCACTTCAAAACAATACATAAGAAAAAAAAAGTTCAAAATATAGTTGTACACCCTTTGGATTCCCATTCTCCCTCCCCTCTTTCCTGGTTTCAATCCCCAAAGTCCAACAGTCTATCTAGTTGCAGCCTGGCGCTCTCACATCCGAGGCTCTCAATTCTCTCTCTGCTCCTCTTTGCCGGTTTTTTTTGATAGTCTTTTATGTCAGACACCAAATCTCGTAGAAGCTCAGTCTCGAAAATGTCCATTTTTCTTGCATCCAGGCCTCTATAATTAAAGATAAAACTCCGATCTTGTTTCTTAATCCTTTTAGGCCTGAATGTCCCAAATGCTCCCACTTCCATCTTGCTCAGGTTTGTACTCCATAGCTCTTCTAGTCCCCCCATCGGGAGATCTCTCCAATTTTCCTTGTCCAATTCAAGCCAAATTTCCATGATCCAATTCCTGTTTTCTTTTATGTCCTTCCTGACAGGCCCTTGGCCTTCCTTGGTCTTCTGCGATGGTGAAACTCCTCCTTCATTTCCTTCCCACTCATCATAGATCTCCTGTTCCCTTCCATCACATTCCTCAAATTTCTTTTTCTGTTCAGTTGTAAGTGTTTCCAATTTCGCTACAGAAGCTTTTTGTTCAGGAACCAAAACTTACGTCAAGTCCCTTCCATTTTCAATGGATACATCCATTATTTCTATTGTTTCCTTCAGTGTAGATACTTCTGTAGACAAAACAATGTTCTGGTCTTGAAGTTTTCCCAGGAGATAAAAAGTCCTGTTCAACTCCATCAGTATTTTTCCACTTACAGCCATACTTGTAATGTCCCAAAACCCCCTCTAGAGGGGTTGTAGTTACTTAGTTTCCTTCCAAATCCAAGCCAAAAGTCAAATTAACTTGTTATTCCTTGTTTTCAATACATTATATCCAAATTGTAACCAATCTAGCCAGCAAAGTCCTCTTCACTTTGACAGCTACTTTGACAGCTGTCAAAATCTCTATCTCTCTTCCCCAGACTCTCTCGCGGTTTACTCCCGGTTCCGAGGGGGGGGTTGTACTTTAAATCTCAGTCCACTCTTATCCTCCAGCACAATTACTTGTAATTTTAACTCGTGAAATTAATAACTTTTTCTCAATGAAGAAAAGACTCTTCTCTCGACCTTAATTGTTAAATCCTTGCTTTAAATTGTCTACAGTGAGGGGGAGACGGACTTCCTCTTTACACCTCCCCCGCTCGTGCCGAATTTCAAAAAAGACAGAAAATTTCCCTTTTAAGTCCAATTTCCGTATTACTCACGGCTTGTTGTTTTAAGTCCAAATGTTCAGAAGAAAAAGTTAGCGCTCTCCATCGAATGGCTTGCGGCTTCCCTCAGCAGGGGAAGCAGAGGACTCTCAGCACCGCGCCGCTCCCCGTCCCCCGTTCCGTAGCCTTGAAAAAGGCTCCTTCACGGGTCGGGAAGGGCGCTAACGGTGCCCGCCGAGTCACCAGGTCCACGGGCTTCCGCGCCCGTGGTTTTTAAGGGTCCCCGCGTCGCCGGCGCGGTAGAACCCGATCCCTGCTGAGCAGATTCCCTCCGGAACTCGGAGGGAATCTGCCATTCGGCGATGGCGCCAACCCGGAAGTCCCCCCCCCCATGTGTGTTTTTCATGCCTCCCCCACAAAACATTCTTGTACCCAAATGTAGAATTTGCACCAAGGGGACGTCTATGTCATGATCTGTGAGGCAGATATTATTGTATAAACCGCTTTGGAAAAGTACTGTTGGAAAAGTGGAGTGCAAATATTAAATCAAAAGTAAACTGAGCATTCAAATTAATTGTATCTTTAGACACTTGCCCTTCTTCACACAAGCCTGGTTGTGGAAAATGCTAGCTTTTTAAAGAATTTTCAACATATTTTTTGTTTCATTTTGTAAGGATGACCGAAGACATGAAAATAGAGATGTGTTATTTTATTATTGTGCTTAGCTCATGGAGCACAATTTGGGAGCCCATGTTCTAAAATATAGGCACCAATCTTTGGGGCTGAGGACACCTCAGTCACTCTGAAGTATGTGGGGACATGCCTGAGCCCCAACCCCCAGTCATGTGGAACTGGGCCAGGGTGGCGGAGGGCCCTGCCAGGCCTTGCGGCTTTCTCTCAATGCGTGTGATGTCACACGTGTGTGTTGCACATGTGATGTCACACACACATGATGAGCCGCCCCCCAATGTTGGGTGGAACTTGGCACCTCTGTTTTAAAGGAATTATAGTTCAATAGCAGAGCATGTAGCTTACATGCAGAAGGTTGCTTGATACAATCTTTGGTATCTCTGTTTCCCCCACCCCAAAGATATCAGAGGATATGGGAAACCTCTGCCTAAGACCATAGAGTGCTGCTGCCAAAGTAGACCACACAGGCTAGATGGAAAAATAATTTGACATGCTACTACAGGGCAGCTTTCTGTGTTCCAGTTTTCTCAAGGTCTCATATGCTATGTTAGGGGTGTTTATTTAGGGCTCAGGGCCTTCTCAGTAGTGGCACCCGCCCTGTGGAACGCCCTCCCACCAGATGTCAAAGAGAAAAACAACTACCACTTTTAGAAGACATCTGAAGGCAGCCCTGTTTAGGGAAGCTTTTAATGTTTAATAGGTTATTGTATTTTAATATTCTGTTGGAAGCTGTCCAGAGTGGCTGGGGAAATAAATTATTATTATTATTATTATTATTATTATTATTATTATTATTATTGCCCAGTGATGGTGAACACATCTTGTTCCTTGTGCACTTCTGTTTAAATCGGGGTGAGGAATCTGTGGACCTCCGGAGATCATTAGACTCCCAGTCCTATCTGCCCCAGCCAGCATGTGCAATGGTCAGGGATGTCAGAAATTGAAGTTCAGCAACATCAAGAGGTCCATGGGTTGCCCAGCCCTGATAAAAATGCACACACTGGAACAGAAAGGCACAATGAAATTGGCATTTCACACATTCCATCTACTACTTTGTTGTTGGCATCGGTCTGTCTCAAGAGACTAATGAGTGTGTGTCCGTGGATGAGGTCAAATCACTTTTCCCAGTAGTGATGTATGGAAGTGAGAGCTGGACCATAAAGAAGGCTGATCGCCGAAGAATTGATGCTTTTGAATTATGGTGCTGGAGGAGACTCTTGAGAGTCCCATGGACTGCAAGAAGATCAAACCTATCCATTCTTAGGGAAATCAGTCCTGAGTGCTCACTGGAAGGACAGATCCTGAAGCTGAGGCTCCTATACTTTGGCCACCTCATGAGAAGAGAAGACTCCCTGGAAAAGACCCTGATGTTGGGAAAGATGGAGGGCACAAGGAGAAGGGGACGACAGAGGACGAGATGGTTGGACAGTGTTCTCGAAGCTACCAGCATGAGTTTGACCAAACTGCGGGAGGCAGTGGAAGACAGAAGTGCCTGGCATGCTCTGGTCCATGGGGTCACGAAGAGTCGGACACGACTAAATGACCAAACAACAACAACAACAAGCAGCACCAAAATAACCTCCCCTGGATGCAAGCCTGGGCAGTGTATATAGAGGTCCTGGGCTGCCCAGACGACAAGACCCGCCCCACTCTCGGCCTTGCTGATGTGGTCCAAAGGAAAGCAGAGCAATACATTTGGCACCAGGTGCCATCTGATCATCCCGATTTGTGTAGGGTTTACTCCTTAGTTGTTTCTTCTCCCGTGATGTGCAGAACGGCTGGTTGCGCAGCCTTCCAAAGAGGACTCCCTATTCTTCTGGTACAGAAACAATCATTGGATCATCACTAGTCCCTATTTTTCTTTGGAAGTGTTTCAGCTGGTGGAACACACTGTGCTATGAAGCCAGGGGGCAGGGGGAGCGTTACAGCTTCTTAACACCTAACGCATTTAGTGAACAGAGGTGACAGTTTGTGGCTGTGATTCATGCCTGACTTTCATAGAGAAAAAGTGCTGTGCTCAAATTAGCCACCAAATCTGTACAGTATAAAAGGAGAACAGTCGACCTGTTGTCGAGCAATCCAGACAGGCTGCGGAAAGGAGATAGGCCGCAGTCAGAAGAAGGTCCTAATTTACTGGCTTCCTCCTTTGTAACAAGTGAAACTTTTAAGGAGGCTGATTAAGATATACAGTGGTACCTCGGGTTACATATGCTTCAGGTTACATATGCTTCAGGTTACAGACTCTGCTAACCCAGAAATAGTACCTCGGGTTAAGAACTTTGCTTCAGGATGAGAACAGTTTCAGGTTAAGAACTGACCTCCGGAACGAATTAAGTACTTAACCCAAGGTACCACTGTATTAGTGTTGACAGTCTTTACCAGGAATGAGAAACCTCAGCCCTGGGGTCCAGATGTGGCCCTCTAATTCTCTCTAGTGATCCTTAGGACTCTCCCTAGGCACACTGCCTCATCCCTGGCGACACCTCTCACTGGTTCTGCTGCACGCCAACTATGAGTGTCTTTGCCTGGCTGGAATGTGCCCATGAGCTCTGATAATGCCACTTGCTTGTCTAGATGAAGGTATATCTCTCTGTGAGTGTAGAAACACACAATGGTACAGAATTTCTCCTCCCACTTTTGCCTTAGGCCCTGCCCAGTGGCTGGCATGTGGCCTTGAAGGGTTGTCCAGGAGGAGATGCAGCAAAGATTCCCCAATCCTGGTCCACTCAGCATGTTGCTCAGGGGTTGCAAAATTCAGTTTTGGTTGGCACAGAATGTGGGTGCAGGGTAGTCACAAACCTGCTTCAGGTTCTGTTGAAGTCCACGTCCAGCACATCAGCCACTCATGCCAAATTGCTTTATAGCCTGATGCTTTCAACAGGTTTGCCTGGGAGTAAGGTCAGAGGCAGACCATAGGTTGCCGCCCCCCACCCAGAGAGCAGAAGTTGGTCAGAAAAATTGTTGGCATCTGTCTGTCTTGAGAGACAGTGGAGGAATGAGCTGGGGGGGGGGAGTCAAACTGTTGGAAGTTTGCAGTGCCTGCTGTGGCTGTAGAGACTGACACGGGAGAGACATGTTTTGTTGCAACTGGGGCAGATGAAGGAGTCTGGTTGTGCTGCTGCAGGTGCACCACAGCATAGGCGCTCATCCCAGTTGAAATGTAATTGGTAAGGGTTTGTACAGTTTCGAAAAATGGCAAAACCTGTTCAGTCAGAGACAACAGTGCAGTTGTGGGGGGTATTTTTTTCAGCCTGAGGGAAGCGTTTCCTTCTGGGTGACTTCCCAGGAGCCAGCGGTGGGCAGGGCCAGAGGCAAAGGTGCAACAGAGGTCACTTTTACCTTTATACAGAAGGCTGGCTTCTATACATGCTCACATCCCTCTCTTCCAGGCCAGCAGTGTGCATTATAACAATTCAAGGGCTCTCCTGGTCCTTGGAGATCATTGGGGGAGGGGAGCTGCCCTTCGCAGGAGGAGGAGATATCCCAGCTTCTTCACTAACCTGACTCATCTCTGCCTCTTGGTCCTCCTCCTCTCCTCCTCTGCTTCTACCTCTGAATCTAGACTGCTCTCTGCCACAGCCTCTTCCTGCTCACTAAACCCTGTTGCCTCTTCAGCTTCCGACACCTCCTCCTCCCAGTCTTCTCCCTCTTCTCCCTCTGGCCACTCATCATCGTCCCACCACCAATCCCCGGGCTCTGAGCCTTCATCCCTTGGGGGTTCCCCAGCTGGTACCTCCCACCATTCCTCTGCGTCCAGCCAGCCCGTGACATTGTGTGTGTTGATGTTGGCAAGGATTCTCCCTGCCAAATGAGCCTGGCATTTTTTTTCATCAGCTCTACAGCGCCATCCGCAGAACTGATCCAATGTCTATTTTTGCCCTCTTGTCTTTTGGAAAGTTATGCTTACATGTCTTTTTTTCTTTTGAAGAAATAAAGCGACCCAGCTCTGCTGTTTTTCTTTGGGCTTAAAGAACCTCTGCTCCTTCCAAATACCGTGGCTAATTTTCAGATGCCAGCCATGCCAAAACCTTGATCAAACACAGAGCAGGATTTTGACTTAAAAGAGCACACTTCTCCTGTCCCCCCTGATCAGATTAGCGCTTTTGAAGTCCCACAATGGAGGATCCTGGGGAAAGGGGAAATCCTTGCGAGGGTTGATCAGCATTTCTTTTGTGAAAGCAGAGCAAAGGATTGTGTGCAACTTGAATTCTCTTGAGGTTGTGCTTTGGCTTTTAAATAGATGTTAACCTTTTATTTGAAAATCCTTGAGGATCTCATTAATGTCCCGATGCCAGGTGGCCTTCCGTGATAGAAGAGACATTTTGTGTAAACAACAGCTCCTTAAATGAGTTATTGATACAGCTGCTGTCCAATATTTTGCAACAAATGAGCTGTAACCGACATCTTAACATTTGCAGCAGCAATCACCATGTGTGCTTTGCAGGTGATGGTCTGGACTGTCTATTATTTGGGAGGTGGGGGTGGGACAGGACAGGACAGGACAGGACAGAGGACCTCTTTTGAGGGACATGTGTGCAATGCACTTCATTGCGCATTGTTGCCATATGTGCAACATTCACCCTGGTTTATTACCCCCGTAAGTAAACAAACAGTCACAGTTTCCTGTTACAGGTGTAACAGGAAACTACGGCTTAAAGTAGGGATGGAGATGTGGGGCTCTTCAGATGTTTCTGGACCACAGCTTCCATCATCAATGACCACTGGCCATACTGTCTACAAGCCAACTATGTCTGGAAGACCCCAGCTTCCCATCCCCTTGTTTAAAGAGATGAGGATTTAAGTGCTGAAGCTGCCCACAGAGGGAAAGGCAATGTATGGGGCCCAGGGCTCACTCTCAACTTATTTAGCTGTTGGTTCAAGTTTTCCAAACTTTTCATATTGGTGACACACTTTTTAGACATGCATCATTCCACGGCACATTAATTCAGTTTTACTAGCAAACCAGAGGTTGAACTAACCCCTTTGCAGTCCCAGGAGGAGCGCAGGAAGCGTTCACGTGACACACCTACACACTGCAGCCAACACACTAATGTGTCATGATCCACAGTTTGGAAAGCTCTGTTATTAAGTCAGTAATGTTATGTCCAAACTGCCCAATGTAAGGGCCAGTTCAGATATAACAACAATCTATGGTTTAATTGTTATGAGCATGATGAACCGTCAGGGTTGCACATTGCCGACTCCACTCAGGTGGAGAGGTCATTAAAGGAATCCAGTTGTGGTTTGCCACAAACCACTGTTTACTGTTTAGTCTGAATATAGCAACCCTTGATTTATTGTTCTTAAACAAGGATCTGAAACCAGGATCAAGTCATGGTTATGACCAGACTGTTAATGGTTTTTAATATAAAGAATAGGAAAGCATAAATGTATCAAATCCGGAAAGAAGAAACCTTCGTCTAGTCCAAAAAGGAGGCCTGTCCACCTACCCATTTCAGTTGCTATGGAATGACTCATCTCTCATCATCATCATGCTTAACTTTTTCCAAGCGGTCATCTGCTTTCCGTTTATTAAGATTTCTTTCCGTTAAAACCACGAAGCAAATTTTTGCTTGGCAAAATACCCAGGGAATGGAATTTTAGTGTCTGCAGCAAAAATTTTTGCTAGGCTCCAGGCCTAGCAGATTTTTTGCCAAGTTCAGGGGTGAGAGGTAAGGCATCTCAGCACAGGAAGACTAAGAGCCAGTGACCTGTTGGCTTGCCCTGTTTTGCTGTCTAGGTTCTAACGGTTTTTGGGCGACTTCAACACCGCTCTTCTCCCTTCCTTGCTTTTAAAGCGGACTTGAGCCCGACAACCCTTCAAATAGCGAAAATACTCTCATCCTACACTCTAAAGTAGCGCATGCTAGCTTGGCCTCAGGGGAATTGTATTCCCATGAAGTTGGAGGGCATCAGTCTGGGGAAGTCTGGTCTACAGGCTGTCGCAGAACATTTTCTTAAAAGTGGCTGTTCTTCTCAAGTGTTGTTTTTTTTAAATGTCCCTACTATTTTGTATCCAGGTGCATGGGTGCAGTCAGGATTTATTTGGGGTGGGCAGGCTTCATGTATTTTATACAGTGGTAACCTCAGGTTACGTACTTAATTCGTTCTGGAGGTCCGTTCTTAACCTGAAACTGTTCTTAACCTGAAGCACCACTTTAGCTAATGGGGCCTCCCGCTGCTGCCGTGCCGCCGGAGCACGATTTCTGTTCTCATCCTGAAGCAAAGTTCTTAACCTGAAGCACTATTTCTGGGTTAGCAGAGTCTGTAACCTGAAGCATATGTAACCTGAGGTACCACTGTACTGTATTTCAATATTTTAATATTTTGTTGAAAGCTGCCCAGGGTGGCCAAGGAAGCCCAGGCAGATGGGCGGGGTACAAATAAATAAGTAATAATGATGATGATGATGATGTGGGGGGCGGGAGAACCTCAGTTAGTTAAGTATTTTTATTGATTTACTTGATGGGGGAGGGGCAGCTGCCCTCTGCCCCCTCCCAGCTATGCCTATGTCCAGGTGAAATTTTCAGAAATCTGTACAAAGCCCTTAAACCTCTCTCTCCTCTGGACAAAATAAACTGCTACAGAAGAAAGGATGGGGGGGCGAGGGGAACAAAACAAAACACCCAATACACACAAGAGGTGTTGCCATTTCAAATGTGTTAAAAAGCATCATTTTTATGCTCCAAGGAACATGACAGATGCTAACACATGAACACGAGAGGCGGGGAATAGACAGGCGTTAACTTATCTACTGAACATAAATAGATTTTATTTTTCTTGGCTTTATAACAATAATATGAAAGTGTTGCTTGACACGTTGGTGCCACTTCTGTCTGCGAGGGATCGAAAATAGATGGACGGGCGTAAAGGGTTTTGTTGCGAAGCAATGAGACAGCCCCATGATCTGTGTCAGTTGTTCATATATTAAAAGGTTTGCTTGTTTCTCTTTCCAAGATGAGGTTGATATCCCATAATTACTTCAGGGGCATGTGAACCTGTCAGAATCCATCAGCGTTGCTCAGATCTTCTGTGGCAAAAAATGAAATGTTATTTCTGGCTTTCTCAGAACACAATGAAAGGACGGGAATAGTTTGTTCTGTGCCAGTGGCTCGTAAACTGTGTTCGGAAGGTGAACCCTGGGGTTTTCCTAGGATCTTAGCAAGGATTCTCAATGAGACAATTAGTAATGGCAGACCTTGGAAGACAGCTTGCCCAGTATTGCAAATGTTCACCAGGTGTTACTAACCTCAAAATTGGATTGCTTAAAGATACTCTATATGGGGTCTCCCTTGGGCTTACTCCGGAAGCAATGGTGGTAAAGGTAAAGGGACCCCTGACCATTAGGTCCAGTCGTGACCGACTCTTGGGTTGCGGCGCTCATCTTGCTTTATTGGCTGAGGGAGCCGGCGTACAGCTTCCGGGTCATGTGGCCAGCATGACTAAGCCACTTCTGGCGAACCAGAGCAGCGCACGGAAACGCCGTTTACCTTCCCGCTGGAGCGGTACCTATTTATCTACTTGCACTTTGACGTGCTTTCGAACTGCTAGGTTGGCAGGAGCTGGGACCAAGCAACGGGAGCTCACCCCGTCACGGGGATTCAAACCGCCGACCTTCTGATCAGCAAGTCCTAGGCTCTGTGGTTTAACCCACAGCGCCACCCGCAATGGTGGTACTTTCTCTAATTTTATGTTATGTCATGCTCACCATGGCAGCCATTTTGTGCCAAGCCATGCCCCCATGGTAGCCATTTTGTAACTGGCACCCTCTGCACTCCCTCAAAATTGAAAATGTGCCCCCAGTCCAAGATGGTTGGTGGCCCCTGGCTTCCAGACTGAAATGTGACAATATCATCATCATCACCATCGTTAAAATTTCTATACTATTCCTTAAGAGAGGGCCTTTTTTGTGTTGGCTTCCCAATTGTGAAATGCTCTCCCCAGAGAGGCTCACTGGTGCCATCATTATGTCTTTAGGTGCCAGGCAAAACTATTCCTCTTACCCAGGCCTATGGCTATTAAATAATCTGTGGAAGTTATTATGACTATTTTATTATTAGGCTGTCTGTCAGTAAGCTTTTTATTATGTTTAAGCACTGATGTTCTGTGATGTGTTTTTAATGTTGTACACTGCCCTGGGATCTTTTGATAAAGGGCAGTATGTAAGTTGAAATAATAATAATAATAATAATAATATAAAAAACAAACGGAGGATCACAGGGCAGTTTACAATATAAAAGCACAAAAATACACAACATTGTAATGCACAAAAACAATATGGCCAGTTTTAAAGGCCATATAATTTTTATTTTTATTATTTTTTATTAGTTTTTATTAAATGTTACAAGAAAATAAAAAGGAAAAAGAAATAGAAACAAAAATCAATACATAACACTGTAAACACATTTATCTATGTATTTTCCAAAATGCAGACTAGAAAAGAAGAAAGATGAAAGATAAAAGAAAAAAAGAAAAGAAAAAAGAAAAAAAAATACTTTTCATAAAGTACCAAATACCAAATTCATACTTCAAACATTACAATATATAAACCCTAGTTAAAATATTATAAAAGACTTCCAGCACATTCACCACACGTCTCTTAGTTATCTAGTTCACCTTTACATCTGTTCTTCAATCACTTCCTTTCCTTAAGTTCTTACATAGTCCATCAAATCTTTGTGTTCTCTATATTCTTCACAAGGTTAGTCTAAGCACAGAAACAATGGGAATGCTTAAATGAATATTTACACAAGCAGGGCTCAAATACGAAAGTTTGGTTGTGCTTAGGCCATATAATGTTTAATTAGCCAAAGGCCTGGGAGATGGTGAATATTTTCTCCTGGCACATAAATATATGCAGTGAAGGCACCGGGCGAGTCTCCCTGAGGAGAGCATTGCACAAACGGGGAGCCTTTGCAGAAAAGGCCCGTTCTCCTGTTGCCTGCCATCTTCCTGACCTCTGGCAGAGAAAGCGCATGAAGTAGGTTCTCAGGTGCTGATCTCAGGATCCAGGTTGGTTCATATGGGAAGAGGCGGTCCTTGAGGTATTGCAGTCCAATTAATGGTATTAATGATCCCGTCTATGCATATGTGAACATCTCTGAAATAAACCATAAGCATTATTATGTTGTAGAAAGAAGGCCCAGGCCCGGGTACATATAACATAAAAGAAGTCTTGCCTACGCCTATTCGGTCATGCTTCCTGTCCAAAGTGCCACGGTTGCTGCCATCCCATTCTGTGAGTATGATTTTCTTTACTGACCAAGAAATTAATTCAGTTATAAAATGCAAACTTCAGAATACAAAATGGATTCAGAATGTAATCTCACAGCATCTTAACACAGTTTGTTTTAATAGCTTGCCTTGTCGAAATTACGGTGAATAGAAAATATATATATTCTAAAATGATAATGACTTGCCAGACCTGTTTTGCTATAAACAGAAGATTTGCCATGAAGAAAACCCCACCTTAATATAATGAATTTGCCCTTTTTATCTGCTCCCTTAACAGGGTACATTATATTTTCCAGTCATTATTGCCTCTTTCATATTCCAGCTTGATTACAATTAGTGCGCCAATTGTGTTTATGCTTGCACTCCATCATCAAAACAAAAATAATATTGCCAACCAATAATCAGAACAGGTCATATACAAACAATTACGCTTTTAAAAAGCATATCAGGATAGAACATAGACATGTTGTCAAAGCCTAAATCGCTAATTAATATATACTTCCTGCTATGCAACTTTGGAATAAAATGAGGTGTTACATTTCTCTTTGCTTAACGAAACCTTGAGTTCTGGCTTGTGAGTTGAAAATATGCTCACTCATCTAAAGGGTTGAAGCTTGGCGCCTTGTATTAACCGTTTGTCTTTGCCAAGTTCAGAAGAAACAGCTTGAGAGTTTTCAGCTATATAGCTGCAAATAAAATGTTTTAAGTGTGCTTTAAGTGCAATATACAATGTGACGCTAGATGGCGATGTTGAGCCTTATGGAAAATTCAGTGTATTTTTTAAAATGCTTTTTTTTAAAAAAAGCATTTTCAGAACGGTTTTTATATGTGTGTAGATTCCACCTCTATTCTCTGAGCAGAAATGAAAGCTGTGTCTGGATTGGATAGGTGGGGATTCAGGTGTCTCAGCTGCCCCAACACTTGTTTTGAGTCAAGTTACCATTGCTTGTGCCTATGAGGCAGGGAGATCTGTTGTACCACATTTTGTATTACCTGGCTCAGAAATTTGAAATGTGAGAACTCATAAAGCTCTCGCTCAACCATGAGGCAAGCGTTACATCCCTAAAAGTTTTTCTCTGCCTCAGATTTTCACCTGAACCAGAGAAGAATGTCAAATTCTTCCCCCGTTTGCTTCTGAACCCATTTCCACTCCCCCCACATGTCCACTTACCTCTCTTGCTGTTTTAGGGATAGCAGTGTTGGGAGGAAGGGGTGGAGAGTATTTCTCTTTCTCTCCTCCTACTCTTCTTCTGCTTTCTTTTTCCCCAACATCAGGCATGTTGCTACCACCTTTAGCCTGATGCCAGGAGCCCTGGGAAATGCAGTTTCCCCAGTGTGCCTCACATTTGTAAGCAGTTGTGTGGGAGGGAAAGGAGATAGTTTTGGAGGGATGGGGGGTGAGCAGATGATAAAGACGAAGGAGGGAATTTGGTCCTCCTAAGGAGGAGGGTGGGTGAAGGCTTAAGAGGACCCCTTTGTGCTCTCGGGTGATTACCTGGGTTCAGAATAAACTGAGCTATTTTTCCAAGTGTGGGAGGGAATATTTCAGTGTGGTTCCTCCTCCCAGTCCTGTTCTCAGCCTGATGTGAGGTATCTATCACTAGCTCAGAGAGGGAGGGAGGGAGGGGGAGAGAGAGAGAGAGAGAGAGCGCACATATTATGAAGACATGGGATTTAAAAATAAGTTAGCAGAGAATGGGTTAAAAATAAAATACAGGCTTAAAATGGTAACCAAAAATGTTATTGCTTAGTTAACATGCTGATGCGGCAATCTTGTACATGCTGGCTCCAGTGTTTTACTTTATGGAAGCCTACCTCGGTTTAAGGGACGCGGGTGGCACTGTGGTCTAAACCACAGAGCCTATGACTTGCTGATCAGAGGGTCGGCGGTTCGAATCCCTGCAACTGGGTGAGCTCCCGTTGCTTGGTCCCTGCTCCTGCCAACCTAGCAGTTCGAAAGCACGTCAAAGTGAAAGTAGATAAATAGGTACTGCTCCGGTGGGAAGGTCAACGGCATTTCCATACACTGCTCTGATGTGCACTTAGTCATGCTGGCCATATGACCCGGAAGCTGTCTGCAGACAAACGACGGCTCCCTTGGCCAGTAAAGCGAGATGAGCGCCGCAACCCCAGAGTCGTCTGCGACTGGACCTAACGGTCAGGGGTCCCTTTACCTTTACATTTTACCTTGGTTTAATCTAATAATTGCCTTGTTTCTTACTCTTTCCGTACAGAAAGTTCCTGGCCCAGGGAGTTACTGGCCTACAAACCAGTCTCCAAAACAACCAAGAACCATTGAGAGTCTGGGAAGGGAGCACACAATCTTCTTCAGCAATACTCCAGAGCTTTAGAAAACAAGAGTGGTGCAGTACACGAAATTCAGGGGCACTGATTCTGAAAGACCACTCCTCCTTCTACCTCATCCATATCCCATTCCTCACCAGGACTGATCTGCCCACTTTTATTCCTTTGGCTTTCAGTGGGCCACAGTGCCAACATCATGATGACATTTTGTGCACTGGGTTCCCTGCCTCCATTTCCTCCCTGGCCCTTTCTTCGCATCCTAAGATTCTTCATTGTTCCTACTGTTTGACGTGGCTCAGTCGTGTTCCTCCACCACTCAGTACGCTTCTTTCTGTTAGCAAGGAATCTGAGCGATGGGAATAAATCCTGACCCCAGAGCCCTTGTGAGCTGGTGGTTGGGCTGAAGCCAGGTTCCTCTGCTGGCTCGAGGGCACCAATTTTCCTGCATTCCTCTCTGGATTCGGTAGAGCTTAACCCGAACTAGATACAAAGAGTGTTTGATCAAGGACAGCCTCTGCTGGATGCAAGATCTGCAGTGGAAGAAGAAGAAGAAAAGAACACAGATTGCTGAACGACTTGAGGGGGCTCAGCCATCACAGCCTTTCCCTGAGGTAGAAGGAAAAAAAGACTCTGTTGCTGATCTTTTTATATGCCACAGATTTCTGTGTCCTCACCCCACCCCACCCCACGTATTTCCAGTCAGTCAGAGCATTGTCTATCACTCAGAAGCATCCCCACCCCCCAGTAATGGTACTGAAGTCAGTGGAGCCACTCTGGAATAAAATGGCTTTAGGAAATTGGTGCTGTTCTCTTTGCAAGGTTTCAAAGGGTGGTGTAGACCCCTCCCACCCCCAATTGGATCCATCTGCTAGCAGAACAAACTTCCAGTCATGTAGTAAGGTTTCCATTTCTACTCATCCTTGAGGTCCCATGGGGGCTAGAGGGTGGGATTGCTGGAACCGTGTGGACATCAGGAGATGCAGTGGGGAAGAACTGGTGGAAATTCTACCCCCCCTCTCCCAATAGGAACCACCGCTGAATCTCATTCCTTTCTGCAAACAGAAGAAGCCTTGTAGTAATCATACAATTATTGTCAACAGAATATTGGAAAGTGGGGAGGGGGGAGTGTGCTATGATGGAGGACTGGCTTACAAAGCAGTCCTAAGTTTATTCAGAAGAAGGGAAGTCCTGCAGAGTTTAATGGAGCTTCTTATTTTGTTTGTCAACATTTATATATTGCTTAGTTTTAAAAAAAACATCTAAGGGGTTTACCTAAAATGAATATTTTATACCATTTTAGGTAAACCCCTTAGATGTTTTTTAAAAGCATGATGCTGAGATATGTTAAAAACAATAGAATTAAATTATAAAATGCATTCTTACAATTAAAAGAAAAGAAAAGAATGCCATGCTATGTACACACAGGGATTAAAGCAAATGTGCAGGCTTTTATTACACTTGTCCTGCTTTCACAGGACTTCATATGAGATTCTCAGTACACAGTGACTAGTTTAAGACCTGCATGGCTTTAGATCTGGGATGGGGGGCCTTCCAGATCGCCCATCAGCTCCAACTAGCATGGCCAATGGTTTGGTCAGGAATTATAGACATATTATCTTGTAAGTGAATTTAGCATGGCAGCATAAGCAAAATGTGGCATGTTATGCTTGCAAATAGCATCACTTTATTACAGATGCCTGTGGGACGGTTTGACCTCCTTTGTAAATATGTTTCTGGGGTTTTGATTCATTTTGTATTGGATATATGACTAAGCTGATGATAAATGTCCGATAAGTACTGTCAGTGATCTCCTGTACTGCTGTGTGTGGCTGGTGCTTGCAGCACTGTAGTTTAAGGGCAGGTGGGAATTATAAATCTATGAGAAGTAAACTTCAGTGCCCATAATTCTTTGACGGGGGAAATGTACTTTAAAGGTATAGTGTTATTAAACAAAGCGTTGGTCTTTGTTTTGTCTTGAAAGAACACAGTTCATTTTTCAAATACACTCACTCTATATTTTTATTTTATCTAAACCTATTATTATATAGAAATTAACAAAGGAATGTTAAAAAAGCAAATAAGTGGATGACCAAATTTCAATCAGTGGGGTCTTTTACATATACTCATAGGATTCGTGACAGTAAATTGCTCTTGAATCACATTTCTGTTCAATTTTGTCCTCTTAATGGAGAGTTTCAGTCAGCGAGGAAATTCAGCGAGAAGGAAATGACTGGCTGATAAATGAACCAAACTCTCTAAGGATTATTGATCATTATCCAAGGAACTCTGGAGAACAGACCCTTAAAAATAAGGGAACAGTCGTTTTGTGCTCCTTACATACCATCCAACATTTCTCCGATGAAAATAGGGGCGTCCCATTCCATAATGATACAGTAATTTTACCATTTATACCCCACACATCTTACTAGGTTGCCCCAGCCACTCTGGGCAGCTTCCAACATAAATAAAAACATAATAAAACATTAAACATTTTTTAAAAAACCTTCCCCATATAGGATTGACTTCAGATGGCTTGGGGGTTGGGTAACTCCATACCCTCCAACATTTCTTCAGTGAAAAGAGGGACATCCGACCATATCTTCCATTCATCAATTCTCTGATGAAAATAGGGGTGTCCTAAGGAAAAGCGGGACATTCCAGGATCAAATCAGAAACCAGGGCGGCTTCTTTAAATCAGGGATGTCCCTGGAAAATAGAGACACTTGGAGGGTCTGTCCTTATAACTTTTTTTTTATTGCCAGTCTACTTAATATCAACTGCACGGTCTTTCCAGAAGTGCTGTTCAGTTTCATTAACTTGAAAGCAAACATCAAAGTTCAGCAAGTCACTGCTAGTTGATCTCATCAACACTTATGTGGTGTTAATTTTGAGTGTTAATATGCGGGTAGGGACCTGCTGATTGGCTACGTAGGCCCCATCTACACTGTACATTTAAAGCAATACTGTACTACTTTAAATATTCATGGCTTCCCCAGAGCATCCTGGGAACTAGTTTGTTGAGAGTGCTGAGATTTGTTAGGAGACTCCTCCCCCACTCCCAAGATCTAAAACAGGGGTCCTCAAACTTTTTCAGCAGGGGGCCGGTCCACTGTCCCTCAGACCTTGTGGGGGGCCAGAATATATTTTTGAAGAAAAAATAATGAATGAATTCCTGTGCCCCACAAACAACCCAGAGATGCATTTTAAATAAAAGGACACATTCTACTCATGTAAAAACACGCTGATTCCTGGACCGTCCACGGGCCGGATTGAGAAGGCAATTGGGCCGCATCCAGCCCCCTGGCCTTAGTTTGCCTACCCATGATCTAAAACGTCTGGTGTTATTCTGACTGCAGCTTCTCATCCACTCAACTGGGTACTGCAGTTTGCAGTGCTGGAACTGTCCTGGGAAAAATAAACATGGAACAAATACATAGTTACTATTCTTCTGTAACTAGCCAAGCTATCTTTAGATACCACAGTGAAATTGCTATTCTATGGTCTATAGCATTTTGGACTGAGCTTTGCCAAATATTTGTTGCAGCTCTGATGGATGGTCATCTGTCATGGATGCTTTAGTTGAGATTATTGCATTTGCAGGGGTTAGACTAGATGTCCCTTGGGTCCCTTTCAGCTCTACAGTTCTATGATTCTGTGATCCAGAGCACATAGGCAACACCTCTAGAGATCAAGGATGGAAAAATATGTGCATTTGGTTTTCTCTCGGTTTCTCATTTTTCCAGCCTTATATTCAGTTCTCCACATTGAAAGGACCTATATTTCATTATTGCGCTTACAAAGTGGATGGCATAGTGAGTCACATGAAGATGCTTCTTGTTAAGTTGTGGGTGAACATATCAGACGACACAGCGATTCTTCCAAAGCAGCTCTTTATTTGTAAGCTGGAACAGAACTGAACTGAAGGGCTCAGTCAGCCTGCTTATATAGAGCTCCAGTACCTTGTTACTGTAACAACTTTCTAAAACTATCCAATCACTGAACGTCACTTTCAATCCTTCATTTGCATACAAACTATCCAATCACTGAACATCATTTTCAATCCTTCATTTGCATAACTATCTACAGTATCCCCCTGCTGGCCCAGGGTGAGAACTTCAGTACATAACACTTCTCATTTCCTTTCTGTCGTTAACAGGAAAGAGGTGTCGATTGAAGAGCAACTTAACAAGTCAAATGCAAGCACTCTAGAGGAAAATAAACAGAAGCTCTACCCTACAATGCCAACCATTGTGCATTGTGGGTCACAAAACCTTGCTGTTCGTGGTAAGACCAGTACCACAGGTAACATGACACTTTTGCAGCTTCATATTGAGGCAGGAGATGAAATATTAAACATTTAGAAACTGGGGAGTGCAATGCTAAGAATGCAGAATGAGCTAATACAGTTGCGTGGCCAGATTTTGAGGGGAAATGTTATGAAGGCTAATGCTTCCATAATATTCTCAGTTTTAGCAGATGCAACAGCAGATATCTCTGAGACGGAACAATTGTCTCTAGGTGGAAGATTTCTGGAAGAAAGTGATGGGTAGGCCTCTGTACATGAGGGATTCCTTGGGTTCGTTTCAAAGCAACGCCGAGAAACAATAACTTTTATACCAGCTGTGTTCATTGATCACACTAACATTTATTGTTTTGTCTTGTGAACATATTCTTCAGTGCTGGAGCCAGTCACACAAGCTCTGCAATCTGTGAAGTTAGATGCAATGGAAATGAAAGCACGTATACAATAGTTGTTGGGAATTATTATTATTTATTTATTTATAAATATATGGGACAACACAGTGAAGCTAGTGAAGACGCTAGGCACAGAGGAAACCTAACTCCCAAATAAGGCTGGCACACGCCTGGAAGGTGAATATATATATTAAAGGTGGGATGTGCTGAACTTGGGAGCCGCCCAGAGTGACTGGGGAAACTCAGCCAGATGGGCAGGGTATTAATAATAATAATAATAATAATAATAATAATAATAATAATATTCAGGTGCATAGCAAAGGCTTTCTTATTCCAGCGGGCATTTTCAGATGCTGTTGGGGTTCCTCTTCACTTTTATTATGAATTTTTATTGTTTTATTCTGCATGTGTGTGTGTGTGTGTGTGTTTTAATGTACACTGTTCAAAAATGCCAAACAGTCAAGCAGCATATAAAGGCCATAAATAAACAAACAACGGGGCAGACGCTAGTAAGAGAATTCCAACGGGTGTGAATGGCGCTTCCTTTTCCTAGAATCCAGCAACATTTCAGGAAAGATTTTTGTGGTCCTCTGAGGGAAGAAGACAGGCTGCCGCTGGCTCACTGGAGTGTCGGCTTATGCCAAGTCAGGTTGGTCATGCAGAACTGCTGAGTCCCAAATTGCTCTCTGACGGCTCTGCTGAGCTCCTGACAGGCCGACTGGCGCGTCAGAGAATGACAGGCCCCACAGATGTGACCGGAGCAAAATGGAAGAACCAAAGTGACATTTCCCGATACAGAAGTGAAATGTGTGTGTGTTTATATGTGTGTATTTACAAATGTAACCATGCTGTTCCACACACACACATACAAGATCTCTGCTCTGAGGTAAAGGTGGAATGTTCTAGAAAACAGAAGTCGCCAACATTTCGGGCAGGGGATATTCCCTGCCATCTCTGGAGATGCCAGAGGATTGAACCTGGTACATCCTGTAGGCTAGCCTTTCTCAACCTGTGGGTCCCCAGATGTTGAACTACAACTCCCATCACCCCTAGCTAGCAAGGCCAGCGCTCAGGGATGATGGGAGTTATAGTCCAACAACATCTGGGAACCCACAGGGTGAGAACCGCTGCTGTAGGCCATGGGTAGGCAAACTAAGGCCTGGGGGCTGGATCCAGCCCAATCTCCTTCTCAATCTGGCCTGCGGACAGTCCGGGAATCAGCGTGTTTTTACATGAGTAGAATGTGTGCTTTTATTTAAAATGCATCTCTGGGTTATTTGTGGGGCACAGGAATTCATTCATCCCCCCCCCCCCCACAATATATAGTCCGGCCACACACAAGATCTGAGGGACAGTGGACTGGCTCCCTGCTGAAAAAGTTTGCTGGCCCCTACAGTGTAATAAATAATCAATAAACACACAGGACGTAACCAGCTGTACGTTTGAAAAAATAATATATACTATTAATTGCATTGAATTCAATAGTATATATTATTTTTTCAAACGTACAGCCAGTTACGTCTTGTGTGTTTACAGCATATGTTTCACGTAACCAGAGGTTTGTTGTTGTTTTGGCCCCTGTAGGCAAAGAAGATGCTCTGTCGCTGAGCTGCAGCCCTTTCCTATCGTAGATGTGCTACACACTACTTGTGGTGAGTACTACGGCTGTCATCTTTTTGTTCTGGGTGTCAGAGAGTGGGCTGTTTAAGAAGATGTAATACAAAAGAAAATGAGGAGGGAATAATACCCCCTCCACACACCCTTTTCGGTTAGACAGCAATCATTAGCAATTTCCCAGTCATGGCAACATGCTTCTTCCTCTTGACAGTGTACTAGCGCTGGTTTCCCACATAATACAATATTCCTGTGGTCGTTTTTGTGGAAGAGGCTAGGGTAGGGAAACTTTTGCAACTGGGGGCACAGTTAGCTTTTTATAAAATGCATTTTCCTCTGTCCCTGCTTATCTTTTTATTCCTTGCCTGTTAACACTTCAGCAGCACATTAGCATTTGTCTGTATGAACTCCTTTAATGCATTTATTTGTTTTTTTATGTGCTTTTCATAGAATCATAGAATCGTAGAGTTGGAAGGGTCTCCTAGGGTCATCTAGTCCAACCCCCCTGAAATGCAGGAATCTTTTGCCCAATGTGGTGCGCGAACCCATAACTCTGGGATTTAAGAGTCTGACTGAGCAACTCCAGCTTATATACTGATGGTTTGTGTTGTATTTTAATGATTTTGTTTACTGTTTTTACGTTGTGGATCCCTTGGTTTAAAAGAAAAATTAAGTAGTTTATGAATATTTTAAGCAAATTAGCAATTTTTAAAGTGTTATTTTTAACACAAACCTAAATATCATTTGGGACGCGGGTGGCGCTGTGGGTAAAACCTCAGTGCCTAGGACTTGCCGATCGTATGGTCAGCGGTTCGAATCCCCGCAGCGGGGTGAGCTCCCGTCTTTCGGTCCCAGCTCCTGCCCACCTAGCAGTTCGAAAGCACCCCTAAGTGCAAGTAGATAAATAGGTACCGCTTTCTAGCGGGAAGGTAAACGGTGTTTCCGTGTGCTGCGCTGGTGCTGGCTCGCCAGAGCAGCTTCATCACGCTCGCCACGTGACCCGGAAGTGTCTCCGGACAGCGCTGGCCCCCGGCCTCTTAAGTGAGATGGGCGCACAACCGTAGAATCAGACACGACTGGCCCGTACGGGCAGGGGTACCTTTACCTTTATTTATTTTTTTTGTAAATTTTTTATTGCGTTTCTTTCCATAATTCTGTACATTACAAACAAATAAAGAAGTTACAAGAAACAATTTTTTCTTTTTTTTAACAAAAAAATCAAAAACAAAAATAAATCCCTACTTGGACTTCCCCACACCTTCCGGTTCTGCGTTCTTTAAATTAACAATGTCAGCAATTTGTTACCTTATTTCATACCTTATTGTAACTTTCAAATGTTATGTATCCAAATTCAATATATTGTATCTCAATTTTAGTGCCTTTAAAATAAACATAACATGTTCGATTCAGATTGTCTCCTTTTCTCTTTTATCACTTATTTTACAATTTACTTAATCATAATTGCTAAAGCATAGCATTTCCTAATCATGCACAATCTTAAGATTCATACAGCTTGTAATATTTTTGCAAATAGTCTTTAAACTTTTTCCAATCCGCCTCAATTGTTTCTTCATCCAAATCTCGGATTCTGCCGGTCAGTTCAGCTATCTCCATGTAGTCCATCAACTGCGTCTGCCATTCCTCCAGCGTGGGCAAATCTTGTGTCTTCCAACTCTTTGCAATAAGTATTCTTGCTGCTGTGCTAGCATACATAAACAAAATTCTGTCTTTTTTTTGACATTTTCTGGTCTACCATGCCCAGCAGGAAGGCCTCTGGTTTCTTGGGAAAGGTATACCTAAATACCTTTTTCAATTCATTATAGATCATTTCCCAGAAGGCCTTCACTTTTGGGCAGGTCCACCAGAGATGAAAGAAAGTCCCCTCTGCTTCCTTACACTTCCAACATTTGTTGTCAGACAGGTGATGAATCTTAGCTAACTTGACTGGGGTCATGTACCACCGGTATATCATTTTCATAATGTTTTCCTTCAAGGCAGTACATGCCGTGAATTTTATTCCGGTGTTCCATAACCTTTCCCAGTCTTCAAACATAATGTTGTGTCCAACATCCTGTGCCCATTTTATCATAGCAGATTTAACTGTCTCATCCTGTAAGTTCCACGTGAGCAGCAAGTTATACATTCTAGATAAAAGCTTGGTCTTTGGTTCTAACAATTCTGTCTCTAGTTTCGATTTTTCCACCTGGAAACCGACTTTTTTGTCCATTTTAAAAACCTCTTGAATTTGAGCATAGTGTAACCAATCTCGCACCTTATTTTTTAGTTTATCCTGGCTCTGCAACTTCCAACTGTCTCCAATTTTTTCAGTTAATTCCCAATATTTCGGCCAATAGGCCTCCATATTGGGTCTTTTTCGAGCCTTGGCCTCCACCGGTGATAGCCACCTCGGTGTTTTACTCTCTAATAAGTCTTTGTATTTCATCCAGACTGCAAAAATTGCTTTTCTGACGATATGGCTTTTAAACAATTTATGAACTTTAACCTTGTCATACCATAGGTATGCATGCCAACCAAAAGCATTGTCAAAGCCTTCCAGATCTAGGACATCAGTGTTTTCCAACAAGAACCAATCTTTCAACCAGCAGAAGGCTGCAGCTTCGTAGTACAACCTCAAGTCCGGCAGGGCAAACCCCCCTCTTTCTTTTGAGTCTGTTAATATTTTAAACTTTATTCGGGGCTTTTTGCCCTGCCAGACAAACCTAGATATATCCTTCTGCCATTTTCCAAAACATTCCACTCTGTCCACGATCTGCAAGGTTTGAAACAAAAATAACATTTTCGGCAACACATTCATTTTTATGGCTGCGATTCTTCCCAACAAGGAAAGTTTCAGTCTTGACCAAATTTCTAAATCCTTTTTAACTTCCAACCAACATTTCTCATAATTATCCTTAAATAAATTCAAATTTTTGGAGGACAAATAGATCCCTAAGTATTTCACTTTTTTAACCACATTTAATTCTGTTTCTCTCTGAAACCCCTCTGTTTCTGTAGGTGTCAAATTCTTGGTCAGAACCTTAGTTTTTTGTTTATTCAACTTAAATCCCGCCACCCGACCAAACTCAGATATAAGTTCAAGAACTCTTTTTGTACTGGATTCTGGCTCCTGCAATGTCAAAACTAGATCATCTGCAAAGGCTTTCAGTTTATATTGTTTCACTCCGACCTCTTAAATATCATTTAAATAATAATAATAATTAATTACATTTGTATAGCACCCTTCATCCATAGATCTCAGGGCAGCTCACAACATAAAAATGCAATATAAAAAAGACAAAATACATGATAAAAATGAAGAACTAAACAAAACCAATTATCTCTCCTCCTACATAAAATAAATACAACAGTGCTATTCGACCTGCATGTGTTAATACAGACTGATTTTTAGTAACTAAATATTTCTTCATTTCTTTTTAATTTTTTCCTTTTTGTCAAACCCCTGTTGAAAAAGTACAGCATAGTTCAGCTCCCACATTTCCAGTTTGACCAGTTCAGTGGGAGGAAACGCTCCCATTTCCAGATTCTCTTAGGGGTGGGCAGTGGGGAAGATCTGATAGTGTAAAGAACAAGATGCAGAGGGGTCCTATCCTCCCCATTTGATTTCATTTGCTATCAAGGCTTTCCATGAACTACAAATGCTCAGCACTTTGCATATTGCAAGAAAAAGCAAATTTGCTGGCAGGCTCAAGCGCCTAGGAAGAGGTGCGTATTGAGCAGATGTGAGCCAAAGGTTTGTAGTAGCAACCGGAACAAATCTATTTATTGCGCCAGTGTAGGTTGCCAGGCACAGCCCTGCTGGATGATAAGGCTAATGAGAAATAAAGTGGGGCTTTTATTTTACTTTCTTTCACAATGCTGTGCAAACAATTGCACAGATGGAATGGCATTTGAGGAGAGAGCGAGAGAGCCGGAGCTTTTGTCTTAAAGCATGTCAGGATTCTTCCCTTGTGTACATTGCAAGTGTGTCAATATTTGCAACCCGAGGCATGGTGTACGCGGTATTTGTTGCATTCGTTCCAGACCAGCCGTCACTCGCCTGAAACTTCACACCCTGACCTGTACTCTGCAAATGTCTTTCGCAACACTTGCTGCTCTGCATTGCCTGGACAAGAGTAGATGCATCCTTGAGTCGAGGCACCCTTGAGTTGAGAAAGGTCAAGCTACCTCATACCCAACACTTCCTATTGCTGGCATGAATATTTTCACCCACTTTTCTTGCAAGCTGCAGACCCAGCCCATTGCCACCTGCCATCATTTGGAAAGTACTGAAGAAATGAACCTATGCTGCCAATTCTCGTGGTAGACGGGTATAAAGTAAGCAGCACATAAGCGGCACACAAAACACTAAAAAACCATTCTACGTTCTAAATCTTATATTAATAATCCAAAAATTGAGAGAGCTATGTACAAGATCTACTACAGAAGCCACAAACAGGAAACTCATTTGGAAAGTGACAACAATTAATGTCTTTCTATATACATATATACATACATATACCACTATTCATATGAAAATATTGGAGCAGTTTACAACAATGGTATATGAAAAAATACACACACACCCCAAAAAACATATTAAAAGTTAACGCCAGACATCAACTAACTATTGTGGAAAGGTGCATTCTTAATTGCCTGCATAAGCCTAACGGACTGGGAAAGTTTTCTGTAGACATTTAAAAGTTGGAACAGAAGGTGCCTGCTGAATCTGTTGGCAGATAATACTATTGACCTGATGCCTTTGTCCGAAGCCGCTTGAGATACATCACCTAGAGATTTTATTTTATTATAAATACCACTGCTACTATTGCTACTAAGACTATCCGGGTGAAAAAAAGCTTGCACTTGAAAGCATGGATGTGTGGCTGATGTAATGGCGATAGAGTCACAGAACTGTAGAGATGGAAGTGACCACAAGGATCATCTAGCCCAACCCCCACAATGCAGGAATCTTTTGCCCAACGTGGGGCTTGAACCCACAACCCTGAGATTAAGAGTCTCCTGCTCTGCCGACCGAGCTATCCTCATTAGTTTGGCCTGGCTAGGGTTGATGGGAGTTGAAGCCTGATAACATCTGGAGGTCCAGAGGTTTCTCCACCCGTGTTCTAAGTCATTAGTTGGTTTCCCTTATAATGAGTTCAAGATGGGAAAGGACTGTGATCTCTGTTAAGGTTTTTTAAAGGTTTTGGGATAAGTTGACTATGACTGTTATTTATTGTCTTTGCGAGATCCAGCAATGCTATTTCGTGTGTATGTACAGCATGTGTAAACATGCCCGAGCGATGACAGAGGTCTCTTGGGAACCAGCTGGCTAAAAAAAGAGAGAGGAAAAAGTTGCACATTCTTCACAAAACTTGGGCGGGGCTGGGAGTGGAGAAAAGCACACATGGACTTTCAGGGATGCTTTGATATAAGAACAGGGGGCAGTTAGATCAGGACTGGCAAAACTTTTACAGATAGAGGATCACAGTGCCTCATGGATAATCTTTGGGGTGCAGGAGCATGTCAGTGGTATATGGGGCCAGAGGCAAAAGAATGAGTGATATGATTCTTACTTCCATATACTAGATGACATTCCAGGAAGGAAAAAGTCTGAGGTTTCTACACATACTGCCTCCCCCATTCAGGAAAGTAAGAGGCAGTTTCCTGCTTGGCAGGGGGTTGGACCCGATGGCCCTTGTGGTCTCTTCCAACTCTATGATTCTATGATTCTAGGCATTATGGAGAGACCCACACCATATGTTTAAAGCACATGGTTTGCCCCAAGGAATCCCAAGTTTGTTAAAGGTGCTGGGATTTGTAGCTGTGTGAGGGATAAACTACCGTGCCCAGAATTATTTGGGGTGCAGGAGCAATGTGCTCTAACTGATCTGTAAACATGCAGTGTGGATGGCAGTTCAAGGATACATTCCAACTATGCGAAGGGTGTGGAGTATGGTCAGTAATGGATCTGTGACCTGGGTGGAGGCAGTGAACTTGGTAGATTCCCTAGGGCTGGATAGAGAGATCTGGAAGGCTGCATTTGACTCAGTTGTACTCAAACTTCTGAGTACCGCAAGAAGGGAGTGACACTGAAAGGAGAGGGGGGAGGAAAAGGAGCTGTTTTTCACAAAGGCAGAAGTTTGAGGAAACAAGGAGTGGAGAAACACTGAGAGGAAAATGGTGGGCTTTTTTAAACAACAACAGTGGCTTGACGAAAGCAGGGATGGAGAGTAATGGGGAGAGTCCCAAGGGCCAGGCACAGAGTTTTGGAGGGCTGTACTTGACCCCGTGACCTGCAACTCCCCAACTCTGCTTTTAGGTAAGGAGTGGGTAGCTTTTTTACAACTCAGCCACCAACCACTTCCCCACTCCATCCCTTTTCCTCTGTCCCCTGCCAAGCCCTCAATGTGTAGCAACCACAACACCCAGCCAATTTCTGGTCTTCCCTCTCTCTCCTTCCCTCCCTCTCCCATCCCTCTGGGATGATTCTGGAAGGTCCATGAAGCACCTTTCAGCAAAGCATCCAACTGGCTCCTTGCCTTGCCTTCAAGATGGTCCTTGGACGTGTCTTGTTTAGTTTTGAAACTGTCCTTCACACTCTCCTGGATTCTTCCCCTAGCCAGAAATGCAATTTTCTGTCTATCACAGCTCTCAGCTTTGGAAATTACGCAGGGTCTGCCTCAGCCAGCAATGCCACAAATTAAGTTACTGTCTTGCTCATCATAATGCATTAACATAATGTCTCCCTATCTGTCTCGGATCCTGAGTCCTTTCCCCCCTCATTATCAATAGCTGGCAAGATGCATTGCGCAGAATGTCTAACAGGTTATGTAAGGACAGCGAGGGAAGCTCTCTGCAGGCCATCAACTTTAATTGCTTTGAAAATCTGTATGTGTATAGATCCACCTGTGCCTTTAATTCTGTCGGTCAATCATAACAACAGCATGCCCATCACTCAAGACTGGCAAGCTTGGAACTCAAGCCATCGTCTTCTAGCAACAGATTTGACCAAAGGGTCATCGTGAATTACATCCTAGCCAAAAAACAACATCTAAACAAATGCACAGAGGTCCCAACACCCTATCCTTAGAGGAGTCTGGATTAGGGGTTGCCCTTAGTACACACCTGACACCTTAGAGCTGGGATGGGGGGGGGCAGACAATCTACATTGTCACTTTCGTGGGGTTCTTAGTGGCCTCTAGTTCTCTGGATCTACCCACTGGGAATTTCCCCCCTCTTCTGCTTTGTGTGTTTTTAAGCGTGTGACTAGGGATGAATGCATCTGTTAGTTTTGGTATGTCTGCTTCTCATTTGATCCAGTTCTAATTTCTGTTCTTTACATTTCTGGAACAGTTTGATGTATATAACTAGATATCTATATCTATATCTATATCTATATCTATATCTATATCTAATGTTATAGGAAACTTTAGTGTGAATTTTTTCTATTACAGTGGTACCTCAGGTTAAGAACTTAATTCGTTCTGGAGGTCCATTCTTAACCTGAAACTGTTCTTAACCTGAAGCACCACTTTAGCTAATGGGGCCTCCCACTGCTGCCGTGCCGCTGGAGCACAATTTCTGTTCTCATCCTGAAGCAAAGTTCTTAACCCGAGGTACTATTTCTGGGTTAGCGGAGTCTGTAACCTGAAGCGTATGTAACCTGAAGCGTATGTAACCCGAGGTACCACTGTACACACATTTTGTATGCAACATTGCCTAACATACCCATTAACACGAAGCATTTTTGTATATTATTTCCCCCAAATATGCTTATTTTTTTATACATGACTTGGCTGGAGGAGCTGAATGACAAATTCTGAGAAAGTGCAAGCTTTGAAGGAGAGCTGCATTTCAGTATGCGGATTGTTTTGGGAAGTGTGAGCTGTACATTATTTTGGGAAGTGTCAACAAGGAAAATGAACCAATTGGCTCCCTGCCCTCACCTTATGTGTGAGACAAAGAAGGACTGGCGTGGTGCTCATTGTGCAAAAAGGGCTATATATTCACCTTGCAAACTACACCCATTTGGGATTTTGGTTGGGCCCATTTTGGTCTCCAGCTCCATCCATCAACTGCAACCCTGGATGACTTTTAACAGAATCATAGAATTGTAGAGTTGGAAAGGACCCTGAAGATCACCTAGTCCAGGGGTCAGCAAACTTTTTCAGCAGGGGGCCGGTCCACTGTCCCTCAGAACTTGTGGGGGGCCGGACTATATATTTTTTTTGGGGGGGGGGGAATGAACGAATTCCTATGCCCCACAAATAACCCAGAGATGCCTTTTAAATAAAAGCACGCATTCTACTCATGTAAAAACACGCTGATTCCTGGACCGTCCGCAGGCTGGATTCAGAAGGTGACTGGGCCAGATCCGGCCCCCGGGCCTTACTTTGCCTACCCATGAGTCCTAGTCCAACGCCCTGCAATGCAGGAATATGCAGCTGTCCTATATGGGGATCGAACCTGCAACTTTGGCGTTATCAGCACCGCACTCTAACCAACTGAGCTATCCAATGACCCTTTGTAGGGAAAAAGTTCCCGAGCCCCCATTTTAGTAGGCCACATTTCCTGTGTTTGCAGCAGTCTCCATTCATTTCAATCCACCTCAGTTGAAATGAATGGGAGTTCCCCAAATGAGCAGGAGTTCTGTGCATGCCTGGGACGCCTCTGTGTATCTGCACCCACAATATGCAGGCACCAGTTCCTCCCTCCTGCTAATTTTGTCGAGATGCAGGCTCATCTCAGAGGATCAGAGATACGCCCCTTCCTGCGTATCACTTCTTCAATGCTCTGCTGTTTTGTTTTCCACCAAGCATGAAGGGTTGCCTTCTCTCCTCCTTCATTCTTAATGTTCTGAAATAACAGTCAATCTGGAAATTTTCTTTCTCCCCCCGCCCCCACCCGCCCCTTGTGGATATTATGACAAGACTTGCTGTAGCAAACAGCTCTATTTCTGGAGCGTCAAAACACTCAGGTGATAAGAAACAATGCTAAAAGATGATGTCCTGTGTGTTAACAATGATACATGATGCCTAGTAAGATTAGGGGGGGGGAAATGTATCTTGCAGTATACACAAAGTTGAGTAAGTCACCATTATGCGCATCGGGGAAAGTAAAGTAGGAAATGCAAGAGAAGTAATTCAGGAAGTAGGTCACTGGCAACTCAGTCCCCAGGTGTCTTCAGGTCCACTATTGGACCACAAAAAGGATGCATCTCCTTAACCTCTGAAGAGGCTTGTGTAGCACAGGGCTAATGTAACTTTCTCTCACCTGGCAATTGAAAAGAGTACAGGTGGCGCTGTGGGTTAAACCACAGAGCCTAGGACTTGCCGATCAGAAGGTCTGCGGTTCGAATCCCTGCAACGGGGTGAGCTCCCGTTGCTCGGTCCCTGCCCCTGCCAACCTAGCAATTCGAAAGCACATCAAAGTGCAAGTAGATAAATAGGTACTGCTCCGGCAGGAAGGTAAATGGCGTTTCCGTGCGCTGCTCTGGTTCGCCAGAAGTGGCTTAGTCATGCTGGCCACATGACCCGGAAGCTGTACGCCGTCTCCCTCGGCTAATAAAGCGAGATGAGCGCCGCAACCCCGGAGTCGGTCACGACTGGACCTAATGGTCAGAGGTCCTTTACCTTTGTCTTTTACAAACTCTTTTGGCTCTGTAGGCAGGGCTGGCCCACCCATGAGGAAAGGTGTGGCAATTGCCTCAGGTGGCAGGATCTACTGGGGCAGCAGATCCCGATGTAGATCATTAGTCCCTCCTTGTTCCTGACGTAGATATTCAGTCACCCCTTCTCCCCTGGTGGGAAGAGAGGCACCATTTTGTTGTTCGCCTCAGGTGCCAAAATGTCTTGGGCCGGCCCTGGCTGTAGAATAGGATAAACTTCATTCCTTCTGCTTTTAGGTGTTCTTCAGTTTCCTAGGAAAGACATCAGCCAGGTACAAAGGCTCGGAAAATGGATTTATTTGTTGTGTGGAACACTCTGAAAGAGTTATGGAAGCCAGAACAGCAAATGTACACTCTGTAACATTCTGTTGCAGATTGCTGGATATTAAATTATTATATAAGGTACAACTTATGCCCAGAGGTCTCTTACTACTAGACAATCCCATTAGAACAGCTTCAGCACATTCTGATTCCTAGGTCCCACTAGGAGGCAAATGACTCTCCTATAACATTAGTCTTTTGCACAATTTTTGCATTTATGTTATTACACTGATGAATATATAGATGGTGAAAGATTTGGACATTGATTTTGAATCAATATGTAGAACTGAGCCAGTGTGAAATATGTAAAGAAAAAGAACACTTGCGGTGTCCTGTGGCACTTATTTTACTTTATTATTTAGCAAGATTTATATACCGCCTAACAACCACCACAACAAAAATCTAAGTTATTCACATGCATGTTTCCTGTTCGGCTCTGAATCTCAAAGGGTGGCCTTGAGAGAGCACTAACTCTTGCTACCGCTTGTTCCTCAAAAGCAGCTGCACAGATTCTCGACTCTCCAGGCAATCAGCCCTTACCCTTCAGCAGTTGGAATGTTTGCAAGCATCCCGTGACATCACATCAACTTATCAGCGGCATGAGGTGGGGGCAGGGGGCTCACAGGTGACAGCACCTTATAAATCCTATTGGGTGAAAGGGAATCTTAGTCATCCTTCATGCCTTGGCTTAATGGCCTTATTCCTGCCATTGTGGGGGGCCTTGACAGCTCAATGGGAGGAATGACTTTCCATGAACTCGGCAACCCCGAGTAGACCTTTCTATGAAAGGCAGCGCGGTGCTGAATGTGGAAAAGGCGATTTCCGCAATATATACCTCTAATTAATTTTCCTATCCCTCCAGCACCCATTACACTGCAAGCTGCCTAGAATAACAGCTGCCACCCGTGCCATGTAACTGAGAAGGGCCTGTGACACTATTGTATCTGGTTTCTTATCACTTACCGAGCGGATCCGAGTATCCACTGCACAGGCGTATCCATCAAATATGGATGAGGCGGGTAGAATGACTGTTTACACACTGAAAATCTATTTCGGTTACACTGAAAACACACACGAGGCGAGGGGGCTGGTTCGGGCAGGTGGCGGATGCAGAAGAATGGAAAGGGCTTTTTTTCATTGTCTTGCTGAGGTGATGCAAGAGTTTGGTTGCTGTGCACGGTGACAGCTGGCTTTTCGTCCCCACTCGGGGTGAACATCGGGGCCACCAGTGAGACCCCAATGTTTCAGACCCCAGTGATGTAGCTAGGGCTAAATGTAGCTAGGGCCAATGATGTAGCTAGGGCATAAAAAGGGGAAGGGGAGGGAAGGAAGGAAGGGGAATAAAAGATCAGGCTAAGTTCAAATTGAAAGCCAGGTGGAATAGCTCTGTCTTACAGGCCCTGCGGAAGGAAGTTAAATCCTGCAGGGCCCTGGTCTCATGGGACAGAGCATTCCACCAGGTCGGAGCCATCACTGAGAAGGCCCTGGCCCTGGTGGAGGATAATCTGACTTCCTTAGGGCCCGGGACCTCTAAACCTCTGTGGGGCATACCAGGAGAGGCGGTCCCATAAATACGAGGGCCCTAATCCACAAAGGGCTTTAAAGGTCAAAACCAGCACCTTAAACCTGATCCGATACTCCACCGGGAGCCAGTATGAAAGTATTGTTTTATTTTATTACGATCTGTGCTGTTTTTCTAGAAAAAGAGGTGCTGGAACTCACCACGAACACCTCCCTTGTTCTCTTAGAATGGCAATGGTACGCACCTGAGAGGTACCGGAACTGAGATTTGGTGAGTTCTGGCTGGGGGAAAAACCCTGCGTTGGCCTCCAGTTATATGGGAATGAGGTCTGACAGAATAGGAGGGCGAGTGATACTTGCTACTGACCAGTGCCAATTTTCACTGAGGTCAATCAATGGTTTTGGCAAATGAATGTCAGTTCGAGAATTGTGTGCCGTTACCTAGAAGGTGCAACACATCCAGTTACATTATTTACAAAAGACACGTTTGAAAACTCAGGAACAACCCAAACTTCTTATTTCCCGTCAAAATCTGCTTTCAGTCTTCTTTGCCCACAAGTGTATTTCTACTTTGAAGTAATCAGTAGATATTATTTCACTACACACACCAGATAAGAGAATTAATACACGATTTGCTGATTCTTCCTGAATACTAATAATGCAATTAGCAAGAGGGAATACCTTCCATCGATGAGATCATCCATATGCATTTTGATAAATATGAAAGAGAGAGATATTTTAATCTGGTCTGCTCTGCGTAACGGACTTCTCTCCTATGATAGCCACTTTTGTTTTCTTCCTTGTTGCCACCCACAAAAGAAATGTTTATGTTAGTTTATGTTTCAGTTTATGCCAGGAGTCAGCAAACTTTTTCAGCAGGAGGCCGGTCCACTGTCCCTCAGACCTTGTGGGGGGCCGGACTATATTTTGAAAAAAAATAATGCCCCACAAATAACCCAGAGATGCATTTTAAATAAAAGGACACATTCTACTCATGTAAAAACATGCTGATTCCCGGATCTGGCCCCCAGGCCTTAGTTTGCCTACCCATGGTTTATGCGATCATTTTTGCCTCCATTATCTGCTTTGTCAGTACTTAATTGAAAACCTTAATAAACAATTTTAATAAATAGAAAAGGAAGAAAGAAAAGGAAGCAGCTGTTTAGAAGCTGCTCATGGGGTATAGTCCTGGATCAAAACAAGTCACATCCAGGCTGTGTAAACATTTTTGCTCATGGCTGGAGGTTACAGGAAGTTAAGGTTTTTCAGGAGCAATTCAAAAGGGTTTGAACTGCTGAAATGTACAGAACAGCAGCAGCAACCCTGCAAAATATATCTCCCCATTCCATCAGGGAATGCAAAAGGCATGATCTGAGTTCAGAGTCCAAGTCCAACCACGGAAAAACACTCCAACAGGGTGTGAAGCAGGGCAGGAGAGGCTTGTGACCTGGGGTGTGGTGTGAGGAGAGTCCTGAGGGCCAGATGGAGAATTTGAGGGCTGCCTTTGGCCCCCATGGCTCAGATTCTCCACTCTGCTCTAAAAGGTGAATCATGCCTTGTGGTAAAGTTGTGGTGTTCTTTTCTCCTTTTGGAAAAAGAACCTCCATCTCTTTTTCTTGGAGGTTATCCTTGGAGCAAGTTATTATCCTTTCACATGGCTAATGAATTCCTAGCGGTCTGGTTTGAGCAGGTTTCTGCTCTGGAAACCGAAGCTTGTAATCTAAGGCAGTGTTTATGTTGTCAGCCCAGGACAAGGGGATTTGCGGCCTTGGATCCTCTTCGGAGGCAACATTCATTTGCTAATTACCTCAGCCAGACAATGACTTGTAGGCTGATCAGCCAGCTACCTCTGACCCACAATGGCCAGACTGCCCTTAACCCCTTGAACTCACATTTCCCCTGAAATAAATACACGTCATTGTGAAGGCAGCTGCAGTTTCGCCTCTCATATGACGATGGGAACAGGACAAATTTCTAAGCACCTGTTTCCAAGCGCTTCTAAGGATGGCAGCAGTCATACTCCTCAAAGCAGCAAACTGCTCTTGCACAGGGTTTCCATAGCATTCTAAAACGGAAAGTTTGTTTCAGCTGGTTGTTGTATTACATTACCATTTTATTTTGCTGTATACCTCTTTGCAAACTGCTTGAGAAGAAAAAAGAGGTTGGTCTGTTTGAACCGCAGGAAAAAGTTGCAGGCCGTTCTGTGCAAATGTGAACAGGTCTCCTTAAAGGTAAAGGTAAAGGGACCCCTGACAGTTAAGTTCAGTCATGAATGACTCTGGGGTTGCGGTGCTCATCTCGCTTTATTGGCCGAGGGAGCCGGCGTTTGTCCGCAGACAGCTTCTGGGTCATGTGGCTAGCATGACTAAACCGCTTCTGGTGAACCAGAGCAGCACACGGAAACGCCGTTTACCTTCCCGTCAGAGCTGTACCTATTTATCTACTTGCACTTTGATGTGCTTTTGAACTGCTAGGTTGGCAGGAGCAGGGACCGAGCAATGGGAGCTCACCCCGTCGCGGGGATTCAAACCGCCGACCTTCTGATCTGCAAGCCCTAGGCTCTGTGGTTTAGACCACAGAGCCACCCGCATCCCATAGCCACCTGCATCTCCTTAGCATCCTGTAATTCTTTTGTCTTTCTGTCTGAGGCAGATCTTTCAAACACACACACCTTTGCTGGAAATGAGGGCTTGGGGTGGTAAAAAACCCCCCTTCCTTTCTGGCACTGGAGGAGACACAGAAATCCTTGGCTTTTTCACGTCCTGGAGGGGCAGACAAGGCTGCTACCCACCCTAGCTTTTAAAACAACATTGATCCACCGCCTCAGGTGATGACGGAGCAGTAAACTTTGGCCTTGTGGGTCTTCTCTACATAAAGAAGGTCTGCGGAATGTGTTTGAATTCAGGAGGTTCCACGTTCAATCCCCAGCATCTCCAGGTAGGCCTGAACTATACTCACCTGAAACCCTGGAAAACAGCTGCTCATCAGTGTTTAGCATTGAGCTGGAATGACTTGTGGTCTGAGTTGCATCAAGCAGCTTCCTATGATCTCCCACAATGCCTCTGTTTCAGTAATGGTGCACCCAGTGGCTTTGGGGTGGGGTGGGGTGGCGCTGATGGCAGTCCCCACCAGCTGAAAACCTATCTCTTCTTTTGTGGGCCTTGGAACCAGGGAGCCATTCAGGGCTAGTTCTCACCATCTCTAACCTGGATTAGGATAATCCCTTTGGACTAACACAGATTAAGATAATCCCTGAGGGAGAGTTTGTACAATCACTCCCTGTGAATTGTAGCCTGCTTTATTTTTTTATTTTTTTTATAATAATATTTATTCAAATTTTCAAACATTAACAACATCAAACAAACATTCAACAGAAAAAAACAAAAAACAACAACAACAACAATTCATATAACAAACATCAAAAACAAGAAAAAACCAAAAAGAAAAAGAAAAAGGAAAGTAAAATATAAAAATAACACTAATAAGATACTTTTTCTTACATTGTAACTTTCAATACCTTATTTTCTTTGCTTCCACCCACCTTCCCTTCTTGTATTCTTATTTTTAAAAGCTAATTCAGCAAATCATCAATTGCTTATATTCAACTTTCATCCTTCCCATTACGTTCTACTCATCTTAGTCGCAAGAACCCCTTCATTACATTTTCAAAGCCCTTAACACTCATTGATTTTACAATGTCTTTGTAGATAAATCTTAAACTTCTTCCAGTCCTCTTCCACCTGCTCTTCTCCTTGATCTCGGATTCTGCCGGTCATCTCTGCCAGTTCCATATAGTCTATTACTTGCATCTGCCATTCTTCCAAGGTGGGTAGGTCTTGCGTCTTCCAATGCTTTGCAATGAGTATTCTTGCTGCTGCTGTAGCATACATAAAAAAGGTTCTATCCTTCTTTGGCACCAATTGGCCGACAATGCCCAGGAGAAAGGCCTCTGGTTTCTTCAAGAAGGTATATTTAAATACCTTTTTCAGTTCATTATAGATCATTTCCCAGAACACCTTAATCCTTGGGCACGTCCACCAAAGGTGAAAGAATGTACCTTCAGTCTCTTTACATTTCCAACACTTATTGTCGGGCAAATGATAAATCTTAGCCAGCTTGACTGGTGTCATGTACCACCTATACATCATTTTCATAATATTTTCTCTTAAGGCATTACATGCCGTAAATTTCATGCCGGTGGTCCACAACCGTTCCCAGTCAGCAAACATAATATTATGACCAATGTCTTGTGCCCATTTTATCATAGCCGACTTAACCGTCTCATCCTCAGTGTTCCATTTCAACAGCAGATCATACATTTTCGACAGTGTCTTAGCATTGGGTTCTAACAGTTCAGTTTCTAACTTTGATTTTTCCACCTGGAAACCATTTTTCCTGTCCAAATTGTAGGCCTCTCTTATCTGCAGGTAATGTAACCAGTCCTGTACCTTGTTCTTAAGTTTCTCATAACTCTGCAATTTCAATCTATCTCCTTCTTGTTCCAAAATTTCCGAATATCTAGGCCATTTAGGTTGCATATTAAGCTTTTTCACAGCTTTAGCCTCCATTGGCGACAGCCACCTAGGGGTCTTATTTTCCAACCAATCTTTATATCTTGTCCAGACATTAAATAATGCTTTCCTGACAATATGGTTTCTAAAACCTTTGTGAGCTTTGACCTTATCATACCATAGATACGCATGCCACCCAAAAGCATTATTGAAACCTTCTAGGTCCAGAATGTCTGTATTCTCAAGAAGTAGCCATTCCTTCAGCCAGCAGAAAGCTGCCGCTTCATAATATAACTTAAAGTCCGGCAGGGCAAACCCCCCTCTGTTCTTAGTATCGGTAAGGATTTTATATTTTATTCTGGGCTTTTTGCCCTGCCAGACAAATCTAGATATTTCCTTTTGCCACTTCTTGAAACAGTCCATCTTGTCAATAATTTGTAAAGTCTGAAACAAAAACAACATTCTTGGCAATACATTCATTTTGATAACTGCAATTCTACCCAGTAAGGAAAGCTTCAGATTTGTCCAAATTTCAAGATCTTTTTTCACCTCTGACCAGCACTTCTCGTAATTGTCTTTAAATAAATTAACATTGTTAGCAGTCATATTCACCCCTAAGTATTTCACTTTTTTCACCAGTGACAAACCCGTTTCTCCCTGAAACCCCTCCTTCTCCGTCACTGTCAGATTCTTCTCCAAGACCATAGTTTTTGATTTATTCAGTTTAAAACCTGCCACCTGACCAAATTCTTGTATTATTTCCAAAGCTCTTTTAGTACTAGGGATCGGCTCCTGCAATGTCAAAACTAGGTCATCTGCATATGCCTTCAATTTGTAGTGTTTAGCTCCGACCTGGATACCCTTAATTTGTTGGTCCCTTCTAATCATGTTCAGCAACACCTCCAGGACCGAAATAAAAAGCAGGGGGGAAATTGGGCAACCTTGTCGTGTCCCTGAATTGTAGCCTGCTTTAGCTCCGTTTAGGTCGTGTAGTTTATTTCTATTTAGGACATCCTGTCAAACTCTCACCACTTTCCCATCAGGTCAGGGCCAGGGGGAATTAGATGATGTGACTTGAATTGGCAAGTTGGGCTGATCCAATCTCAGCGTTGAGTCATGGACACTGTGAGACAGCACCTGTCTCAAACCTCCTTGAAGATTCACGATTCCATTGCACATGAATTGCTGGACATGTGTTAAATTGTCTTTTGCAACCAGGAGTTCACTGGAGGCTTTTCTCAGGCTTGGATTCTCGAAAGCTTGTGAAATTTGCAGGAAGCATGAATTGCAAAGAACGAAAAGCAGCAGGAAATGACTGCACACACAACACAACACATCTTTCTCCATGGAATTTGTTTATTCATCTAGCGAGAGTCATTTGAAACTCAACGCTATCAAATTTCATACGAAAAGGCATATCAAATCTCAGCAGCATCACAAACTAGTTTGCAAACAAAATCAGATATTATGTGCGGCTTCCTTGAGGATGCTACATTTTAGAATGGTGGCTGGCTGCAAGAGGGGAAAACGGTAGTTTGGTTTGGAATATTCTGAAGCCGTTGGGGAAACTGGATGGACTTTAGTCCCCCATATGGCTGATGAACATCAGTCAAAGGCTCCTAAACTAACCCCCTTCCGGAAAAGATGTAACCCAATAAAAGTGAGTCTCAAATAAAACCCACATGGTGTACATCAACAAGATTTGTGTTTGTCATGAATAGTAGTAGTTTCATTGCTTTCAATGGGATTTAAATGCAACTAGATTTTGCTTGATCGTGCCTTTTAGGTATAGTATTTTTCCTGTAGAAGGACAATGAGCAAATCTAATAAATAGCAACAGCCGCTGGAATATAATAGGAGAAATATTTGGTTTGCTCCGCTGTACGTGAATAACACCTCTTAGAGACTCTCGGATACAAAGGTGACATTTGAGATTTCTGCAGCGCTGAATGCAGGGCTATGCAGGTTTGCCGAGGTCCTGGTCCATAAAGCATTATTCCAAGGTTGCTTGCCACTCCCCAACTCTGGGAATGATACTACATGAGCACGTGGCATAATTTATGAGCGTGCTGCCTGGCGAAGGCAAGGGCTTCCCTCCACATTGCCACCCCACTGAAATGCCAATTTTCGCCTCCAGAATATGGGGTGCAAAAATAAAAGGGGGCCTTTGGGCAGGTTGCTAAGGGTCAGAGACTGGGCCATGCAAGCAAAGCAGGTGCTATACCACTGAACTACCACATGCCACTTTCATGATTGCACTATGATTAACGTACACAGCATAAAACAGGCCTCAAAGTGGCCTCGTTTTCTAACGCTTGGGCTGCAAAAGCCTAGTCTAGGCTACTGAGGTGATGTTAGTCCCTGAGAATGAGAGAAGTGAAGTAGTTAAGGGGCGCTCTCCCTTTTTGCTTTATTTTTTAACTCAATCTGCTAGTGGGAGTGTGTAAACTTTGATAATAGTGCAACAGGACTTTGAAAGTGCACACATCCTCTTTCACTGTTTAATGCAAAAGGCCTTTGGGGGGAAATGCACTTGCTCAGGTGAGTGAATTGCAAGAAAACAATCAAAAGCGACTGGCAAGGCCACTGAAATACCAGCATAGCAGTTCCCTGAAGGCCTGTCTCCTCTCTCTGATTCCTGAGCTGGGAAGAGCAAACATCAAGAGCTAACAGGACCATTTACATGGAATGATATGTTTATCTCCATCTGTGCCGCAAACAACATATATTGCATGAAATTGCTGTTTCAACATTATATGGTGCAGGATTATGCATATATCAATGCAAGTCCTTTTGTTTTGGTGACAAAAGGTTATGCTCATCGGTTGTAAGGAGTCAATAACACTTGTTTCTTGTTTGCACAGAGGTGCCTTGAGTTTGGTCCAGTATTTCCTAGAGCACAATATCGTAGCAGTCAGTTTTTCTAGATCAGGGCTGGGGAACCTGCCATCCTTTAGACTGGGGGTAGCTAACCTTTTGGCCAGAGGGACACACTCCCCCTTGGCTAATCTTCTGGGGGATGCATGCCAATGATGAGTGTGGCAAAAGTCAGTGTCACCCCACAGTTTTGCATGCACACGCTCTCTCTTCTGCGCATGCTCACGCACAAGAGGTATGCAGCTCCCCTCCTTGGGTGATCCATGCAAATCAGCTGAGGCACCTGGTGATTGATCTGATGCCCAGGGAGGGGCAGTCGCCACCACCAATGCCATCTGGGCACTGGTCTGGGTGGAAAGGCTTAAGCCTTTCTGCTGCCCCCATCATTGTGTCTACATTAAAAAATATATTTTAGCTTCCACCAAATTCTATTGGGTGTTGGGGGGGGGAACTTGCTTGGGGTAATGCATCTGGCCTTCCAGGCCCAGTGTTAGCCATCCTTGCTCTAGATCATGGTTTCCCAAAAACCTGGGTCTCCCGCTGTTTTTGGACTACAATTCCCATCAACCCTGAACAGTGGTCCTGCTAGCTAGGGATGATGGGACTTGTAGTCCAAAAACAGCTGGAGACCCCAGTTTGCGAAACCCTGCTTTAGATGTTGCCGGACTACATGGGTTATTGTAACACCCTGCAGTGGGTTCACAGAATGTTGCGGGAGATTTTTCGTTTTGCCCTCAATGTGTCGCACCTGCTCCCTGTTGCTGACAAACATCCCTCCCTGACAGCAGCTGACAGACATCTATGTTACTCCTCAGCGATGCTCACTTGACTTTAGTAGCCCAGCTACTGAATGTACATGAAGTGCTCTTAGGACACCACTCGATAATGTAAGAAATGCGCCGCTGCTTCCCAAAACAGCACCCTCATGTCTCGTGCCCCTCTCTGTGGCCTGCCATGTCTACCAGGGCCCTGCGGGACTTGACATCTTTCCGCAGGGCCTGCAAGACAGAGCTGTTCCACCAGGCCTTTGGCCAAGGCGCAGTCTGACCCCCTCCTTCAGTAATCCTCATAGAACTCTAGCCCAATGGTTGCCATTAATTTGACTCTGAATTGATTTTAGAATGAATTGATTTTAGAATGTATTTCAATTAATTGATTGTGATTTTATGTAAACTCTGATATTTTTACTGTTGTTAGCCACTCTGAGCCCGGCTTCGGCTGGGGATGGCGGGATATAAAATAATAATAATAATAATAATAATAATAATAATAATAATAATAATAA
>JAXCMG010000003.1:81302331-81330082 GCA_034642415.1 Podarcis siculus | reverse complement strand
ATAATAATAATAATAATAATAATAATAATAATAATAATAATAATAATTACTGGGCTGGATGAAAGGCCCTGCTGAGGTTTTAGAGCTCTGCCAAATGGAGCTGCCTCAAGCCTAGTTGCAACAGTGCTATTTCTGGCCAATGCTGCATCTTCTCCCTCTGCTAGGTCGCAGTGCAATAACTTAAGGCAGGGACTCTCATCAGCACCAACTGGCATGGACAATGATCGTGGATGACGACATCTAGAGCAGGCCTAGGCAACCTTCAGCCCTCCAGATGTTTTTGGACTACAACTCCCATCATCCCTGACCACTGGTCCTGTTAGCTAGGGATCATGGGAGTTGTAGGCCAAAACATCTGGAGGGCCGAAGTTTGCCTTTGCCTGATCGAGAGGGTCACAGGTTCCCCATCCCTGATTTAAGGCAACTGTGCAGATATAGAACCCTAGGCAGAAACTTACATGAGTAAACATATTTAACACTTTATATGCTCATTAAAACCACCACCACCACCACCACCACCACCACTACCACCACCACCACCACTACCACCAAGGGGTATGATGCAGTATGTTTTGACAGTTTTGATTTCAATGAAGGGACTTAGCCCCATGCTTAAGTCTCCCAGTGAAGTCAACAGATTACCAAAGTGCTTAATTATGGCTGTCTAATGCCACATAAAGAGATAGATGGATAACAGTCCTATGATGTACAGCATCAAAGTAAAACACAGACATATATATTCTACCTACCTATCCTAAAAACATAAATGTTATCTAAAGTATAATTACTAAAAAATAAGCTCTGTCAAATTATATGATCAGGTATTTTTTCCTTGCAACAAATATCTAAAACAGAATCAAATATTAACAACAGGGAAAACGTGAACTGACGAAGGCCCTTAGTTTTGATATCCAAAATTCAGCCTTGCGGCTTGATGCCATTAGCACAGAGGCGCCTAATGTCTATGTGCTTTGACAGCATAGTCCCTTGAGTAACCCTCTTAAGGCCTATGGGCTTTCAGAGTAAGCAGCCAAAGCAGACCCGTTTTATTTCTCTTCCTATGTGTGTATATCTTTGCGTAACCTCAATCTGGAGGCTTTGTTGAAAAGCTGGGGGAGTTTCGGGCGCCATATTTTAAGGAAGAGATTGACAAAACCGGAACACTTCTAACCTAGGATGACAACTGGTTTTGGAAACCTAAGTTCTATGAGCAACGATGGAAAGAGCTGCATATGTTTAGTCTAGAGAAAACAAGGTTAAAGGGAGACATGACAATAGTTGCCTCCAAATAATTAAAGGACTGTCACTGAAGGATGGAACAGACTTATTCTCCAGAGGGAAGAACTAGAACAAATGAATAGGAAAGTCAGCTAAATGGAGGAAGAACCTTTCCTTACAGTAACAGAACGAGATGCTGGACTAGGTGGGTCATTGGTCTGATCCAACAGGCTCGTCTTATGTTCTTATGAGCTGTTTGAGTGTAAAACTGATTCTGCCTCAGGAGGTGATGGGCTCTCCTCTCTGTTGGTGTTTAAGCAAAGGCTGGATGGCCATCCATCAGGGGTGTTGCAGTAGTTATAACCTCCTCCATTGAGCATAGGAGGTTGGATTAAACGGCCTTCCAACTCTTTGGTTCTGTGTACCTGTACAATGTGATAAATTCCTTCAGAAAACTGCACACTTTCAGAATGGAACAAATCTTGGTTTTGAGGGGGAGATGGGCACTTGGGGTATAGTGCCCCCTCCGTGTCCTACTTTTTAAAACAGGCCTCTTCACAATCCATCAGACATCCTAGGAAAATAAAAGCCGTGCTTGGGCCTAGTCCATTTGTTTAGATGGCATTGATATCTGGAAGACAGGCAAAATGTGCTGTGGAGCAGGGCCATATAGAGTCCTAGAACTGTAGAGCTGGAAGGTTGTCTAGACCAATCCTCTTCAATTCAGGAATATGGTCAGGTCATGTAAACTACAGTCTGACAAACATAAGAGGAAGCCCTTCCTTTCAGGGTGCTGTTGATGGGGAAAGGCTTCACATTTTAGTGTGTCAGGAAAATTGCTATTAAAGCAAGAGGAGCGAAGCCACAAAAGTACTAAACATTACTTAAACTATCACCCCCTCTATTCCCAAAGCCATTGTTTGTGTCAGGAATAGGAAACCTCCAGAGGCTTGGCTGATCTTGTCCCACCAGCGTGGTAGGGACGGGTCCATTTCTCCCTCTGAGGCCATTCCGCCCCCCCAAACCACACCTATATGTCAATTGGTGACATTACTGAGGTTCAATCCTGCTGGGTGCTGCTTCTCCATAATGCTCCCTCTGGGGAAAAACGCCAGCGAAGCAGGCCCCTCCTCCCACCCTGCAGGTCAACTTTGACAGGCGGTGGGACTGCCCACTTGTCAGCCGAAAGCCATTGTGACACCAGGTGATTGACAAGTGGGTGGCCCCGCCCAGCTGTCAAAGCTGGCTGGTGGGGTGGTAGGAGATAAAAGATTTGGTCCACCAGGCTGTCTCTAGCTTATGTAGTGAAAACTCCAGCATCCATCCATGCACAAGGAGGAGGTATCAGTCAGGTTGGGAAAACTCCAGGATTTGCAGAAGTACTTTCCCCTTTTCTGAGTAAAGCAGCCCAGAAGTCTTGTGCCAAGAGTGAACTGGCAAGGTTCCCCCACCCACACAAACCCTGAGTCTTCATACTAGTTAGTTTTATAGCTCATGCAATTTTTCTTGCTTAGGGGTGGTGTAAAGATGACAGCATGATGCAGACTTGGGAAAGGCCTTGTATTGCTCATCAGCAATGTCACAGACACTATCCAATAGGTGCCAACAATATGCGCAGAACCACATTATGTTAGGCTTGCAAAACCCACCAAGCTGATTCAGCCAAGGAAATTGTGACCTGCCAGGCATGTGACATACACTCCCCACTCCCCAATCTGCCATCAAATGTTCCATTTTTGCATTCTGAAGAAAGGACAGGAGAGTATACAAGCGCCTGCTGCACTGCCATGCACTCTGGATGGCCCGTGTTTTTGGGTGAAGGGAAGAGCAAGGCAGCACTCCAAATTGCAACAGCCCCAGTAGCCAGAAAAATAACCGCATTTCCCCACCAACAATAATATATCTTGCAATCTGCATTTTGGGAAAATGCATTATCCCTGAAATGGAGCCACTTCCTTGGGTAAAGGTTTCTGAATTCTAGGTTAACAAAAGGAGCATGTATATATATATATATTTACTGCACTGTAAACAAATTGCTTATTGGATATGTGTGCTGTTGGAACTACCTCCACAGAACGCATGTGCATGGAAGAAATTCTATGCCATCACAGTTCCCTGGGGATGACCGTGAATGGCACAACGGGGCTGCTGGATTCGAGGTCCAGAGCCGTCAGGAAGCACTCCACAGCTGCTTCGTTTTTCCCCTGAGCATGAAGCACTTCTCCAAGGCTGTTCCAGGCTTTGTGGCTGGTGCTCTGTACCTGGACTGCGTCCTGCAGAACCTTCTGAGCCAAGTTTCTCCGCCCGAGCCTGTTCAGCACCAGCCCCTGTCAAGGAAAAGCAACCCGGTGTTAGTGCATAATAAAACCAAGCCGTTCAGTAGTGTGTCCGGCAAGGGAACCAGACAGGAAAATAGGAAGCTGCCTTCTGCAGAGTCATCTTGCTCATCCTCCAACAGCATCCTGCTCCAACCATCCAGATGTTTTGGACCATCACACGCACACACACGCACACACACACCCTGGCCATTGGACATGCTGTCTGGGGCTGTTGGGAGTTGCAGGGTAAAACATTTGGAGAGCACCGGGTTGGGGAAGTCTGATCCAATCCATCACATCTTACATCCTAGTGGCAAGCTTGCTTCTTCAAACACAGTGGCGGGGCAGGATGTGCCACTTTAAAAAGGTGGTGCCATTTTAAACTATACCCCATATTTTTATTATCTAGTCCTCCAGGGTGGGTACCTTTTTTCCAGTTGCAGCTGGTAACAGCAGTATGGGATGTAGTGCAGCCATAATGTGTCGGCGTAATAAAGCACAAGGAAATGTAAATTTGTATAACTTTTTAGGTAAATAGATGGCAAAAGGAGGACATATATGATACCTATGCTCAGTTTATCATTTATTTAGAAACTCCCTGCTGTGTTTTTCTTCTTTCCCCCTTGCTTCTTTTCTGTTTATCGTACTTCTGTGTACTTTTGGTAAAAGAAAAAGAAAAGAGGGCGATACCATATACATATAAAGTGACGAGGAGTCCCAAATCCTCTTGCCACCAACAGTTTCACCCCTGCAGTCTGTCCCCTCCTCCCTTTTGCATCCAGGACTTAGTGAAACCAGCTCAGCCTTCCTACTGACTGAAACTAGGAAGGAAACCATTGGTTGGAATAGTGGTGTGGCACTGGGGGACAAAATCCTTTCCCAGGGGGGTTATGGCTGTGGACATACCGTATATTTAAAGTGCTCCCTCCCCAAAAATGTGTCCAGGGAGCTGTAGTTTATCCCTCACAGAACTACAATTCCCAGGAACCTCAAACTACAGTTCCCAGGTTGTGTGTGTGTGATCCTGCCCCCCCCCACTGCATTTTAAAGGCGGGTGGAGATAACAGAAAGGGATATAAAGGCATTCAATTTGGAAAGGGAAAGGTTGTAGAGATAAGAGCTGAAATGGCTAGATCAATTTAGGAAAAAGCTAGACCACAGCTGGACAGAATAGCTGCGCAAGAAGTCATCTACACCTGGGGAAATCATCCAGCTGTTCCATTGTGTGTGTGTTCTTATAAAAGAAACCACTGGTTTTTCTGAGCTCAGAACCTACCCACCTCAATGATGAATGGAAGAAAAAAACATGGGGTGTTTGGTTTATGGCGTTGTTTAGATGCCCTGTTATTCCACGGTAAATGCCCATTGTGGAAGCAGCCCAGGATATAAAAATGCTGATAGCTTCCTGGGTCTCAGGATTGGGCTGAAGGATTACAGTCTCAAGAACTCTCCCCCCCCCATTTTTTTACAGCTCTGTATTTTTGACTCCCTAAAGCTGGTATGACATATAGCACTGAACACTTTGTTTCCCTGAAGAACCCACCCCTTGAGAGATGCTGAGCTCTGGCAGAATTTTACATATCCCCACAGAGTCTGGCAAGCAGTAAACAATGCCTTCATGTTGTTGCCATGTAAGAGTCCAGCTGGGATCTGCCCACGATGCAGAATGGAAAGGGGGTTGGGGAGAGAAAGAAGGATATTCATATATCCTCCCGCGAAAGGGCAATTTACATTTTTAGCTGGGCATATTTTTTTTTGGTAGGTTTCCTAATGAAAGTTCAGTTTCTCGGTTTCCATAGAAACTCCTCTTGTTGAGGTGCATGAATAATTTTTATGAAACCAGCAGAGATCTAGGGAAGATTAGCAATTAGTATCCTGTTTTTATTTTTATTTTATTTTAAAGCAAATAATTAACAGCATCACCTCCTCGTTATTCTGGGCAAGGTGGAACGGCTTTTCTGTTTCGTTTCTCTACATGAGTTTTATTTATTTTCCTTAGACCAATATATAATCTTCTGGGAGGTAAAGCCTCAGGATGTCAATTATGAGTCCTGTGAATTCCTCAGGGGCTCTTAACTCCTGTTTGCATCCAGTCACGTCCCAAGTTGGAAAAGAATGTCGCTGTGTTCGTAAGACTATAAGGAAGAGGGCTGCTGGATCTGACTAAGGGTCAAATTGGTCCAACAACCTCTTTCCCACAGCAGCCGATCAGATGCTTCTGGGAGCTCACAAGCAGACAGAAAGGAAATTGTCCTTCAACATTACTGCCCACCAGCCACCAGAATCTGGTGACATAATGCCTCTAAACTGGGAGCATCCATTAAGCCAGCAAGGAGGATAACTGTTGACAGACTCATTATCCATGAATGTGTCTAACCATCTTTTAAAGCAATTTAAGCCAGCAGGTCCCATCGTCACATTTTGGTTCCCTAAGTGAATTCTGCGTTGTGTGAAGAAGCGCTTTCCTTTTTGTCTGTCCTGAATCACCAGCCTGCTGCTTGGTTTTGAGAGGGGAAGTAAAGGGCTTCCGCTATCCAGTTCCACCACGGATAACTTCAAAAACGCTGCTCATGTCCTTTCTTCCATTACTCCCTACAACCTCTCTATTGGGCCTTCAGTCAAAACTGCCCCCAGGCTACCTCCATCGTGACCCTTCTTCACTTGAATGTTCTTGCCTGGCTGAAATGTGTCCTTGGACTCTGATAAAGCCTCATGCTTACCTACATGGAAGATAAAACCATAGAACTGTAGAGTGGGAAGGGACCCCAGGGTCATCTAGCCCAACCCTGTACAATGAATGAATGGCAGCTAAAGCATCCATGACCGATGCCCACCCAACCTCTACTTAAAAAATCTCCAGGGAAGGAGCATCCACCACCTTCCAAGGCAGTGTGTTCTACTGTCAAACAGCTTTTATTTTTAGAAAGTTATTCTTGATGTTTAGCTGGGATCTCTTTTCTTGTAACTTGAATCAATTTATCCAATTAAAACTACTGGAGAACCTGGCCTCTAGCAGCTGAAATATGAAAGGATGCCCTGTCTGCGTTGGGCAAGGTTTTCTGTATTACTTTCTGATTACTTTCATTTTTATATTTTTAGGTTTGAGCGTGCACACACACACGCACACACAAAACATCAGAGAATTGACATGGAAGGATGAGGAATTCTAAAAGATGAAGAAACAGAATAAAAGCAGACCCATCGGAGTTATAAGAAGATGGAGAACATTGAATCTCCAAGGAGAACTGAAACATGAATGCTGTTAGGAGAGGCTACACCAGGTATAGGCAACCTCGGCCCTCCAGATGTTTTGGTACTACAACTCCCATCATCCTGGACCACTGGTCCTGTTAGCTAGGGATGGTGGGAGTTGTAGTCCCAAAACATCTGGAGGGCCGAGTTTGCCTATGCCTGGGCTACACAATGGGTCTTCATGTATGCCATGTAAAATGAGGAAGAGTGATGTCTATGCCCCTAGATTTTTAGGAATGTAAGGAGCTGTATTATACTGGCCATTGGGCCCAAATCTCAGAGTGGGCTGTGTGAAGAACACCAGTCGGCCATTTAGGGCCCCTTATAGCTATCAAGGTTAGTCATGCTGGCCACATGACCTGGAAGCTGTACGCTGGCTCCCTCGGCCAATACAGCAAGATGAGCGCCACAACCCCAGAGTCGGCCACGACTGGACCTAATGGTCAGGGGTCCCTTTAAAAGGTAAAGGTAAAGGTACCCCTGCCCATATGGGCCAGTCTTGACAGACTCTGGGGTTGGTGCGCCCATCTCACTCTATAGGCCGGGGGCCAGCGCTGTCCGGAGACACTTCCGGGTCACGTGGCCAGCGTGACATCGCTGCTCTGGCGAGCCAGAGCCGCACACGGAAACGCCGTTTACCTTCCCGCTAGTAAGCGGTCCCTATTTATCTACTTGCACCCGGGGGTGCTTTCGAACTGCTAGGTTGGCAGGCGCTGGGACCGAGCAACGGGAGCGCACCCCGCCGCGGGGATTCGAACCGCCGACCTTTCGATCGGCAAGCCCTAGGAGCTGAGGCTTTTACCCACAGCGCCACCCGCGTCCCTAGGGGTCCCTTTACCTTTACCTTTATAGCTATCAAGGAATGCAAAACGAGGCATAAAAGAGAAATGCAGTAGCTCAGCTGTGGAGCACCTGCTTTGCATGCAGAAGGTCCGTGGTTCAATCCCTGGCATCTCCAGTTAGGGCTGGGATAGACCCCTGCCTGAAGACCTGGAGAGCTGTTGCCAGCCAGTGCAGACATTGCTGAGCTAATGGACCAGTGGGCTGACTCAGTAGAAGGCAGTTTCCTTCCCATGTTCTTAACGAAGAGGAAAGGAGCGAAAGAAAGCCACCCTGCTCTTTCTGACATGATTTCGTAGGCAGAAGGAATAAAGCGGAAAAAACACTCAGATCTGCCCCCCCGGGGGGAGGAGCCCCCCCTGACAATCAAAGGAAGCCTCCCATCTAGGGCACGAAGGCAGCCCACCGCTCCCCCCTCCCTCCGACTCCTGCTCTCTTTCATTTCGCCAAATGTTAACAGAACCCACTGCTAATGCCTTTGAAGCTTAACGATGATAAAACATTTATTGGCATAAAAGGCAGGCCCCTAGGCAGCCTTTCAGAGAAAGCCCAGCCTCTGATCCCTTCCCAGGGAGCCTCAGACAAACAGGAGAAGAGAAACAGGGAATTGGAGGCAGAGAGGAGAAAGGGAGGCCTTTTTATTTCTTCCAGTCCTGCTGAACGTCCTCAAAGCCTAACAGTGGGCTGCGTGGAATGCTCTGCAGACAGTCCTGCTTTCTCCGAGACCTAAATGGAAGCGGAGCAGCGAGCGAAGGAACAGAAAGGTGTGCCTCATCCACGCATTTAAAACAGAGTGGCACAATGCTCTGCTTGTCTCCCACAGCCAGCCTGCAGCTCTGAGGGCCACCAGCTTTCAGGCACAGAGAATGTTGCCACAGGGGCAGCTTTGCCAAGGACTGCAGCGGGGCCTTTGTCAAGCACAAATAAGAGTGCTTCCTGCTCCCTCCCATGCCAAAGGGGTGTGTGTGTGTGTGTGTTTTAAGGCATGCTCAGGCTGTCCTCATGCTTATTCAGTGAGGCCAGCAGGATTCCACAAGGCTTCTTAGTTCTGGGACAGATGAGACTAAACATACTCCCGGCTGGCAGGCCGGCATGGATGGTAGCATTTTTAAGCTGTTTGCATTTACTTTCTGTATGCAGCACCTGCCCCTTTCAATTCACTGTTTACCCAAACATCATTTCTTCCTTCCTCCAGCCCGTACTTTGAGCTACAGGACAGGCTTTGTATGTGTGTGCATGTTAGGTGGAAACACTGTTTTGAGAGATGGCTTTATCCACCCGCCCTTTTGTCCAAAGCACTTGGCTTTCTTTTTGTCCTTTTCCACCTCCACGCCCATCGTTCTGCCCGGATGCTGAGGTCCAGCGCTGAAGGCCTTCTGGTGGTTCCCTCGTTGCGAGAAGCAAAGCTACAGGGAACCAGGCAGAGGGCCTTCTCGGTAGTGGCGCCCACCCTGTGGAACGCCCTCCCATCAGATGTCAAAGAGATAAACAACTATCTGACATTTAGAAGACATCTGAAGGCAGCCCTGTTCAGGGAAGTTTTTAATGTGTGACATTTTAATGTATTTTTAATCTTTGTTGGAAGCCACCCAGAGTGGCTGGAGAAACCCAGCCAGATGGGTGGGGTACTACTATACTACTACTAATAATAATAATAATAATTGGTGGGGGGGAGGTTGGGGTTGTGGGGTCCACTGATTCTACAATCTGCGGGGCAGGGGGAGAGGGGCATTGTTGTTGGCATCCATCTGTCTCAAGAGACAATGGAGTGCACCTTCAGGGGTGAAGTCAAACCGCTGCATTGGCAGCACCAAAGTCACCTCCCCTGCGGTGCAACCCTGGGCAGTGTGTATAGAGGTCCTGGGCTGCCCGGACAACAAGAACCCCTCTTGGCCTTGTTGATGTGGTCCAAAGGAAAGCAGAGCAATATGTTTGGCACCAGCTTGGCTGCAGGAGTTGCTGGAAGGAGGCGTTCAAGGAGCCATCCAACCACCTTAGGATGAGGACCATAAGTGGACAAACCACTTCAGAAGGAGCATGACGTTTTCTCCACCCGATGTAATACCATTCTTCTAACACCCCAGACAAAGGGGGAAGGGGAGCTTGTTGCAGCAGGAGGGGGAGACACCCATGCCTCTTTACCAGCCTGACTCATCTCTGCCTCTTGGCCTCCCTCCTCTCCTGCTTCAGCTTCTGCATCTGATTCTGGACTACTCTCTGTCACAGTCTCTCCCAGCTCACTACGCCCTGTTTCCTCTTCAGCTTCTGACCCTTCCTCCTCCCAGTTTTCTCCCTCTGACCACTCATTGTCGTCTCACTACCACTCCTGGGCTCTGAGCCTTCTTCCCTTGGGGGTTCCCCAGCTGGTTCCTCCCACCATTCCTCTGCACCCAACCAGTCCAGGGCTGTACCACATGTTATTTTGGCACACCCGGATTGGATGCTTGACATTCCCACATTCACAACAGGCTTCCACATCTCTGTTCTCAGCTCCACAGCTTCATAATAAGACAACTCATCGTCCATGCTGCTGTTTCATCAGCCAGCAGGCCGCATCTACACGGCACACAAACCTGCACATTCAGTAAATTCCACAATAATCCTTGGCTTCAAACTCCACAGTGATGATGTCCCTTTCCCTCCCTCTTGTCTCCTCAATATCCCTTTCCCTTTAAGAGCTCTCCCAATTCTTTGTCCTCCTCAGCGAAGCCTGTTCTGGCATCAGCTGAAAAGGGCATTCTAATGCGGGCTGAGCCAGCCCAGGGCAATTCAAGTACAGAAGGAAAAGCTGAATTAATGATTTAAAAAAAGAGATCACCCATGACAGGAGGAAAAAGAGACACAATGCATAATGTAGGGCTCATCCAGCACATACCCAGGTAAATCTGGGAGGCAGAGCTGGGAATCTCTGCAGATAAAGCAAACTAGGCTATAGGACAGGGGTGGGAAATCTCAGGCTTGGTGGGGTGGTGATGAATGAGTCCCCTCTGGTCTCTTTATGTGGCCCTGCAATTCTCCCTTGGCCAGGCCTCCCTCCCCAGGTCACACCACTCACTAAATGGACCCAGTTTGTTTTTAATCAAAGAGTCATCTAGTTTAGCACCCTGCAATGCAGGAATCTCAGCTTAAAGCATCCATGACAGATGACCATCCAACTTCTGCTCAAAAACCTCCATGAAGGAGAGGCCCCCATTTCCTGAGGAAATCTGCCCCACTGCCAAACAGCTCTTACTGTCAGAAAGTTCTTCCTGGTGTTTAACTTGGAATCTCCTTTCTTGTAACTTGACGCCATTGGTTCGAGCCCTACCCTCTGGAGCAGGAGAAAACAAGCTTGCTCCATCTTCCACGTGAGAGCCCTTGCGATATTTGAAGATGGCTACCATATCTCCTTATGGACTGCAAGAAGCTCAAACCTATCCATTCAGAAGGAAATCAGCCCTGAGTGCTCACTGGAAGGACAGATCGTGAAGTTGAGGCTCCAATACTTTGGTCACTTCATGAGAAGAGAAGACTCCCTGGAAAAGACCCTGATGTTGGAAAAGATGGAGGGCACAAGGAGAAGGGGACGACAGAGGACGAGATGGTTGGACGGTGTTCTCGAAGCCACCAGCATGAGTTTGACCACTGCGGGAGGCAGTGGAAGACAGGAGTGCCTGGTGTGCTCTGGTCCATGGGGTCACAAAGAATCGGACAAGACTAAACAACAACAAATTTCTCTCTCTTTCTGCCACCCCCTTCTACCCCTGGTTTCCCCTGCATGAAATTGGTTTGAAGGCCACAAGTTGCCCATGTTGGAGATTATTCTCTCTCTGTGTGTGTGAGAGAATCATTTGTTCCAGAAACAAGCGAAGAACAGAGGAGAAGTTTCAAAAAGCAGCAGAAGGCTGAGGTTCCTTTGTCTATGCAAGGACATTTTCTGTGGGAACTGTTCTTTGGACATGCGTCTTCAACCCTGAAGATACTTCCAAGGCAGGAGCTGCGTTGAGATATAACTCTGCTATGTATGGATACTGGCACACACGCACAGCAAAAGGGATGCCAGACCCAATCCTTCTAAATAATCCACCAGAGGTTGATGGATTGATCCAACAGCCCATTCCTAGCCAAGGGACTGGATTTGATACTGTGGGGCATGTGTTCATTTTGCTCCAGAGTTTTGTGCTCTCTGCAACCTCATTTCTTTCGCCTATTATTAATGACATCATCCATATAATTTACAGCCAGTCAGCTCCTTCGCACAGGCCGCGCTGCTGTAGCAGCTACTAGAAAATGCAGAAAGGTGTAACCAAGAATGCATCAACCTTTGGGGGCCCTGGCTGTGCCGTGTCTCCTGTCCTTTGGGGAGCACTTCTTTATCTTTCCTTAACCTGAAATGATTCATAAATCATAACCCTTTATGCATCAAGAGGCATTGCTGAATTATATATAGCTCTGTATTTTCTATTACATGCTGAAAAGAGAAAGGATGAGAGAGGGCGTGTGTGTCAAGTCAAAGCGAAGATAAAGAATTAAAAACTTCCTATAAATATTGCATGCTCCTTGATGGGATGGAGGCCCCGCTACCTACAACATTATGATATTAGAGAGCTGTAACGTATTTCACTGTAAAGTTCAATGATGCGCATTAATCCTAGTAGCTCCTGAGCTCACCTCTACAAAATTGCAAGTGGTTAATGTCATAGCATATGCGTGCTCATCGCTTGGAATCACAGAATTGTTGAGCTGGAAGGGACTCCAAGAGTCGTCTAGTCCAACGCCCTGCAATGCAGTTATCTCTAATAATAATAATAATAATAAAATACAAAAACCTACTAAACATTAAAAGCTTCCCTGAACAGGGCTGCCTTCAGATGTCTTCTAAAAGTGTGGTACTTGTTTTTCTCTTTGACATCTGAAGGGAGGCCGTTCCACAGGGCGGGTGCCACTACCGAGAAGGCCCTGTGCCTGGTTCCCTGTAACTTGGCTTCTCGCAGCAAGGGAACTGCCAGAAGACCCTCAGCATTGGATCTCAGTGTCTGGGTATCTATAGCTAGATTTTAGCTGTTGATCCTACTGAATAAGTGAATGGAGGAAAAGTACAACCTTGCCACATGCACTCATTTCCTGAAGTCTGCCTAAATAACAACTGTGTTGACATTTGACTCATTATTATAATTTTACTGTGTGCAGCCAGGACACACCATTCTGCTGCTGGATCCAAATGACCTGGTTGCCCTGGAACAAGAGGAGTTTTCCCCCTGACCCCAGTTTTAATTCCCTTGCATTTGGATTCTGTTCAAAGCCTGTCTGAAAGGTCACTGCTCCCTAAGGAGTTGGCTTTTTAAAATAAAAATAAAAATATTCTGAGATATTAGAAACACAGGAACATTCTTGGGATTCTTGTCCAGGCCTGTGAGCTAACTGAACAGAAGCCTGGTGGAGCCAGTGGGGAACTGAATGAATCATCCAAACAATATTCTTGCAATTCCCATTTAGGACTGCCAGGGTACTGTCTACGGTGATGTGCATTTGCCTTGGATGCAGCAGGCAACTGGGCCACTGCTCATTCCACTCCATTCCATTCTATTATTTGTGCCGCCCCCTCCCCAGCTCCGGCCCTGCTCCTAACCACAAGCAAGCAAAGGGACAAGTACCATAGATGCTCGGTCTCTGCAGTGCAATAGAGAATTTCAGAGCAAATGTGCATTTTGAGTTCCAGTCTCAGTGGGAAGGCAGAGAATGCCCTTCAGAAAGCAGAAGCTTCTCTCCAGCCCCTTGCTGCCCTGGACACTTCCAGTTAAACATGTTCCTTGGGTTGCCACCTGTTATGTACTGAGTTGAATAGGATCCAAACGGCAGCAGTCTGATTGGTCCTAGAACAATAGGGTCCAGAATGCAGCAGTCTGATTGGTCCACAGGAGCCACCCAATCCAGCTCCAGGTGGAAGTGAATCCACAACCTGATTGGCCTACAGGTGAATCCCGGAATTAGCCAATCACGTGGGGTCCATTGTGTAAATAATGTATATGAAGCAGACATTCTGGGGGAACTTCCATTCCTCCTCAGCACTATGAGCTGAATAAAGAGCATGAAATCCACTCTCGACTCTCGAGTATATTTCACCACCCATTCCTGCTCCATACTTCATGTTAAATGAAGATAAACCAGACCGCAAATTTCAGCATGGGGTTTGCATAATAAGCAGAGGGGAGAGAAGCACAAGAGCATTTACAGTAATGTTGAATCGAGGTGCTTTGGTGAGGCCTGTGTGTTAGTAGCTAAATACTGGTGGGTTTTGCAGTGAATTTAGCGTATGGCACACAGCTTTTCTTTTTATTCAAGCCTCAAGGTTGCCTGCCAGCTCTCGAAGGGCGAGAAGGATCGGTTTGCCAATGGGCCCAGAATGTCCATTTAAGTTTTAGGAACCAAAAAGGGGAGACTTGAGCAAAGCAAGAGCGATTGGTGTTCTCTGATTCTGTATCCTGACTCTTCCCCCTTCCCCGGCCTCTCTCGGTGGCCCCCCCTGGGAGTTTTGCTCTTACATATGCCATGTGCCTGCAGCACAATAGCGTGAAGCAGGTGAACCGCCGAGAATTCGGCCAGGAAGCATCATCAGATGGTGCAGTGGCTCAAGGGAGAAATTTCATTGCTTAGAATGGCCTGATGAACATGCTGTGACCATATGCTGTGGCCTATGGGGTCATGTGCAAATGAGTGAGGAAAGCATCCATGAAGACCCAGGCAGTCATGTGCCCATCCCTCCTCAAGTTTTACAATGAGAAGCACTGCAGGAAGAAGAAAAATCTCAGTACTGAGATTGGGACTAACATCACACAATCCCTGATCCCTGAAACTCCCCTCTTATTTTCTTTGTTCTGCAGGCACTCAGCAGCTATAGTTCGAAGTAGTGGTTCCTATAAAATTCAGGTACAGTATACGACTTCTTTGGGAAAGCCCAGACAATACAGAACTGGATACAAGTCACCCACAGAGAGGTAGATTTATGCCGTGACCATAGTTCCAAGAAGGAACAAACTCAGATGTATCAAACTGTCTTGTCAACAACTGTACAACCTGCATTTTCATAGCGGAAAAGGTCTGCTATGCATTTGCATTTAATTCTGTGCATATGCTCAAGATTTGTTACACCTTAAATTAATCGTTCAGTTGTATTTACAATCTGGGAAGTATAAATATGGGGTGGAATGCAGAGAAGAATTGCCCAACCTCAAGTTCTTCTGTTTCTAGTTTCTTCAGTGAGGGGTCTTAAAAATATGTTTGTAGGCATGAGGAATTCAAATCTGCTATTATTTTTGTGACTATTATTTTTGTGACAACCATTAGCTTGCTAAGTCTATGTTTGATGAAGAAGCACATAAACTGCTTTTGGAAAAATGAAAGAATTTTAATTTTACCTTCTGAATATGTCAGGTAATGCCATAACAACAACTACTACTACAATTGCAAGTACTTGGCAATAATTTGTAATGCTTTTTATGCAATTTTGCACATGTTTTACTTACCAAGCAAAACTAAATAATATATTTTGAATTCCCAAGTTATGTTACAACTTTTTAGCACCCCTCATTTTTGGAATTTGGAATTTGAAAATTCAACACACCCTAATCACCTGTGGCACAATCTGCTTGGCTAGCGTTGAAGACAGGGATTTCATTCGCTGTGCAGTGGTAGGAAGATCTGAGTTTTAAATGTTTGCTTCTGAAATCAGCTAATCGGTCAGAACAGTTCTCTCGCCCTCTCTCTTTATTTGAGCATCCTTGGGGGTGAGAAAGTTGCAGAGAAATGCCATGGAGGGATCATGTCTCTGGACACAAGTGAGTTCAACTACTGTAGTTTCTAACGTTATTGTTGATGCAGTCTTGGGTGGCAGCGGCGGGGGGGAGTGGGCATAGATTAAATGAAATCAGGATGAAAGTGTCAGTCAGAAAAGACATGGCTAGTACAATGAGGAAGCTGGAGTGCCAGAAAAATTAGGAAAATTAGAGGGTCAGTGTGGTGTAGTGGTTAAGAGCAGTGGACTCGTAATCTGGTGAACCGGGTTCGATTCCCCGCTCCTCCACCTGCAGCTGCTGGGTGACCTTGGGCCAGTCACACTTCTCTGAAGTCTCTCAGCCCCACGCACCTCACAGAGTGTTTGTTGTGCAGGAAGAGGGGAAAGGAGATTGTTAGCCGCTTTGAGACTCCTTTGGGTAGTGATAAAGCGGGATATCAAATCCAACATAGCCCTAAATTATTTTAGCTCTCCAGTCCCTTTTTGCACCTTATAAAAATGATTTCGGCGTTACAACTAAAACTTCAATTCTAGATACATAATTAGATATTTAGACAGGGATATATAGAGGGATAGATAGATATAGAGATATATATGTATTAAAAGAACAAAGGCACTTTTAGAAAATGCAATGGAAGAATAGATTCTTGCCAGAATTCAGACAGACAGAAATGTTTCAAGATCAGGATAAAATGAACCAAAGCCAATTAGTAAAGACAGACACTTCATCCTTCATTCAGATGCGGTTAGCCTGTCATTGTGCCTATTTCTGCAGGCACAACACCTCAAGCATACGGAAACTAATTTGCAGAACTGCTCTGCCATTGCTCCTGGGATTCCTTTGTTGTTTGCAGCTAGGATGTTGCCCAGCCATAAGCTTTGCTGTATTAATAGCCCGCTGAGAGTGAAGAGCAGATCTGGCTGCCAGTCTCACAAAGCAGCGCGTGCCTTGCCTCAATACGGTGATGATACCTGCCCCTTGCCCAGCCCCTCCACCAAAAAAACCCCCCTCACCACGGTGAAAGGATCTTCCTCTCTTTCTGCAGCCATGGGTGGTTCCCAAACACCACCAATAATTATGCAAGTTAAGGAGACCAATCACTGAACAACAGGATCCACAGCCCAGATCTTTTGTAGGGACATTGCAAGGTCTGAAGCCTGTTCCATTAGCATGACTTTTTTAGCACGTTGGGAATTACGGTATGCTCCTGCGGAAGTACTGACCACTTTTAGTTACCGTATTTTTTGCTCTATAAGACAACACTTTTTCCCTCCTAAAAAGTAAGGGGAAATGTGTGTGCGTCTTATGGAGCAAATGCAGGCTGCGCAGCTATCCCAGAAGCCAGAACAGCAAGAGGGATCGCTGCTTTCACTGCGCAGCTATCCCTCTTGCTGTTCTGGCTTCTGAGATTCAGAATATTTTTTTTCTTGTTTTCCTGCTCCAAAAACTAGGTGCGTCTTGTGGTCTGGTGTGTCCTATAGAGCGAAAAATACGGTAAATGACTTCACAGTGCAATAGATTCAGGCATCTGTTGATAGGACTTGCGAATCTTGAGCAGCCTTGAAGCTGGCTTGAATCTCCTCTCCGGTATATTTTAAGCAGTACTTCAGAAAAATAAAATGAAGTCAAATCAGAGTTTTTCTAAGAATCCACTCCACTAGCTGGATTCCAGAGAGGATTATGTGGCCTGATCAGTCATACAGATTTCTGGAGTGGCTCAGAAACACTGTTATTCTACATTCAATTTGTTACTCATTTCCCATCAAAACTGTTGTCAAGGAATTCCCAGCAAGGAACCTTTCTCTCTCTCTCACTCTCTCAGTCTACATCTGATGATCCCCAGGGGAGACTGTAAGCCTTTGCTATTTAATGAGGCCTTTGATTAATTCGTTTAGTTACCTTCGCTACCACAGAGGCAGGGAAGCTGTCGGGCACATGGCACCGAGCACACCGCATTGATCTATGCATCGGGACATCTCAATCAGCTGTGCCTTTAGTGGGAACAAGGCAGCTACGGCTTAATTCCGCCGCTGAACATTTGCAGGAGGGTTGGTGCTAGCCTTCTAGAGAAGCACAGCCGGGCCTTGAACTGCCACTGAGATGAGCGCACTTTCAGTTGACATAAGAGGAAAATAAACACTGTGGAATGCAACCAATGACTTTTGCATTCTTGAGTAGCAGTAAGAAATGTCGCTACTTCTCAGTTGCTGAGCTGCTGTGCAGGGGAACCATTGTGGTGCAGAAGAGAAGCAAAGTACAGTGGTACTTATGGTTGCAAACTTAATTCGTTCCGGAGGTCCGTTCTTAACCTGAAACTGTTCTTAACCTGAGGTACCACTTTAGCTACTGGGGCTACCCGTTGCTGCTGCGCCATTGACGTGCAATTTCTGTTCTCATTCTGAGGTAAAGTTCTTAACCCGAGGTACTACTCCGGGTTAGTGGAGTCTGTAACCAGAGGTGTTTGTAACCAGAGGTGTTTGTAACCCGAGGTACCACTGTACGTTGAAGCACGACGTGAGAGGTTAGAATTCAAATTGTAATAAATTAATAAATGGTAGGATTTTGGTTATTTGGGGATACTGAAGGGAAGATTGGAGGCCAGTGGAAAAGTACAGGCTAAGCTTTCTTTCCAAGCCAGCAGCAAACCTGGGAGAGAGGCAATAACCTGACAAAAGGCTGCACTGCTGTGGGGGAACAAATCTCTCTTGAAAGGACCTTGCTGTAAGATCTGGATTTCCCTCCATGCAGACTGAAGGTGTACATAGGTGAATACACCATATTTCTTAAAACCTACGACAGTCTCCACCCTGTCTCAATTCTCCAAAGGAGAGCAGACCCTGGGGGAGCTCATGGAACCCCTTGTCATATTACTGCGGCTCAACAGAGAGTGGGGGTGGCATCCAACTTCTTTTTCAATTGTTGTTGTTTAGTTGCTTAGTCGTGTCCGACTCTTCATGACCCCATGGACCAGAGCACGCCAGGCACTCCTGTCTTCCACTGCCTCCTGCAGTTTGGTCAAACTCATGCTGGTAGCTTTGAGAACACTGTCCAAGCATCTTGTCCTCTGTTGCCCCCATCTCCTTGTGCCCTCCATCTTTCCCAGCATCAGGGTCTTTTCCAGGGAGTCTTCTCAACTCATGAGGTGGCCAAAGTATTGGAGCCTCAGCTTCACGATCTGCCCTTCCACTGAGCACTCAGGGCTGATTTCCTTCAGAATGGAGAGGTTTGATCTTCTTGCAGTCCATGGGACTCTCAAGAGTCTCCTCCAGCACCATAATTCAAAAGCACCAATTCTTCGGCGATCATCCTTCTTTATGGTCCAGCTCTCACTTCCATACATCACTACTGGGAAAACCATAGCTTTAACTATACGGGCCTTTGTTGGGAAGGTGATGCCTCTGCTTTTAAAGATATTATCTGCTTTTTCAATATTATCCATCAAATACATGTCCTCCAATATATCTCAGGCTAACTCCCTTTATCCTCACAAAAACAATATAAAATAGGTTAGGGAGAGGGAGACCAGTTCAGGGTCAGCTTCTAGGTTCAAATCCTTATTCCGTTGTTGTTGTTGTTGTTGTTGTTGTTTCTAAATTCATTTGAAGATCACAGGGTAGTTTACAATATAAAAACACAAAAAGTAACAACCAAAAACAATACCCCGCCACACACACAGCTTAGAAGGCCACAGATCATCTAACAAGCCTGAATAATTTTTATTATTATTTGCAAGTAAGAGCCACTGTCATAGTGCTTGGGGACATGAGATTGACAGCTGTGTTGCGGCTCTTTCCCCCTGAAGCCATTTGCCCGAGGGGCACAGAGGGGTGGAGCCTACTGGTCTAGTGGTATGGGCAATATGTGTGAGTTTCCTCAAGGGACCAGTATTTTATCTTATCAGCCAGGCCTGAAAAGGGCGAACGTTTTTCAGCGGGTTTAATTTAAGTACGCCTTGCAGCTCGTAGACATGGTTCTCTGAGGCTAGCGTTCTGTTTTCGTAAACAGATTTGGAAAAGCAGGATTAAAAGGAAAGGAAGCGCTGAACTCAAAAAACAAATCACGGCAATCTGCCCCATGGCGCCCGAAGATACAGACACCTTCCAATTGCTTGTGACAGTTGCCACCAAACCCTTCCATCATCTTTGATTCTAGGGAGGCAATGAAGACCAAAGCTTCCTCTCAAAACTAAAAGCAGGAATGCTCTCTGCTGCAACTGTTTCATGAACAGCCTCTCCAAAATATTTGGCAGGACATGCAATATAGACACATGGTCTCAGAGTACATGTTTTCCCCTGACCGTGCAGCTCCCAAACCACACACACAGACCATAAGTTAATACACTCTCAACAGTACAATGGTAAAATGCCATCAACAGGTCCTTTTGAGAGATTATTTTTCTGGAGGATTCTCAGAAAATATAACCACTGCTGTGCTCTCTTCATCAGGTCTGGGGCGAATTTCCCAATACCTTCAATATTAATGAATTAGCTTACTTCCTAAAATTAACATATTGCTTCTTCAACCCCACAGGTCCTCATGGAAACAAACAATACACAGCCAGCTTGAGAATTTAGCGGGGTAGGAGAAGTCAATATTATTATTGACTCTCAATTTATCTCCTATTCAGAGATCTGCACACTTATTTTAAAGGACAATTTAAAAAAAATTCCTTTGTGTACAGCTACAGTCATCTGCACCACCCACAGGAGCTGTTATTTCGAATGCCCAGAGTTCCTTTCAGAAGGTACGTCATACATATAGAATTTTTCACTCTAGTACATTCTTTATGAATGAACCCTGGCTGCATCCCTGGCAGCGGGAGGAAGCTTATTTTTCTCAGAAGAAAGGTAAACAGCGAAGCACCTTTCCTGACACGTGCTCTCTCTCCCCCCACCCCCCCAGCCACTGAACGGGCTCCTGCAGAAATGAGCTGTCGCTTCTGTGGAGCTATTGTTATACTGCCTAGTTCCTCTGCATAAATGAGGTCAGTGGCTCCAAGTCACAAGGCGGACCATACCTCTAAGGAATAAAAGATGCACAGGCCTTAGCTGTAATGACATGGGGATTCAAGCACTGATGTGCGCTGGGAGCATCTGCAGAAGCTGGGGCATGTTGTGAACGCATCTCAGGTGTTTCCTCTCTCTCTCTCTCTCTCTCTCTCTCTGTGTGTGTGTGTGCATTAATTCATGGGCTAACTAATTCCCTTCCTGACGACTTTCCTGCTGTTACGCGCAGTCAAACACTGATTCATTTCCAGGGGAGCTGGGGGGCAGGAATGCATCCCACTGTGGTTCCTTTATGACAGGGGTCAGCAAACCTTTTCAGTAAGGGGCCGGTCCACTGTCCCTTACTGAGTGGGGGGCCGGACTATATTTTGAAGAATAAAATAATGAACGAATTCCTGTGCCCCACAAATAACCCAGAGATGCATTTCAAATAAAAGGGCACATTCTACTCATGTAAAAGGACCAGGCAGGCCCCACAAACAACCCAGAGATGCATTTTAAATAAAAAGGACACATTCTACTCATGTAAAAACACACTGATTCCTGGACTGTCTGCGGGCCGGATTTAGAAGGTGATTGGGCCGGATCCGGCCCCCAGGCCTTAGTTTGCCTACCTATGCTTTATGATTTATCCTTTAAGGCTGAGCTGGCCAACTTCCATGGGGTCCATCTATTCCACAGACAGTAGATTCCCTCACAGATGGCCGGGCTATAATAAGGTTGGCATCACCTAACAGCAGGGGCTTCGCATTGATGGAGCACATGGATTCAGATGGCAAGATGTCATCGGTTTGAGCAGAAGAGGAACAAATGTGTTTCTTGGAAGCTCCTCTCAAGGAGCAGAGCAGTGGTTGTCTTTCGCCTTCCCAGAATGCGCACGAGACAGCAAGACAATACAGTTCATATACGAAATGCACTGGTACATTCTGAGGTGCAACAGCTCGTCGTGTCAGCTGTAAGAGCCCCACTGTGTCAATCCATTACATATATGCTTATAATGAACCCAAAGAGCAGTAGCGCTTTGCTGGTGGTGTCCTGGTGCTGCATCGGATATTGTGGCACACCAACGGATAAGCAAAGTTATGAATCTTAAGAGTTGGAAGGGACCCCAAGGGCCATCTAGTCTGACCCCCTGCAATGCAGAAATCTCAGCAAAGCATCCGTGACAGATGGCCAGCCAACCTCTGCTTAAGAACCTCCAAGGAAGGAGAGTCCGTAACCTCCTGAGGGAGACTGTCACCACACCCAATCAGATTTAGGAACCGTGAGGCCAAAGGAGAGGGAAAATAGTTTTTAGGGAAGAACTGAAAACCCAGTTGGAACTGACAAATTTTTTTGACAACCACAACACAAACTGCAAACCAAGGCAAGAAGTTTCCGCTCAGCTTTAGTCCCCACCCTCATCTCTCTCTCACTTGGTTCTCCTAAATATTTTATTTCATTTATCTTGTATTCTCAAGGGTAAATTGTGAATTGGATCTTCTTGTAACATAATGTATACACAGCAAATGCATATTTCCCACTACCAGACAAATCCATTGTCCTGTGTTGGCTGCCTATAGGAGTGTTCCACATTCTTGGGCCCCCATATGCTGTTGGACTACAGCTCCCATTACCCTCAGCCATTGGCTAAGCTGACTGAGGATGATGGGAACTGTGGTCCAACTTTACCTGGAGACCTAAGTTTGAAGAACACTAGGCTGCTAGCTAGGTTGAACGGCCTCTTTTGAACTTCATGTCCCCATCTGTGTTGTGATTCATAAGTGAAACAGCTCCTACTCTCCTCCTTTTGTGGTTTTGTCACAAAAAGAACAACAGGCAGCATTGTGGTTCACCACAGGCTGGCCAATAACACCAGCCAACATTTTATATCCCTGGCCAAAATTCTGGCCAGAATACAATTCAGTGAAACCGCCTGGAACAGGCAACATAATTCTGAGGGAATGTCATGTTGAATATTGCTGGCATATCTGGCATAGTTAATGATATTCTGAAATTAGCTGGTGGTTTAAATCATGTGGAAAGGTAATGATTCAGAACCATTTGGCAATATGGGAACAGGTTGAATCATCAAACTGTGGGGTTACAAGATACAGTGGTACCTCAGGTTAAGTACTTAATTCATTCCGGAGGTCCGTTCTTAACCTGAAACTATTCTTAACCTGAAGCACCACTTTAGCTAATGGGGCCTCCTGCTGCTGCCGTGCCACCAGAGCACGATTTCTGTTCTCATCATGAAGCAAAGTTCTTAACCTGAAGCACTATTCTGGGTTAGCGGAGTCTGTAACCTGAAGCGTATGTAACCTGAAGCGTATGTAACCCGAGGTACCACTGTAATCGGCTGCTGGTACAAGATCACCATTCACTGGATTTCCAAAGGAATCCAATCAAGGTAGGCCCTATCGTTAGGCAGAGTGAGGCAGCTGCCTCAGGCTGTGCAGCTGCTGGTGAACAGAGCTTTGGCTGCTATGTGTCCTATCCTATGCCCCCAAATTAAGCCTGCTGCGCTCAGGGTCTGTGAAGAACGCTGACTTCTCAAAGGTGTTGAAGTAAGATTATATTGCCAGCCCACTGGACCTATGTACACAGGGGCGTGTGTGGCAATATGGTCCCTTGCCTCAGGCGGCAAAATGTATTTGGCTGGCTCTGAATCCAGTTTATTACATGCAGCCATCTTTGTGATGTTATATTTATTTCTTGCATTAAGACGTCACCTTTCTATTAAGGCAGCCAAGGAGGTTTCTAATTTTTTTACAGTACTAAAACAAACGTTACATAATATAGAGCAGAATACTTTCAGGCCAAACTGACGGTCCCTTCAGGAGCTGATAGTATGAGCCTCCTGGCCTGGACTTCTTAGTATCTGCCTTTCCTCAGCTCACACAGGTCTTAAGACACAGGTAGGCAACCTAAGGCCCGGAGGCCGGATGCAGCCCAATCGCCTTCTCAGTCTGGCCTGTGGACGGTCCAGGAATCGGCATGTTTTTACATGAGTAGAATGTGTCCTTTTATTTAAAATGAATCTCTGGGTTATTTGTGGGGCATAGGAATTCGTTCACCCCCACCCCAAAATAGCTTGGCCCCCCACAAGGTCTGAGGGACGGTGGACCAGCCCACAGCTGAAAAAGGTTGCTGACCCCTGCCTTAAGATGTCCCAGGGGGGATGAGGGAAGTGGTCCATTCAACACTTCTCTCAGGCAGATTGAAAATTGCAAATACCACCCGACGGCTTGATAATAGGAGAAGCCTATTGCTTTGCATGTTATATGGGGGTGACGAAACAAACAGTGCAAGAGGCCTGTGTCTCTGTCCAATGTGTGTGAAGCAGCCCTTAACAACAGGGCCTGCTACCAATCTGCCTTTCTGTTGATGCACAACCAACTTCTCTGCAGTGGCATGTATTTGTTTGAAGAGAAATAAAGAGGTTCTTGGCAACCATATGCTGCTCCTATGTTCCTGAGACTGTGCAGATGCCCACACCAGAAATCACGCCTAATTCCATCAGGCCGCAGAGCAAAGGGAGAGAAGGGGAAAAGGACTAGTCCATCACCTCTGCTGAGAGGCTGGCTGCTTTTGGCCCTCACTCAGATGTCACCTCACAGCAGCCATTTCATCAGGCTTCCTGAACTGTCTCCATGCTAGTCGTTTGCTATAATAATTCTTTAGCCTTAAGACCTGGTGGCTGAGCATGCTTTTTTCCTCCTCCCTCCCCATCTCTTTTTCCTTGTGTGACATGCCTTCTAGATTATAGGACTGAGGGCAGGGACTGTTTTAGGACTGATTTCTGCAAGCTGCTCTTTGAGTTTTGGGGGGATGGAAATGCTGGGAGCTGTTACAGTGGGATCTTAAGTACTTTCATAATTCTACCCCCCTCCACCTGTGACCCCAACTCGTTCTTCTGATTTTGCAGGCATCCTAATTCCCTTTCTTAGAAATCGAGTGGAGCCCTTACTACATGAGCCTACACCGTGCAGGTGGGGGGTGGAATTTCAGCTCCGCTCCCTTGGACATTTTTCCACCAGGCAGAATTGGCAGATTATCATAAGGGAGCTCAGCTGGGAGAAAAGTAAGTGTGCATTTGAGTGATTGTGTGTGTGGAGGAGACAGAAAGGCAGGGGTGGGTGGAGGGTTCAGCAGCTTCTATCCATTTTAAATTTCAAACACTGTACATATGATTGGGGGTCGACTCTTATTTAAAGACATTCAACCAACAATGCAGCCAAGCCATGCAGTTTGAGTTTCAGGCATCGTGTTTCCTAGAATGTTAAGCAATTTTCCTGGTGATGGGGAAATTGGTCCATTTAACATTAAGAGGTAGCAAAGTTCGAAACCAACATCAAGTGAAGACAATCAGAAACCTTGCTCTTTCCAAGGCACTGGGGTGAAGGGACAAACAGCTAATCCTCTCCCCACCCCCTGGCTTCTTGTGCCCTATTACCTAGCACCCCTGCAAGCACCTGAAAATTCACATCTGTTTATGCTTTCCCCTTCCTTCCACAGCACTGCAGAGACAACTGATCAGTATGATGGATGTCTGGAAGGGAGAGAGGACACTGCAGCTGGGCTCGCGCCAATTACTTTTGGGGAAAATATTCCTGACAAAAGGAGGAGAATGTCATAAGGATCTCTTTTCAGTAACAGACCAGACCCACCTTAATTCCTGCTGCTTCATAGCTTAACCAATAATAATGATTTGTTAACTCATACCTTTCTCTCAGGGACGCGGGTGGCGCTGTGGGTAAAAGCCTCAGCGCCTAGGGCTTGCCGATCGAAAGGTCGGCGGTTCGAATCCCCGCGGCAGGGTGCGCTCCCGCTGCTCGGTCCCAGCGCCTGCCAACCTAGCAGTTCGAAAGCACCCCCGGGTGCAAGTAGATAAATAGGGACCGCTTACCAGCGGGAAGGTAAACGGCGTTTCCGTGTGCGGCTCTGGCTCGCCAGAGCAGCGATGTCACGCTGGCCACGTGACCCGGAAGTGTCTGCGGACAGCGCTGGCCCCCGGCCTGTTGAGTGAGATGGGCGCACAACCCCAGAGTCTGTCAAGACTGGCCCGTACGGGCAGGGGTACCTTTACCTTTACCTTTCTCTCTCTCTCTCTCTCTCTCTCTCTCTCTCTCTCTCTCTCACACACACACACACACACACTTTGGAGTCTCAGAGCGAAGCGGTGCAATTTTTGCTTCACCAGGCTGAATGCAGCCCACTTGCCACATCATGTGTTTGGGTGGGTTCCAGGCAGCTGCAGTTGAAGGCAAGTGGCAAAATGAGGTTTGCCGAGTCCCTGATGGGCCACCATACATGGCAGGCAGCTTAGTGGATCTGGAGACCTGGCTTTGGAATGTTTCATTTTAATTGTGATTCCTGCATTGCAGAGGGTTGGATTGGATGATCCTCGGGGTCCCAGCTCTACAATTCTGTTTTTGAATCCCATCATAACCTTCGAAATAAATGATTCAGCACCGCCGGCAACACCCAGAATCATCAGGCAATTGCTGGGGTCCAAGCATACAGAGCCTCTGTATACATCACCAAGGAGTTGCTCTCTCGTAGAATCATCTGAACTCTTACATTGCTGACTGCACATTTTTATGTCAGGTTAGTGGCATGAGTGCACATTTCACATGGCTGCTTCCCTTTACTGCTCTGAAAATGCATGTAATGGATGGAGGTGTTGGGGAAATAATGGGCACTCGGCTTGAACCCCCAATATTTCCCCAACAAAGACACATTAGAATGATCTTTGACACAGCTCATGCCACCTCTCATGGTACTGGCATGAGGAATAATTATGTCTGACATCACTCTCACAGGTCTTCTACACAATGCCAGCACTGTTGGCAATGCTCAGGTAACCATCTATCTAAGGTAGGTATCAGACCTTCCAGGTGTTGTTAGACCACAACTCCCATCATCCCTAACTATCAGTCAGGCTGGCTGGGTCTGATGGGAGATGGTACCCAACAGCATTGAGTTGGCATCATACTGATTTCCCCTGCTTGAAGGTTAAATAAGGCAGAATGATTCGCTGAAAATATATGCTTTCCTGAATTGGAACCTGTTTGCTAAAATAGCTTAGAGAAACATCTTCATGCTGCAGAATGGTCCTGGTGAGATATTCTGCAGCATAAAGGAATGTTCCCTCCTATATTTTCATTGATTACATGATGTTTTCTGGTCTCATGGACTGAGCTGGACAACTTAGACATGCCCTTTCTCCAACACTGTAAATCGATGAGCCTGAAATGGCTGCCAAGGTTTGAGACTAGTGACACCAGGCAAGGTTTGCAGAATAACTGCAGAACTGTTCCAGAACACCTGGGAAAGAAATGTTGTTGTCTGAAACTCTCCCAGAAAACAATTTTTTCTGAATCTCTTTCAGAAAAACCCACAGATATGATCAGATGGGGAATCCGAGTGATTCATCATGAGACAAGGGTGAAAACAAGGAGTAGGCTGTGGTTTTCAAAACCCCCAATAAATAAATTTAATTTCAACTTAAGAACATAATAGCTGTGGAAAAAATTGCTCAAGGGTATTATTAAATAACAGCATTTTGCAAGGGATGCGTTTTGACAGAAAAGATCCATCTGTGTACTATCGCCGATCAAATCATTAATAATCTTTAAAGGCGAACTTTATTGCAAAATATGTGCTGATTATAATTTTTAACCCGGAGGTGAGAAGCCTTTGGCTCTTTAGATTCCATTGGACTCCCAACTCTCATCAGCCCCGGTTTTCATGGCCAAATGTCAGAGGTCAACAACATCTGGAAGGCTGCGGGTTCTCCACCCCTGTCTCTCTTCACACATTGTAACTCGCACCATGCGAAAGGCTGGGCTGGATGAATCCCAAGCCGGAATTAAGATTGCCGGAAGAAATATCAACAACCTCAGATATGCAGATGACACAACCTTGATGGCAGAAAGTGAGGAGGAATTAAAGAATCTTTTAATGAGGGTGAAAGAGGAGAGCGCAAAATATGGTCTGAAGTTCAACATCAAAAAAACTAAGATCGTGGCCACTGGTCCCATCACCTCCTGGCAAATAGAAGGGGAAGAAATGGAGGCAGTGAGAGATTTTACTTTCTTGGGCTCCATGATCACTACAGATGGTGACAGCAGTCACGAAATTAAAAGACGCCTGCTTCTTGGGAGAAAAGCAATGACAAACCTAGACAGCATCTTAAAAAGCAGAGACATCACCTTGCCAACAAAGGTCCGTATAGTAGCACCTTAAAGACCAACTAAGTTAGTTCTTGGTATGAGCTTTCGTGTGCATGCACACTTCTTCAGAGTATCTGGAGAAGTGTGCATGCACACGAAAGCTCATACCAAGAACTAACTTAGTT
>JAXCMG010000003.1:81263248-81302231 GCA_034642415.1 Podarcis siculus | reverse complement strand
AGAAGTGTGCATGCACACGAAAGCTCATACCAAGAACTAACTTAGTTGGTCTTTAAGGTGCTACTGGAAGGAAATTTTTTTTTGTTTTGACTATGGCAGACCAACACAGCTACCTATCTGTAAAAGGTCCGTATAGTTTAAGCTATGGTTTTCCCAGTAGTGATGTACTGAAGTGAGAGCTGGACCATAAAGAAGGATGATTGCCGAAGAATTGATGCTTTTGAATTATGGTGCTGGAGGAGACTCTTGAGAGTCCCATGGACTGCAAGAAGATCAAACGTATCCATTCTTAGGGAAATCAGCCCTGAGTGCTCACTGGAAGGACAGATCGTGAAGCTGACGCTCCAATACTTTGGCCACCTCATGAGAAGAGAAGACTCCCGGGAAAAGACCCTGATGTTGGGAAAGATGGAGGGCACAAGGAGAAGGGGATGACAAAGGATGAGATGGTTGGACAGTGTTCTGGAAGCTACCAGCATGAGTTTGACCAAACTGCGGGAGACCGTGGAAGACAAGAGTGCCTGGTGGTCCATGGGGTCACGAAGAGTCGGACACAACTAAACGACTAAACAACAACAACAACTCGCACCAGAATTGTGGATGCTTGTGTGCAGAATTCCCCAACCTGGTGCTCTTCAGCTGTTTTGCACAACAGCTGTCTGGGGTATACAGAAGTTGTAGTCCAAAACAGCTGGCAGGCACCAGGTTGCGGGCAGGTTGTTCAAGTAATTGGCGCTTCCACTTTTTGCTTGCTGGTGCGTCATCAAAACAGAACTGGAACACCAGGAACTCTACATGTGGGATGTGCAGCCACACTTAAGGAGAGCAGGAAGGGCAGTTTCAGGTTCCCCATGACTTGGGCATTTCAGAGTAGATGTAATTCCTCCTCGAGTGCATTCGTATTTCTGAGAATTACAAGGTATAAAATAAGTAACCATAACAAATCTTATTAAAAGACGCTTATTGCTTTAGCAATTTAATCCTCCATATTACTCAGCAACAAGGCTTTCCAGCTGGCTGCCAATCTTGCTCTCCTCAGTAAAATAGCTTGCCTCCTAACCTGAAATAATAATAATAATAAGAAGAAGAAGAAGAAGAAGGTTGCAATCCAACAGCTGGGTTGCAGGGGCCTTAGGAGGCTGGTTAAGGGGTGTTAGGAAAAGGTAAGCGCTATTGCATCAGCTAAAACAGAGGTCTGTGAGTGGGTTGAGATCCATCCTGTTGGACAAACCCTCAGTAAACCCACAGAAAGCTTCATCATCATAGAGGAAGCTGAATGTTGGGAGATTTGTGGGAGAGACTGCAGTCCAACATAACTAGGCACAACTGCTAGTTAGTGCATGAAGGGGTTAAGGGCCACAGAGCTGTATTGCTAGATAAGACTCAGCTAACTCACCCCCCCCATCCTCTGGAAAGAAAGCGAAGCCTTTCTACTCTCTTCCTCTCTGAATCATGTATGCAATGAGAAGGACATATCTATGCTTGCTTCCAAGCACAAACTGCATGTCTGAAGCTACTTTACTGTACTTTCTACTCAAGGCTATTTTGCCTGCGTTATCCTTGCTGCTGCATGGAACAATGCGTAACTGAGACCTTGAATCTGTAAGTAAAGCATTTCAAACTCACTTTAACAGTGTGTGTGGTCTGCTATTTGCAAGAGTGGTAGAAAGAGGTCAGCTGCTGTGTGCAGCTGAACGGGATAAAAAGGTCCAATAACCTATATTCCTAGGGATTCACTGTGTTGCTTATTTTTGTGAATTTAATCCTCTGCTGCTGGGGCTCTCTGTGTGCATACCCTCCATGTTGAATCCAAGCACCCAGCCGTTCTTCTTCTTTTTTGTTCACCCACATACACAGGTCCACAGGGATTCATATATTTAATTTGCAGCCAGATTCTGGACAGACAAAACAAAGCACTTCTTCACACAGGGCAGAATTAAACTGGAATTCGCTCCTGCAAGAGGCAGTCATGGCCACCAATCTGAATGGTTTTAGGTAGAAGATTAGGCTAATTCATGGAGGATTAGGCTACTGACAGCTACTAGCCACAATGGCTGTCTACGTTCTACCTCTACTGTCAGAGGCTGAATGCCCCTGAATCATAGTCGTCAATGTTTCCCTTTTTTTAAGGGAAATTCCCTTATTCCGAATAGGATTCCTCGCAAGATAAGGGAAAAGCTGACAGCTATGCCCTGAATTCCAGTTGCTGGGAATCACATATGGGGGAGAGTGCTGTTGCACTCAGGTCCTGTTTTGGGGCTTCCCAGAGGCATCTGGGAAGGCCACGGCAGGAAGAGGATGTTGGACTAGATGGGCCTTTGGTCTAATCCAGCAGAATAGCTCTTATGTTCTCTACGGGACCACCTCTCCTGGTATGTCCCACAGAGGAACTTACGGTCTTCAAACCAAAACATCCTGAAGGTCCCAGGCCACAGAGAGGTTAGGCTGGCCTCAACCAGAGCCAGGGCTTTTTCGGCTGTGGCTCCAATCTGGTGGAATGCTCTGTCACAAGAGACTAGGGCCCTGCGGGACTTGACATCTTTCCGCAGGGCCTGCAAGACAGAGCTGTTCCATCAGGCCTTTGGTCAGGGCACAGCCTGACTCCCTCCTTTGGCAATCTTCACAGAATTTTAGCCTAATGGTTGCCATCAATTTGATTTGAATTAATTTTATAATGAAATGATTTTAGAATGTTGTACTATTTTATTGTTGTTAGCCGCCCTGAGCCCGGCTTTGGCTGGGGAGGGCGGGATATAAATAAATTTTTATTTATTTATTTATTTATTTATTATTATTATTATTATTATTATTATTATTATTATTATTATTATTCCGTGCCAGCATCGCTAGATGGCAATGCATGGTGATTCCAGGGGTGGCAGTGGAATGGAACCATATGATCCAAATCTCCATTTTTCCAACATGCGTACAAAATTGGCCGGAAACTATGGAAGCCTTGGGGCAAAGTACAGCTGACTAGAGGACATCTGTAGGCCTTCCATCTTGGTCACATTGAGAGGATGATTGCTCTACATGACTTTTTTTTATTCCACCTTTCCTCCAAGAATCTCCACATGGCATGCATCCATTTCTGTCCTTTCCCATTTGATCCCAGCAACAACCCTGAGAGGTAGGCTAGTCCAAGAAAGAACAACTACCCCGATACTATTCAGCAAGCTTTGGGGACGAAGGCAGGTTCAAATCTGGGTCTGTCCTGTCCACAACATTAACTCTCAGGGCACTTTTGAGAAGAGTTCTCTGTCTGGGCGAGATCCCCAGCAGCAAGTCATAAGCGCATCTGCTTCCCTCCTGCCTTTTGTAACATGCAAAGGAGTTCACAGCATTTGAGGGAAAGCTATGGTTTTAAAGGAACAAATTGAAATTTGTCCTGAAGTGATTATCCATAGCGCTGGAAAAGAATGCAACTCTCAATAGACACAGGCTCCCTCTGGACTGCGGATTGCTCCTATGACCTTTTGTCTTAGTGGTGCATGAAAAGAGTACAGCATGGAGACTTGCACTCTTCTGCTTCAAGGTAAACGAGCATTTAATTAGCGTCGGCATGATATTCTGTGCCATGCCTTTCTGTGTCATTCTCCAGGCCAGCGCGAAGCAAGCCTTCAAGGAAACAGATGTTAGGGGTTTTTTAAAAACTAAGGAATCCTTGCTTTGATTGTTGGACGTCTCTGAAAACAAAAATCCGTGCATAGGGACATGGGATGAAACCAGGTGCAGAATTAAACTGGAGCACTGCTTCCTGGCTCCACTCTAGTGCAGTTTCCTCCTGTCCTGGAAGACTTTTAAAGGGGATCGTCTGCAGTCTTAGTTATTCATTATGAACTTTCCAGACGCAGGTGGAGCTTGGTGTCAGTATTTCTGAACAGCTGATTCCCCTCACAAGGTAGGTTGTACCTCTGTGTCAGAGGAACCATGGGCCAGGCTTCACATGGGATAGTTTTGAAAAATGGCCATCGAGTCTTTCCACACAATGTGTGGAACGGTTTAGTCCTACCTCTTATGATGATGACATCACAATGTGCAATGTAATGACATCATAATTTGGTTTTCGTTATTCTATGTGTAATGATGACATCACAAAGTGCAATGTGATGACATCATAATTTGGTTTTCATTATTCTATGTGTAATGGGAGAGACAAGGGTGGGTGACATGTTTGGTAGGCATTTGGGTAACATGCTGTTCTACCCTGCATGCTTGAGTCAGCAAAGAGTATGAAAGATTGAGCAAGTATAGTTTTATGGGGAAAGGGAAATTGTCGTGGAAATGAATTAACCAAGCAGGGAAGAATTTCTGGGGGACCCTCAGTTTTCATTACTGCTAGGCATAATGTCTTTAATAATAGTGTTTTTGTGGTCAAAGCACTTCACTCACCCAGTGTGCCCACTTGGCTGTGGGTGCCTGGGGCCATGAGTGCCATGTGGTGTCCATGGCTGTGGCACTGAAATTTGTGGGTGCCTGGACCCTTCATGGGGAATTTTGTGGGTGCTCGGGCACCCAGGGCCCCAGGGAGTTGACACTTATGCCACTCACGATCCTTACAACATCCCTATAGAGAAGGCTAGATGTTAGTATTTTAGGAAGGTAGGATCTAGGAGTCTCCCCAAGGGCTACAGAGCGAGATCTTAGGGGAGAAATGTGTGAGGATTTCCCAGCCCACAGTTCACACTCTCAGCACCGACTCTGACTCCCCTGACTCCTCTCTGACATTGTTACACCTACCCAGGACCAAAAGAGATTTTACGATGTCTACTCCATTCTGGGAATTAGCAAGCAGCAGCTGAGACAAATGGATAATGGCTGCCTACGTGTGTCTTGAGAAAAACCATGACCACTGTTTGGACTGCAGTCAAGGCTTCAATTGTTTGATCACACTGATTATCCCATTAGTCAATTTAGACCTACTTGTTAAGCATTTGAATTGCAACTCAGCTGGCCTTGACTGACGACATAGATGTCTTCCTGTAGCTATTTTCCTGGAGGATGAAGACTTTCTCCTATTGTTGAGCATTGCACATTTGCAATTCACGGTGTTGCCAAAGTTCACTGTTATTTGGTTCGGGACGCAAATCTCTCCAGTTTCCATTTTCCCCCAGTTTTTTTATCATCAACTTTCAACAGAACAAATGACAAAACAAAGGGCAGTTGGGCAAACTACTCTTGCCTTCAGGCCTGGTGCTAGATCTTATGGAGAAGGTGGCTTGGTTGGAATCAAGGCTGCTGGACCAGAGGAGCTCGAAGTGAGCAACAAAAAGGATTGGGAGTAGACTGAGGCCTTTTATACCTCTGTCTCTGGACTACCTCCTCCAGGCTCCACCCCCCTATAGAGAACTCCTCAAAAGGACAACCCTCTGGCCTGAAGACAGGCACTCCTCCTTTGTTCCAGTCTCCTTCCAGGTGCACTCGCTGCACCACTAGTCTGGTGATGGGCAGAGGGAGGCATCTGGCTCCTCAGGCTGAAGAAACTGTGCAAATGAAGGTTTGGGTTCTGATCCTATTAAGTCTTGGTGGCCTGGGAGGTTCCTCTGGAGATTCCAGTCTATCAACTTCAGGTGCAATGGCCTGGCTATCTGGCACCCCTGCAACCTCTGACTCTGTCCAGATCGTGGCTAGATTCAGGGCTCACAATGACAACAAACAACCCTTTGACTCTGAAGAGCAGCTGCCAGTCACAGCAAACAATGCTGTGTTAGACGGGCCGAAGGTGTGACTCAGCACAAAGCAGCTTCCTGCATTTCCTAACCCCCTGTGCTCAAACCTATCTTCTTCAGGAGGTCCTCCTGAGCTTCCAGAGAAGTTTTGGTGGGTGGGTGGTAGTGAAGGTGGCTGCAAGAAGGTGAAAGAGAAAATGTTCCTCTCCGTGAATTCCTTAAACAACATGTCAAAATCCACTAAAGCAAGAAAACTAGCCAATCTTCTGGAACACAGGGTGTGGTTTCCAGCACTGTATGTTCCCTTTAGCACCATGTTTTCAGGGACTTGATCATTAATAAGTTAATTCATGATTGAATAATAATAGGTTGTGTCCGCAGAGCAGGCAAGCTGGAAGTGTGCTTCACTGCCCACAAGGCAGGGCAGGTTCATTCAACGGCCAGTGTGATGTTTCCACCCATTACCAGTGGGAAAAGAAGAAAGACACAAATGGGGAGCTGGTTTTTGGATCCTGACGATCATATTATCAAATTAGGTGAGTTGCTGCAATGGCTAGTTCACCTTCCACCGCTAGAGACAGTAGGCCTCTGGATACTGTTTTGCTTGGAACGACAAGGGGGGAGGTAGCTGGTGCTTTCAGGACCCGTTTTCAGGACCCACAGACATCTGGTTGTCCACTGTGAGAACACGATGCTGGACCGGATAGGCCTTCAGCCTAATGCAGCAGGGATCTTATGTTCTTACACCCATGGGTGGCTAAACAGGGGAAAGCACGGATCCACATGCATCCCCATGACGGGGTGAGCTCCCGTTGCTTGGTCCCTGCTCCTGCCAACCTAGCTGTTCAAAAGCACCGCAAAGTGCAAGTAGATAAATAGGTACCGCTCCGGTGGGCTGCTTTGGTTCGCCAGAAGCGGCTTAGTCATGCTGGCCACATGACCCGGAAGCTGTATGCCAGCTCCCTCAGCCAATAAAGCGAGATGAGCGCCGCAACCCCAGAGTCGGCCACGACTGGACCTAATGGTCAGGGGTCCCTTTACCTTTACTTAGCTTTCGGTTCAAAGGATCCCAAATTATGGTGGTGGTGGTGGGTATCAATTCCCTCCCTCCAAAGTGCGAACACGCTGTGGGTTATCTTCATGTGACCCCACTTGTTTATCATTAAACGCAACTGGAAAGAATCCCAAATGTGCTTATGACTTCTCTGCTATTGCCCAGAGGAATAATTAAGCCGACGGGCTTGTTTATCACCAGATTTGTGCCCTCTCCTAAAAACCAGCCACACTGTTTCCAAGCTAGATTTTTCTGAAGAAAGGTCTGACAGCCTGAGGGGAGATGGATGAGTTCTGCAACTAATTAGTGCTTGATGCACCAGGGACAAAGAGCCCAGCTCGCTCGGGGAGTTTGCTTTGGAAGCAGATTGGATTGGTCAGGTGGCACCTAACGTTCCAAATCTGACAAGAGAGATCCGGTGACTGTGTAGAGATCATTATTTCTATTTCTCTCCAAGAAGGGCAGGGAGGACAACTTGTTTAACAAGCAAGAAAAACAACAACAACAATAACTCCTTGGTAGAAACAACGGATCCAAAACAATAAAATTATGCGCTGGAGTGGAAGAATAGGAGACAGAGGATTCTATTTGCTAATGCTAGAACTCAAGGTCACCCCATGAAACTGATTTGCAGTACATTTAGGACAAACAACCGCAAGTTCTTCTCCATCCAAGACATCATGGAATTTGCTGCCACAGAATGTGGTGGCGGCCAAGAAGCTTACATTGGATTTTAGCAGGGGATCAGGGAAATTCATGGAGGCCAAGTCTATCAGCAGCAGTTAGCCAGGATGATTCAATGGCACCTCAAAGGAAGTACACCCTTTAGTATTGGTTGCTAGGAGACAAACAGGAAGGAAGAATGCTTGCCTTTGTGCCCTGCATTTGGGCTTCTGGCTCCATTTAGTTGGAAACAGGATTCTAGGTTAGGTGGACATTTGGTCTGTGCCAACAGGGTTATTATTTCTACCTTCTTAACGTAGTAGTGGTAGTAATGATCAGAATCAATTTCAATACAGTTTCCAATTAAAAAAAAAATAGTTATAGCATTGTGGGCTCAAGCCACAACTGAAGGAAATACTACATCTGCAAGAATTATAGCTAATGAACTACCAGGATACAGAGCTAAAAACTTAACCTTAAAGACAACAACCCACAATTCTGCAAAAAATATTTAAAAATCCAGTTTCTCAGTCTGAGAATCTTCCCTGTTTCATTGTTCTGCTCCATGCAAAGTCTGAGCCACTACCGTGTTTTGAAACAATTTCAATGCAGCATCAATTTTAAAAGCTATCATTTGTACATTAAAACATGAATATGGCTCCAAAGGTTCTAGAGACTGAAAGCTTTATGAGATTTCAGAGAATATGCGTCCTTAAAATGATTTCCTCTAGTTAAATTCATGGCACTGGTCATCTGCTTGCTCATCACTTGACCATCAGAGCTTCTGACGTTTCTTTCCAAAGACCATAACCTTGGTCTTTGAGTAGTTAATCTTTACAATAGTCACCAAGCCTAGATAATTGCCTTTTTAGACATACACAAGTAATAGATAGAAGAACTATATCATATAAAAACAGAAGTAAAAAAAAATTACGGGGATAAATTGAAGAGGGAGAGAATTCCAGGCCAGACATACTTGGCCTGATATTGTTAAGAAAAAGTTTGCATAGTGGAATAAGTTGTGTTTTGAATCTATTCAAAACTTGACTCGATTACTTTCTTTTCATGAGTATGACATTATAACTGCTCTGGGAGTTTGAGTGTTGGCAGCAACCTTCCTAGGTGCGCACAGTCCATTTCTTCCAAAGCCCAAGGGCTGACTTTTAAAAGTTGAGGCCACACCCCTGGGAGTCATTTTGGACTCACAGCTGTCCATGGAGGTGCAGGTCAATTCTGTGTCCAGGGCAGCTGTTTACCAGCTCCATCTGGTAAGCAGGCTGAGACCCTATCTGCCCGCAGACTGTCTCGCCAGAGTGGTGCATGCTCTAGTTATCTCCCGCTTGGACTACGGCAATGCGCTCCATGTGGGGCTACCTTTGAAGGTGACCTGGAAACTACAACTAATCCAGAATGTGGCAGCTAGTAGTGATGTATGGAAGTGAGAGCTGGACCATAAAGAAGGCTGATCGCCGAAGAATTGATGCTTTTGAATTATGGTGCTGGAGGAGACTCTTGAGAGTCCCATGGTCTGCAAGAAGATCAAACCTATCCATTCTTAAGGAAATCAGCCCTGAGAGCTCACTGGAAGGAGAAGGGGACGACAGAGGACAAGATGGTTGGATAGTGTTCTCGAAGCTACCAGCATGAGTTTCACCAAACTGTGGGAGGCAGTGCCTGGCGTGCTCTGGTCCATGGGGTCACGAAGAGTCGGACACAACTAAATGACTAAACACACATGTCTGGGGTTTGTTTAACCAACCCAGACACATAGATGGGGCTGATTCTGTGGAAGAAATACCTACAGCTGGTCCCTACTGATGCGGCTGAATCATTTAAAAGTTCTTTTGGAAGGACAGGAACTGTTCACGGAGACACATTCCTATGCAGCTAAGAAAAAGGCTTTCTGAAAGAACAGCTAGCTATATGAATGCTGCTCTTAAAAGAAAATACAAATGTAAAAAAGCCTGCCATCCGGAAGCTCAGTGTCAGGATCTCCCGGGAGAAGAACCAGTAACCATCTGATTCATAGACTAGTACCTAACATGGTGAGCCACCGGGGCTCCACAATGAATGGTTTCCTAGGGCTTAAGTGTCCCTAGGTTCTGGAATGTCTCTGGCTATCATTGACCTGGAAGAACAATAAAAGCTTCCAGATCAGGTTGGAACTTTGCCAAGGCAACAACAGACCTCCCTGTGCCTTCCCTTGGTGCCCAATTACATCCCAGCCATTACATGCAAATTTGGCCCCAGGAAAAGCTGTTCTGTAACCTGTATATATTGAGCGGGAATCTATTTTTGATTGGCATCCAATGCCCTTTTAAAATGTGTTGGGGAGGAGGGGATTATTAGGTTGTTCTTGTTTTTATTTGTAATATGTACTGTATTTTGTCTTTTTATATTGTGATTTTATGTTGTGAACCACCCTGAGACCCATGGGTATACACATTTAATAAATAATAACAATAATTTGTGGGTATTCCATTGCTGTACGTGGGACTAGGCTCATCCCTTGGCTATTGGGAAGCCTCTTCAGGATTTTAAGAGTCCATGTATTGTGTTCACAATTCATTGATGGGTTTAGGGAGAGAGCATGTCTACTGACACCTGGATCCCAAGCCTGCAGGGCTTTAAGGTAGGCACAAGACTTTGAAGCAGGCCTAGAAGCAGACTGGGAACCACTGAGAACTGCCTCAAAATAAAAATGGAATCATATGCCTCCTGCTGTGTTTCTACATGAATTACCTCTCTGGGCATCACCTGGCAGAAAGCAAGCAAGTCCAGAGCTATGACTTGTGCAGAGAGACACGAGGGGCAGCCTCTTTTAAGCACATGCCATGTTGCCATACCTCTGAACTCCAGAATAAGGGAGTTCTTCAATGAAACCCAATGAAGAGGTGCAGCAGGACAACCCCATCAGTGGGATAGCTCTGTTGGTTAGAACATGGTGCTGATAATGCCAAGGTTGAAGGTTCGATCCCCATAAGGGACAGCTACATATTCCTGTATTGAAGGAATACAGGAATACTTCTATGTCCATGGAAGTGCAGGTTAATTCTGCATTCAAGGCAGCTGTCCACCAGCGCCATCTGGTACACCGGCTGAAACCCTACCTGCCTGTACACTGTCTCGCCAGAGTTGTACATGCTCTAGTTATCTCCCGCTTGGACTACTGCAATGTGCTATCCATGGGGCTATCTTTGCAGGTGACTCAGAAAATACAACTAATCCAGAATGAGGCAGCTAGACTGGTGACTAGGAGCAGCCGCCAAAACCATGTAACACTAGTCCTAAAAGATCTACACTGGTTCCCAGTATGTTTCCGAGCACAATTCGAAGTGCTTGTGCTGATCTTTAAAGCCCTAAACAGCCTTGGTCCTGTATACCTGAAGGAGTGTTTCCACCCTCGTCATTTAGCCCCAGATACTGAGGTCCAGCTCCAAGGGCCTTCTGTTGGTTCCCTCATTGGAAGAAGAGAAACTATAGGGAACCAGGCAGAGGGCGTTCTTGGTAGTGGCGCCCAGCGGCGTAGCGTGGGTTGTCAGCACCCGGGGCAAGGCAAGTAATTTGCGCCCCCTAACACGTGGATTTGCGCCCCTTAACCCGTGGATTTGCGCCCCCTAACCAATGGATTTGCCCTAACCCCAGATGTTGCGCCCGGTGCGGCCGCCCCCCCTGCACCCCCCACGCTACGCCACTGGTGGCGCCTGCTCTGTGGAACACCCACCTGCCAGGTGTCAAGGAAATAAGCAACTATTTGACTTTTATAAGCCATCTGAAGGCAGCCCTGTTCAAGGAAGTTTTTAATGTTTGACAGACTATTGTATTTTAATATTTTGTTGGAAGCCGCCCAGAGTGGCTGGGGAGGCCCAGCCAGATGGGTGGGGTATAAATAATAATAATAATTATTATTATTATTATTACGTTCCCAGCATCAAACATTTAGGGCCAGGAGCATTCAGCAACAGATACGGCAAGGCTGTTTGCTGTTGGTAACCATCTCACCTGGATCTCACCATTCACAACACACTCCATTTGCAGAGAGCATCTGTTGCAGCTGTGATAAGGATGCTGAGAATTCCAAATAAACATCGAATCACAGTTCAAGGACCCTGCATTCCCTTACTATAACTGTGGTACTGTGTCTCCCCAGATCCCATTCCTCCACCCTGACGACGCCAGTGGGACACCCTCACCATATGACAAGAACACAAAGCTGCATGCTCACCAGGCAGTTCATGATTTCCACTCCGTTTGGGTTCACAGTCAGTGCCTCATCATACAGTTGCTTAGCCTCCTCCAAGCTGCTGTTCATCTCCGCCAGCCTCCCCCGCATGTACAGCACACTGTGAGATGTGGGGAAGAGACTGGCTGCCTCCTGGATACAGAAGCTTGCTTCTTTGAGGTGCTGCTGCTCCATGAAGAGTTCGGCTGCAAGTCAAAAACGAAACAAGGCAAAGCGGTGCATTTAAATGGGTGTCCCCTGGCATCCTCCTGTAGAGCTGAAACATTGACAATGCTGGTTAAGGACGAGACGTTAGCCTCGTGAGAAACGACCCCGCTTATGACGTGTCGATTTTGAAAATGTGTGCTTCCTGGCATTTGTGTATTTTACAGACTCATGAACCATAGCTTGCTCACCGGCCACACAATCAGTCTCCTGGGTTGGTTCATAAATGAGAAGAAAACTGGATATTAAGAAGCATGTAATAAACCTGGTGGATTTGCTGCTTCTGGGTTTTGTTTTGGTGTTTTGCAGCTTTGTTGTGGTTTGGTGCAGCCCTTAGTTTAGCTCCCCCCCCCTCATTAAGTGAGTATTAAAGGGAATTTCTTTTTCTTTTGTTCTCAGGCATGGGTCTTCCCCAGTCACCTGGGAAATAGCAGTAATTTCTTTAGTGCCTCAAAGAAAACAAAACACTGTTAAAATGTAGAATTAGCACCGACAACATCCCGCCTGCAAGATTTACAGCTTAAACAAACTGATATGTGAGGAAAAAGAAGGGAGTGGGTAATAGAAGAAGGTGGAAAAAGAGAGAGAGTGCCTAAGAGCATAAGAAAAGCAGCTACCGGATAAGGCCAAAGACCAGGCACCCCCAAACTTTGGGACTACAAATCCCATGTTCCCTAGCTAACAGGACCAGTGGTCAGGGATGATGGGAATTGTAGTCACAAAACATCTGGAGGGCTGAATTTGCCTATGCCTTGCCTACTGTCTCCCATGGTGCTGGCAGAACACAGTCATTGCGTAAACTACAGCAAATAAGAGGGAGAACCCTGTTTCGCTGGAGATGAGCTTAGGTATCTAGGCCTGAAAAGCAAATGCTTTGCCACTGAGCTATAAGCCTTGCTCTAATGGTCGGGTTGAAGAAGCTACAGAACCTATTTTGCGAATGGAATGCAGCGTCAAGGTGAAAGCAAGTTCTCATGCACACTGCTACAGAGCAGGGAAGGGCACAATTATCACAAAGTTTGAAAGAAGCAGGCTCTGCAAAATGGGTGGTATGCGCTATTAATACTTGGAACTTTTCACAGGCTCATAGTCCTGACAATTCAGTAAAATGGATCACTGTCAAATCTGGAGGCAGGCAGTTAAGCTCCCATCCCCAACAAGGAAATATCTGTAACATCAACACACTTGTGCACAAACACTTCCAAGGCAGATCGGCTGAATTCTGACTGACATGCTCAGAAGCTTATTTTACATTCTGAGGTGGTGAAGAGCTTTTGGCTCCTTCTCCCCCTGAATTGTTTCCATTCAATATGGCTATTATGAGAACCTTGTGATTTTAAGTAAACTAGTGTCTGAAGTTGCTTGCTTTCCTTTTCCCTCCTCATCGGTTTAACCTTTTGTGCCATGCCTTTTAGATTGTAAGCCTGAGGTGGAGGGACTGCCTTGCCTTGTTTGTTATCAACCTCATATAAGCCATTCTGGGAGCCTTTTTATAGCCGAAGAACAGCTTTAAAATGCTTCAGATTAATAAACTTTCCCTGCACTTTGCTGAAAAAAGTTTTGCTTAGCTGGGTATCGAGAAAACCAGCACACCAGAGACGACAGTTATAAGTTATTTTAAAAGCATTAACAGAGTCTATTATTCATGACTATTTTAACTCACGTGCACACAGAACAGAGGGAGATCCATTTGAAAAAAGAAAAAAATGGACTAATAAAAATGAGGTTGTTCGACTGTTTACTTTGCTCAACAAGAAGTAATTGTTCTGTTACTTTTTCACAATGAGAAATATTGAAGGAGAATACTAATGCAACCCACTGACATTATCAATCGATTTTTGTTAATGTGAACACTAAGATTTATTATGCCCTACGTGCAAATGTTATTAAGTCTTGACAAAACCTTCAGAAAAAATATGTTTTGTTTTTATTGAACCATCTCACTAAAATTGAAATATTTGACACTGAAAGAAATGCAGTAATTCTTGTTTATGGCTATGGGGAAACACATTTTTTAAACAAAAATAATTATGATTATTCCATTGCCTGGCAGATCTACTTTTAGGTAGCAGATAGAATGCTAATGCATGAATTGGACGCCATTTGTATTGCCGCTGTATTAGTAGCAAGAGACAGGACAAAAAAAGTATTTTACATTCCTAAGAATGTGATATGATAAACATTTGTCTGGGAGTAAGTCCTATTAAACTCAGTGTGGCTGACTTTTGAGCAGACCTGAACAGGACTGTACTGAAGTGTTGCCTTAAACCAGGGGAAAGGTGCAGGCCTTTGACGAATTTCTTCATGTGTGGGGCGGCAAATTAAGAGCACTTTTTCTCAGGCTATTCTGCACCTATGGCGTTTCTGCAATATGAAATGAAAAAAGAAATTATTTAAATAAACAATGAGATAGATGGCTTTTCCTTCCAAGTTCACCAGTAAGAAGAGCCTGGGCATGGGGACCTAAGGTTGCTTATTTTAATTTGAAGGCTTATACCCCACCTCTCGGATGCGGTGGTGCTGTGGGTTAAACCACAGAGCCTAGGGCTTGCTGATCAGAAGGTCGGCGGTTCGAACCCCCGCGACGGGGTGAGCTCTCGTTGCTCGGTCCCTGCTCCTGCCAACCTAGCAGTTTGAAAGCACATCAAAGTGCAAGTAGATAAATAGGTACTGCTCTGGTGGGAAGGTAAACAGCATTTCCGTGTGCTGCTCTGGTTTGCCAGAAGCGGCTTAGTCATGCTGGCCACATGACCGGCTCCCTCGGCCAATAAAGCGAGATGAGCACCGCAACCCCAGAGTTGTCCGCGACTGGACCTAATGGTCAGGGTCCCTTTACTTTTACCTTTTACCCCACCTCTCAATCAAATGGTTCCCAAGACAGTTTATAAGCAATTGGGAAGAACACCAACCCATACCCCATACTCCCAAAGCCACCTCACCCCAAACCCCTTAGTTCTTTGACGGATGGGTGGGAACATGGATTTACTGACTTCCCACTCTCTAGTCCAAGGGCAACTGGTACTTGAAGTCTACTTTTTCTGGCAGGGATGGGGAAGCAAACTCCTGGCAGCTGCTCCTTCTCTGGCCAGGGGGGGGGGGGCTAGGCTGGTCTTCCCTTTGTCATGATGTTCTGAGCAGGCAGGGGTTGAGGTCCCCAGTGGTCCTTGGTCGCCTGGCCAATGGCTAATGGCAGGCACCAGAGCTTGCTTTCAGTTCAGCGGTCTTAAAGGACCCCTGACCATTAGGTCCAGTCATGGCCGACTCTGGGGTTGGGGCGCTCATCTCGCTTTATTGGCCGAGAGAGCCAGTGTACAGCTTCCGGGTCATGTGGCCAGCATGACTAAGCTGCTTCTGGTGAACCAGAGCAGCGCACGGAAACGCCGTTTACCTTCCCGCCGGAGTGGTACCTATTTACTTGCACTTTGACTTGCTTTCAAACTGCTAGGTTGGCAGGAGCAGGGACTGAGCAACGGGAGCTCACTCCGTCACTTTAGTTTCTTTACCGGCCTATACCTTCCTAATACCTTCTGACTGATTATCTCAACTGTTTGACTGACTCCTCTTAACAAATTCTCTCACTCTCTCACATCAGACTAGCCCAACCCACAGACTTATCCTCTCTATCTCTTCCCTAACTCCAGACTGACTTCTCAACCACCCTAACTCTAACTCCTCCCCTTGGGTTCCCATTGGTTAGTCATTTTACAGTTAGTTAACCCTTTACTTATGAACCCAGTATGATGTCACACACCTAGGAGGGCAAACGCCACAGTCGCCTACTGTACAAAGCTAAGAGTCACATGCAGACACTTGGTGCGAGGGGTCAGCGCATCTGGTTGTTCACTAGAAGGTTGCTGGTTCGAACCCAACCAGGGATGGCTGTGGGCAGGATTCCTGCAGTGCAGGAGGGCTTCTAGATGAGCCTCAGGGTCCCTTCTGGTTGGTGGTAAAGCATAGCTGCCTTCCAAGCATTTCCAACTCTGCAATTCTACGATATTATGCATTGCCCTACCCACTTTGGACTTTGGCTCCATCCACCACACCATAGCTGTCAAGTGTCCCTTATTTGAAGGGACAGTCCCTTATTCCAGCGCCATGTCCCGCTGCTGTCCCTTATTGATGGATGTCCCTTAAATGTCCCTTAAATGATGTCCCTTAAATTTCAAAGGAAGCAGCTCCTCTCCCTCCCTCCCTGCCGGCCAGGGAGGAGGGAGGCTCCAACTGTGTTGCTTGGCTGTGTTGCTCACCCAAAAAGAAGTCTAAGAACGACTGGGGGGTGGAGCTTGCATGCCTTGTGTGTGGCTAGTTAATGCAAGCTGAGGGGGGTTTTGAATGCTGGACGCCATTTTGTTGCACGTGCTGCTGCAAACTTTGCAGTGCAAAGCCAGGCCGGGGAGCCATCTTAAGTTGAGGCTGCATAGGCCTTGTGGTGCATGTGATTCAGATTTTATTCAGTTGAACCTCTGGTTACAAAGTTGGTTGGACAGTGTTCTCGAAGCAACCAGCATGAGTTTGACCACACTGCAGGAGCACAGGAAGACTGGAGTGCCTGGAACAGGTGAGGTGCAGGTCCCTTATTTTGGCTGCTGGTCCCTTATTTTCAAGGCTGCTGGTCCCTTATTTTCAAATCTGTAAGTTGACAGCTATGCACCACACTGGCATGTGGCTCTGGAAGGCTGGGCGTGAGGGAATGGGGCCCTGTGGCTGAAAAAGGTTTCCCATCCCCTGCTTTCCAGAGAGGTGTTTAAACACCTTAGAACCCTGAGCATGAAAACCAGTGGGCTTAATTCACATGCATAAATGCTAAGCGCACACACGCTGAAGTATCTTGCGGAGTTAGGAGCTAAATGAGGATAGCAGGAGGAATATTGCATAAGGGCATTACCATATTCGTCAATCTGTTAGCAACCAACAATATAATTCCACTTGCAAAAAAGAAAAAGAAATGATTGGGGGGAAGATGGGAAGAAGGGGGATGGAGGGGAGTTAGCAGCCCTTTCCAGCCTTTTACTGTTATGAATTTGTGGGGGCCTATCAAGCCTCTTCAGATGCAAATATTTAAAGACCCAACAAATCAAAATCAAAGTCAGAAGTATAACAAGAATGACAAGGCAGCAAGGCTAATTGAAGGCCCAGCCCATGTACTTGCTAGGGGAATGATAATCCTTAAAGGATGGCATGGGAGGCTTAATTTGCACAACGTTGATTTTGTGCGTGTGGAAAAGTAGATCTGCAACTTGGCTACTTTGAATTAAGAACAAAACAAGAGACAGAATCTTTCTGACAGAAGGAGAGGGGAAGGGGCGGCTGGGTTAGAGAGCTGAACAGAGAAAGGATGCACGTCTAGCCAACAAGGAAGAAAAATCGTATGACAAAGGGAGATTGTTTTGGCTTGCAATAAACCTGTGCTTCCAAGAAATTTAATTGTATGCTCCTATTAGTCATTCATTCTGCTTACTGCTGAACCAGAAGCAGTTCTAATCTATGGAACTAATTTACAGAGTGCTCAGCAGAAATCAGATTGGAAGAACGACAAACTGTTTGAATTAGGCTTGTAAATCTCTGCTGGTTAGATGACCCGGGATGAGAAAATGTCACCTCCAGGCCAACCATACAAGGAGACTGCATACATGATATATATTGGAAGGAGGGTTTGATTTCTTTTTCTTCCACGTGTCAGAAATACCATCAGTAGTTATGTGCGGAAAAGCAAGATTCATTGCAAAAAATTATTAGCTAGCCATTTATTTATTTTGTGGGGGCTTAATGCTGTTTTGAAGAAGGTGCCATACCCTATTAGGCCCCCACAGTCCTCCTGGATGGTAACACCTTAGATAATGATCTCAATCCAAGACAATTTGCCCTGTAGGTCTCATGACCTCTTTCTGAGGAGGAGGAGGAGGAAGAGAAGGAGGAGGAGATGATCTCCATAGATCTCCTGGAGAAGCACCATGAGAATTGCAAAATCCCAAGCTTGGCAACATAGAAAGAGCCCTTTCCAAGTGACAAGAACATTCCTGGATTCAGAAGTAGGTATCCTTAAAGCAGCTTTCCCCATCCTGGTGACCTCCATATATTTGGACTCCAACTCCCATCAGCTTCAGCCAGCTTGGCCAATGGCCAGGGATGGTGGGAGTTGTAGTCCAACAACATCTGGAGGGTACCAGATTATGGGAATAAAAGGTTTGATCGCTGCTTCACCTCCATTTCCTGAGAACAGCAGCAAACGCTCCATAGATTGCCTTCCCTCTGCAGAACACATGCAAAGCTACTACTTGACTTGTATTACTTCTGACAGCCTTTTGTTGCTGGACAAACCATGTCAACTTGCCACTGATGCACAATAAAAAGGAGCAGAGCTTATTGCTGGCTCATGTAAAATGCCAACTGCTCTGTACCTCTGGACACTTTCCAAAGTTGATGTCAAGAATCATTCTCCCCAGCACTGCATAGGCAGAAACAATTGTGATTCTTGTTCCCAAAAGTCAAATGTTTTTTTAAAAAGTAGATTTCTGCAGAATCAGCCACCTGAGACCAAAGGCCTCCAGTCCTCTAGTAGCCACTGCAGGTAGTTAGCCTTGGTGGGGAAGGAGGGATAGAGTTGATGTTGCTGAATTTATCCTGTTCCATGGGTACTTGAGTCTTGTGTGGGAAGCAGGTAGAATCTGGCAAAATAGAGGCTCGTCAAGGTAGACAAAGCCAAACTACAATAGCCAAGGCCGGATCAAGTAGGCAAAGTCCAAGCAAGGTAGGCAAAGTCAAGTCACACCAAAGCAGGGGACGTCCAGTCAGAAGCTTGCTTACACAGATGACAGACAAAAATAGGACTCTGGATAGCTCCAAGCGAGCTGGCTGAAGCGCTTTCCTTTTAAGGTAGCTATAAGAAGATGTTGTTCCAGTAGAAACGAAAGCCAACAGAGGCCTTATGGAGGCTGGCAAAAATGGCTGGTGGGGTAAGCTCTGACTCCCTGGAAGAGCAGGCCGGGCTGTAGAGCTCCTCGCCTAATGTTGCAGTCCTGAACTTCTGTGAAGTTGGAGAGATGGGAGGCACTGAAGGAGAATCATCCTCTTAGTCAAAGGATGGAGGCAGGGCCATGTCCTCTAACCAGGAAGTTCTCAAACAGGAGACCTCTGGTTTTCCTTTTCAGGAAACAGCCTGAGACTCATCATCATCAGAGTCCCCCACCAGCCATTGCAAGGTCTCAGAAATTCATGGCTGAGTTTATGCAGAAAATGTACTTTTCTTCTCCCAGCTAGGTTGTGAAAGCAAGATGCAAACCGGCCAATGTTGAACCTTCGGAGATTCAAGGGCCTTCCAACACCCAGAAATGATTGGAAGCACTTCCTTCTCTCTAAGATGCTGAATTAGTTTGCTTCTCCTTAGATCCCTACCAAGGAAGCTTCTATGTGTCCCCTTGCAGTTTGCATACAGATGTCTTTATTGGGTCTTTTCCAAGACACTTCCTCCCTCGACTACAGTGCTTGAATTAGGAAGGGGCAGGGAAGGTAGGTGAGGACTAAATGGAATCCACAGTTCTCACCACTCATTCTTCCCAGTGTTTGCCACATCGTGTCCTTTCATTGCCTTCTAAAAGCAGATCCTTAGGAAGCCATATCAGCTAATAAGCAGACTAGGCATCATTTGCCCCCACCCCTGTAACCCAAGCTCTGAACACAGGTGGCTATGGATAGGTAGCCTAATTAAACAAGACAGTGCAAAGTTACAAAACAGACTGCCCTACTCAGGTGAATTAGCAGAGAGACATGGTGGAGAGACCAAATTATGGAGGCCAAATTATGGTCCCTGTGGCCTTCTAAAACAACAGCTAAGGAGGTGATCCTAAAACGTATTTCTCCCCCCGTTGTAATCTAAGATTTTAAGAAAAGCCCTGCCATATCAGACAGAAGAGCTATCTAATCTGGGATCCTGTGGCCAGAATATTATAGGAAGAGCACAAGCAGGGCTTGAGTGCTGTTGTTTCACAGAAGATGGCGGCATTCAGAGACTTGCTGCCTTTGACCCCGGAGGAAGAATTTAGCCATCATGACTAGAAGCTACAATACCCATATCCTCCATGAATTTAGCTACCCCCATTGTAAACCATCTAAGTTGGCATCAGTAATCCCTGCGAACTGAAGAAGAAGAAGAAGAAGAGTTTGGATTTGATATCCCGCTTTATCACTACCCTAAGGAGTCTCAAAGCGGCTAACAATCTCCTTTCCCTTCCTCCCCCACAACAAACACTCTGTGAGGTGAGTGGGGCTGAGAGACTTCAGAGATGTGTGACTAGCCCAAGGTCACCCAGCAGCTGCATGTGGAGGAGCGGGGAATCGAACCCGGTTCACCAGATTACGAGTCCGCTGCTCTTAACCACTACACCACGCTGGCTCCCACCCGCAGCTCTAGCAGAAAGGAGGCTTATGTGATGCAGAAAACCGTCTGCTGTGTTTGTGCTCAGAGTTGGGTTACTGGCACCACGTTGGGCTCCTTGGTCATGGCAAAGCCATTTCATAGGGACGGGAGCTGTAACTGATTGACTGGTTGTAGAGCAGCATGTCTGTCTGGAAGTGGGAAGGAGGCCCAGCAGCGACTGACCCACACGCTGACTGGTATTCCCTAGAGAAGCAGCGGAGCCTGCCAGTGCAGTTGTGGGCAACCTGGAGACAAACATTCCAGCCCCTGACTTTGTAAAGTTCGCCGACTGTCGATATAACCCCACCCTTGCTCCTAATCTGAAATCTAGGCTCACACTAATCTGTCCATCACAAATAAAATAAATAAATACATTTAAAATGCTCCTACTGTACACACAACATGGGAGAACAGATGTTTTTCATAAGTTCGCTGTGCTATGACTACCCTCCATTCCAACTGCAGTGCACACTGATGGTGTATTCATGCCAATATTTCTTTAAGGGCAAATATCTAATTTTCTCCCAGGGGATCGGAAATGGTTTGCTCAGTTTTGCTGGGGAATTTTAAGGGAGAATGCAGAGAGACGGGGTATTTCAGTCCTCCCTTTGCCTCGGCGCTGTGAAAGACGGCGAAATGGTCTACCTGGCGAGGTCTGCAAGGCTCCACACGGAGGGCATTCGGCCAAGCCAGGGATCGAATTACTGGAGCAAAGTCTTCTGCGAGTGGCCATATTTGGTAAAGCATGGGCTTAGCTCAGAGGGAACCAGCAGTGGAAGCGGACTGGGGCATTGCAGTCAAGTGAAAAGGCTTAAAATAATACAGTATTACAAGCAGAAGGAATAGGGGTCAGCTTAGGAAACGAGGCTTGTGGGCTGGGAAAAGAAAGTTTTGATATGCAAAGAGTTGCAGCAGCTCTCAGCCAATAGCCAACGAAATTCGGGGGGGGGGGGGGGAAAGATTGCCAAATACTTCACACTCTCCAAAGGTCCCTGTTTACTAGGAATGACCCTTGTTTTCTGGTACTTATCCCTGTAAATTGTCCCCATCTTGCCCTTTTGCATTGAGACTATTAGGCTGTAATGCCTGTGGGGAGGGACTGTGCGGTTTTCTTAATTTTTGTACAGTCCCTAAAAAGCAGAGGTGCTTTATAATAACTAATAACAGAATGGGGTGAACACTGAATAGAAAGCATTTGTAGAGTTGGAATGGAATGAACCAGAGTTGGAAAAGGTCTTAAGCTTAATCCATTCAGTGCAGGAAGTTCAAAGGTAAGATTACTTTCAAGAGATGGCAGTTTAGTCCCTGTTTGAAGATGTGAGGGAGAGCCCACTGTCCCACGGCTAGGCAATTTGTTCCATCCTTGAATTGCTCTTACTGTTAAGAAGCCTTTTAAATGGGGTATGTGGGGGGGGGGTATTCTTTTTGGATGTTACTATGTTATGTACTTTTGTGTTTTTATATTGCAAACTGCCCTGTCATCCTCAGATGAAGGGTGGTATAGAAATCAATAATAATAATAATAATAATAATAATAATAATAATAGTAGTAGTAGTAAAGGTAAAGGGACCCCTGACCATTAGGTTCAGTTGCGGATGACTCTGGAGTTGCGGCGCTCATCTCGCTTTATTGGCCGAGGGAGCCGGCATACAGCTTCCAGGTTATGTGGCCAGCATGACTAAGCCGCTTCTGGCGAACCAGAGCAGCGCACGGAAACGCCGTTTACCTTCCCGCCGGGGTGGTACCTATTTATCTACTTGCCCTTTGATGTGCTTTTGAACTGCTAGGTTGGCAGGAGCAGGGACAGAGCAAGGGGAGCTCACCCCGTCGCGGGGATTCGAACCGCCGACCTTCTGATCGGCAAGTCCTAGGCTCTGTGGTTTAACCCACAGCGCCACCCGCGTCCCTAATAATAATAATAATAATAATATAAACAACCATTTTTTGCCATAAAGGGCTGTCACCAGCTAAAAACAAACCTGATACGTTGCACCAGAGGTTTTTTTCAGCAGGAACTCATCGTAACTCAGTTCCGGCACCTCTCAGGTAGCTGCCATTGCAATTGTAAGAGAACAAGGGAGGTGTTCATAGTGAGTTCTGGCACCTCTAGAAAAACAGCACTGTATGGAACCGTCTTAAAAAGAATAAGCAGACTTACCAGCCTGCAACCAAATCTGTTCCAGAGTCGTCCACAGCTGCATAGGCCCTTGCTTCAAGGCTATGCTGTGCATGGTGACTTCAGACATGGCCTGCTCCAGCCGCGAGGCTGCAATAGAAGACGCTCGCTGGGAGCCTGAAAACAAACAAATAATAATAATTCATAATTTAATAATTTATTATTTATACCCCGCCCATCTGGCTGAGTTTCCCCAGCCACTCTGGGGAATAAATAAATACAGTCACAAAACATTGATCTAGTTATCCAATCAAAATATTGTTCTTTAGCTAATGGAGGTGGGGAGTGATCTCCTTTCTCCATTCCTGATGTAAACCAAGGGTGAAAATATGTATATTAGGCAGCCTTCCAGAAGAGTCCAGAGCTGTGTTTGTCTTAAAGCAGGCATGGCCAAACTTGGCCCTCCAGATGTTTTGGGACTACAACTCCCATCATCCCTAGCTAACAGGACCAGTGGGGTCAGGGATGATGGGAATTGTAGTCCCAAAACACATGGAGGGCCAAGTTTGGCCATACCTGCCTTAAAGAAATTAAATCTGTGAACCAGAAGTTGGATTCTGCCGTTTGTATATATGATTTAAAACTTCTGTACATTTGCACAACACTTGGCATATTTTCTCCACTTTGTTCTGCTATTTTTTCATATTTTATTTTGGCTTTGCTTGTTGTGAGGGAAAACACGGCACTATGCTCCCGAGCAGCCACAAATGTTATATAGAAGCTGAACAAGCTTTTGAGATTTCAAGAAGGCATTGACCACACCTTTTCAAGCACAGCTTCACAACTCTGAGAACCGGAAACTAACTAGCTCAGCAGATTAGCAAGCTGAATTCCTGGCATTTCCAGTAAAATGCCAGTTAATTTCCAGAGAAATGGGTAAGGGAGCAAGGCTGGGAAAGAAAACAAGGCTGAGACCCGGGACGGTTGCCAACCGTCAGAGGAGACTGTTAAATTGTGGGTGAACATATCAGACGACACAGCGATTCTCCAAACAGCTCTTGTTTTTTCACAGGCCAGAACAGAACTGAACTGAAGGGTTCAGCCAGCCTGCTTATATAGAGCTCCACTAGAACGCAACAGTAACCATTTTCTGTAACTATCCAGTCACTGAATGTCACTTTCAATCCCTTATTTGCATATGTGGACCTGAGTGAAAACTATCTACAGTATCCCCCTGCTGGCTCAGGTTGAGAACTTCAGTACATAACAGAGACAGTAGTAAGCTAGGATGAAAAATGGTCAGGAACTCAGTACAAAGCTCATATATTTTTCTGAAGCTAGGTTGTGGGCCCGGTGCTGAAATGCTGTGTTCTGATGCAACTTCAGCATACAAAGTAAATGGCATAAAATGATACAGAGAACTGGACCCTGTATTTGTTTGTGTGTGTTTTAAGGGGAAAAATTGTTATAATTGGACAGAACTTTAGATCTCACTGAGGGGCTACCGCTCACACAGATAACATTATGTCCTGCAGGCAGCCAAGAAAAGCTAACTCCACACAGTGATCAGAAAATAGATTTTATTTACACATGTTTCCCACCATATTCACAGGCAACACTGTGGTGTCCTTTAGATGCTCCTACATGGCTGGGGTATGTTTAAACAACCCAGACACATAGATGGGGCTGATTCTGTGGAAGAAATACCTACAGCTGGTCCCTACTGATGTGGCTGAATCATTTAAAAGTTCTTTTGGAAGGACAGGAACTGTTCACGGAGACACATTCCTATGCAGCTAAGGAAAAGGCTTTCTGAAAGAACAGCTAGCTATATGAATGCTGATCTTAAAAGAAAATGCAAATTTAAAAAGCCTGCCATCCGGAAGCTCAGTGTCAGGATCTCCCGGGAGTAGAACCAGTAACCATCTGATTCATAGACTAGTACCTAACATGGTGAGCCACCGGGACTACACAATGAATGGTTTCCTAGGGGCTTAAGTGTCCCTAGGTTCTGGAATGTCTCTGCCTGCCCAGGTCAGCCATTGGCTCCCCTTGACCTGGAAGAACAATAAAAGCTTCCAGGTCAGGTTGGAACTTTGCCAAGGCAACAACAGACCTCCCTGTGCCTTCCCTTGGTGCCCAATTACACCCCAGCCATTACATGCAAATTTGGCTCTAGGAAAAGCTGTTTGGTGACCTGTATATATTAAGTAGGCATCTATTTTTGATTGACATCCAATGCCCTTTTAAAATGTGTTGGGGAGGAGGGGATTACTAGGTTGTTCTTGTTTTTATTTTTAATATGTATTTCGTCTTTTTATATTGTGAATTTATGTTGTGAACTACCCTGAGATCCATGGGTTTAGGGAGGTATACAAATTTAATAAATAATAACAATAATTTTTGGGTATTCCATTGCTGTACATGGGACTAGGCTCATCCCTTGGCTATAGGGAAGCCTCTTCAGGATTTTAAGAGTTCATGTACTGTGTTCACAATTCTTTGATGGGTTTAAGGAGAGAGCATGTCTACTGACACCTGGATCCCAAGCCTGCAGGGCTTTAAGGTAGGCACAAGCCTCGGTTGAGTATACCTGAAGGAGTGTCTCCACCCTCATCATTCAGCCTAGACACTGAGGTCCAGCTCCAAGGGCCTTCTGGCAGTTCCCTCACTGCGAGAAGCAAAACTACAGGGAACCAGGCAGAGGGAGTTCTTGCTAGTGGCGCCTGATATGTGGAACGCCCACCTGTCAGGTGTCAAGGAAATAAGCAACTATTTGACTTTTATAAGCCATCTGAAGGCAGCTCTGTTCAAGGAAGTTTTTAATGGTTGATGTTTTATTGAGTTTTTAGTATTTTGTTAGGAGCCGCCCAGAGTGGCTGGGGCAACCCAGTCAGATAGGTAGCATATAAATATAATAGTTGTTGTTATCACCCACCCCCAACAGAGTCAGATTGGAAATTCGCCATGATGAGCATTGAAACTTATGTAGAGATGCAACAGGCAACCTCCTCTGTGGGCGGTTGCTTTGCTTGCTCACAGAAATCTTTGATTACCGTATTTTTTGCTCTATAAGACTCACTTTTTCCCTCCTAAAAAGTAAGGGGAAATGTATGTGCGTCTTATGGAGCGAATGCAGGCTGCACAGCTATCCCAGAAGCCAGAACAGCAAGAGGGATCACTGCTTTCGCTGCTGTTCTGGCTTCTGGGATTCAGAATTTTTTTTTCTTGTTTTCCTCCTCCAAAAACTAGGTGCATCTTATAGTCTGGTGCGTCTTATAGAGCGAAAAATACGGTATTTAGTGAATGTACCCCTCACATCACACTCATAGGAATGAACAGCCTACTGCCAGGAAGCCATTTCACAAATCCTGGATAGGAAGTCTACCTTCATGTGAATGTCTGCGCTGGGTTTGGGCTGCCAGACATTTTCTGCTTTGTTTCTCTTACCAGAGTCGGTGTCGTGGGCATCGGGGAGAGTGAGATACATGCTGTTGTGTTTCTTGATTGGCGGCGCCTCGGCCAGGCTGCTTTCTTTCTCCAGATCGCTGCAAGGGAATGACAACGGCCACAAGGTGACGGATGGTTGTTTATGGGAAGCGCAGGAGGAACAGGCCTACCAAGTGAGCATCATATCTCATCCAATTGCCACCAGCTCTGAAAGCTGAAAACATCTGTGTGTATGTGATAGCGGCTGTCAGAATGCACCGTGTTGGGGGGGGGGAATTTCTGTCGAAGAGATGGGAATTGGTTGTGTCACACAAGCAACGCCCCTGCGAGGCATTCTGACAGAGCAAACTAGCAAGGCGATGTGGAGACGCTACTGCTGGTGATGGACGCAGCTCTGAGGAATTTGGCACATTTCAGTCAAGCATAGTTTAGCCCCTCCGGAAATCCGGCTTGCCTCTCCTTTTCCTCATTGCGTGAGAGTGAAGATCTCATTTCCACCCACAGCCGGTCGGAAATCAAATTCTGTTTACCTGGCTCTAAATGATAATAATAATAATAATAATAATAATAATAATAATAATAATAATAATAATAATAATAATATCTGGGGCACAGCTTGACTAACATAATTAATCTATCTTTGTTGTTTTAGGCAGCACGTTGATAGGTTCAGAGAGAAATGAGCCACATTTATCTGTTTCTGGAACAGTAATTTTCATGACGGCGTGCATCCATGGTTTTTTCCTTCGATGTTGCAGCTATCTTTTATATCTTGTTAATAACTTTTTCTTTTTTTCTGTGGCATACGTATTCTCATTTTGAGGACTGTTGTTGTTATCACCCTCTTATTTCTGTAACACTATTACTTACTTTATAGGATAAAAAAATTATCTTTTTTAAAAAATAAAAAGACATCATTATTTACTTATTTCTCTCTTTTCTATGATATTTCTGTTCGAAACAGCTTGCTGAAATAGATAAATGGGTTTTTGAGGCTGCCCATCATGGCGAGAGACTGCTTCGCCTGAAATTTCCATCTTCTCCATGAAGAAGAAGAAGGAGGAGGAGGAGGAAGAGAAGAAGAAGAAGACATTAATTTAAATGGGGAGGGGGAGAGGAATATACTGCCATCAAACAAATGTCAAAATTGTTTCCCTTTTTTAAAAACGAAGGAAATCACCAAGAATTTGAAATCATCAACTAAAACACTAAAACACACACTCTCTCTCTTTAGGCTGCAATCCTAACCCTACTTACCTGTCGGCTTTTGGAAAGAGGCAGGATGGTTCCATCAACATGTCAGAGCCCTGGCACCTCCTTCACAAAGCCTTCTGGAAGCTTCTGCTCAGCTTAGGGAAGGAGGCGCGATGCTCATGTGCACGATGTCAGAGCGTCACACACATGACATCGACCCCCCCATGCCCCTCGCAAGCTAGCGGCTCTGGCCCTAACTGTTCCCCTATAAAAATATTTCACTGCACGCCCGCCACCCCTGGGTGGGCTCAAACCACCAACCTTCTGGTTAACAGCCAGATGCATTATGCCTCTAAAGAGACAACAGAAAGAGAATCATATCTGCTTCCTACTGGAGTGCAGGAGCCTCCAACAGAAAAGGCCTTGATTTGTGTAGAGGTCAACTGAACCTAAGCTTCTGTGAGGAACTTAAGTGTTGGTCAGAGGTTCAGAAGGGTTTTAAAGATCAAAACCAGCATCCTGAACTCGGCCTGGACATTTATTTGCCACATTTATACCACACTTTTCCTCCAAGGAGCTCAAACGGTGTACATGGTTCTCCCCCTCCCTATTTTATCTGTGTGACAACCCTGTGAGGTAGGAAAGGCTGATTGACAGTGGATGGCCCAAGGTCACCCAGTGGGGATTTGAACCCTGGTCTCCCAGGGCCCAGTTCAACCTAGCTTGTCTAGTAACTGGCAGCCCATGCCATTGCCTTCAGATAAGTGGCATGTATGAGAAGACCGGCTCAAACCTGTCAACAGCACGGGTGGCAGCCTTTTGCGCTAATTGAAGTTTCTGAAAGCATCTTCAAGGGCAGTTATGAACTTAAGAGTTCGTAACTGTAACCTGATCTGCAAATCACCAGGCAGGAACAAACGGCAGGGGCCAAGTGTCAATTTGCGCAACGATCAGAGAACTCGCTGTCTATGCGCAAGTTGGGCTGTGGAAACGCTTTCAGGTGGTGTAAATATAGGACTGGAAATTCAATTTGCAGCAGCAATCAAGTTTTACTTCATTTCTTAAAGAAAAATTCTGCATTAAAAAATAACAAATGACCACATAAAAGGTCACAGCTAGAGAGAAGCAGCAGCAGTTGCTGCCTGGGCACCAAGGAAAACCTGTGGCAGAGCTGGTCTCTAGGCACACTTGCAAGAAGTCCTGGCATCACTAACTGGCTACAGCTTTCCTGGGGTATCATAGAATTATAGAGTTGAAAAGGATCAAAAGGGTCATCTAGTCCAACTCCCTGCAATGCAGGAAACTTTCACCTAGTGTGAGAACTGAACCCATGACCTTGAGATTAAGAGGCTCATGCTGTACCAACAGGGGTGGGGGGTGGGGTTCTCTTCTAGGGCCAATTTATGTGGGTTTGTGTGATGGAGGTGGTGGAATTTGGCAAGCAATCTGGCCCAGTTGGGATGGCTTCAGATTAGCTCTAATCCAGCCTTTCTCAACCTGTGGGTCCCCAGATGTTGTTGAACTACAACTCCCATCACCCCTAGCTAGCAAGGCTAGAGCTCAGGGATGATGGGAGCTGTAGTCCAACACCATCTGGAGACCCACAAGTAGAGAACTGCTGCATGATAGTCTGTTATTTTGCCTGATTTGAAATCCAGCAACAGGTACAGTGTAGCCCTGGACAACAATTGTGGACAACAATTTGTGGGCTGAGCTGTAATATTGTGTGAGTGTGTGTGTGTGTGTGAGAGAGAGAGAGAGAGAGAGAGAGAGAGATGATGGAAGGACAGTCCCGCTTCCCAGTGGTGGGGCTGGTGATCCTGTTCAGATCTAGGATTCCATACTTGCCAGTCTACAACCAAGACATGGCTGCAACAACGGTTATTATTTAGGAGGCTCTGGTTCTTATAAACCCGACTGGTTACATGACACTGCCTCCTCCTTTCCAAGTGGTATAAAGTAACACCCACCAGTTCATGCACTTGCTGCCAGATGCTTAATAGTTTCTACAAATTTCAGGTCTCTTAGTCAGGCACATATATATAGAGTAATCCCAGACCCACTTACATGCTTGTAAGTCCTACTGCCCTCCATAGGATTTGCAAACATTTAAGTGCGTGCAGAATTGCAACCTCATGTGCTTAACTCTTGCCGCTGTTGTTCTTTATATCCTTTCTCATTTTTTGAGGAACATGAAACACCAAAGATGAACTTCGAAAATCTAGAAGCGTTGCTCTCACTCAGGTAGCCTTGCAAATAGTGAGGCCTTAAAAGGGGGGGGGCTGTAAGAATCCTCCCTGCAGGATAACAGTTGGAGTCAAGATCAACTCCAGGCTCTTAAGAATCTCTGGACAAGATCCACTGACTCTGACCTGTTTTGCATGTCATGATAAGCCAAACCATGGTTTAGTGCAAATGAGCAAATATGTGAGCTTTGGTGAAAAGATCACGACTGCTTTGCTCGTCCTCTGGCCCTGCTGTTGTTACGCTGCAGTAAGCTAAGTCACAGTTTGGTTTAGTGTTACATCCGAACTTATGGTTTATCTCCGGGTGAGCCGCATCCTATAGCCAAGGTTAGTTCCATGGTTTGGCTGGGGGAAGTAAACCACAAATCCAGGTTCAGACATAACAGTAAGTCAAACCCTGGTTTAGCTTACAGCAGCATGACAGTATGAGGACTGGAAGAGGAGCAAAACACCATCTTTTCTTCAGGAGCACACACATTGGCTTGTTCATGCTTCAACATATCATTACAAAGACAGTTAATGCCTAGTTCTCTCTAAAGTGGGAAGCCTGGGTTACGGCTGTGCCACTTCAGATGGCAGGTGAGGGGGTTACATGACGTAATGGTCCTCCACACAGTAAGTACCGTATTTTTCGCTCTATAGGATGCACTTTTCCGCCTTCAAAAATGAAGGGGAAATGTGTGTGCGTCCTATGGAGCGAAGAAGCCATAGCCACACGTCACCTCTCCAGCCGGGAGAGCGTGCGTGGGGCTAAAGAAGCCCCCCGCGACCCTCTCCCGGTTGGAGAGGTGACACACGGCTATAGAGGCTCCTGCCATAGCCGCGCGTCACCTCTCCAGCTGGGAGAGGGTCGCGGGGGACTTCTGTAGCCCCGCATGCGCTCTCCCGGTTGGAGAGGGGATGCGCAGCTATAGAGGCTCCTGCCATAGCCGCACGTCACCTCTCCAGCTGGGAGAGGTGACTCGCGACTATGGCAGCAGCCTCTCCGCTGCGCGCCTTTCCGCTTCTCCCCAACCTGCTCTTTGGGGCTGGTGGTGGGCTTCCCCCCGCCAGCCCCAAGGAGCAGGTCGAAAGGAACCTGAAGCCTGGAGAGGAGAGGGGTCGCTGCGCACCCACCCCTCTCCAGGCTTCCGAGGTAGCCGCCTGAAGGCGACTGAACGCACCTTAAACGGCACCTTGTTTTAGAGGGGGGAAAGAAAAGGTGGAAATTCTCCCCCTCTCTGCGCAACGCCTCCTGCCACTTCGTGGAAGGGGCGCTGGGCAGAGAGGGGGAGATTTTTTTTTCTTGTTTTCCCCCCTCTAAAACAAGGTGCGTCCTATTGTCCGGTGCGTCCAATGGTGCGAAAAATACGGTACCCACAGAAAGCCATGATATCAAGGAGAAGAGTGCAGCCTAAACTTTCAAATATTATTGAAAAATTTTTAAAAAACCATTTAACCATACATAACGTGTTTTCTTCCAAGACAAACACATGCACAGATGTTAGGTCTTGTATGTAGTCATCCACATGGCATCAAAATAAACTTGGAAAATTTTTTATGTTACAGGTTAAGCTCACACCCAGAGGGTATACTTCAATCTAAAAGCAATAAGATAATTTATCCATAGTAGTACAGATGAGGCAACCTCAGAGAGAACAAAAAGCAACTCCAATTAGAGGAAAACTCTTACCTGAGCTGTGAAACGTTATGAAGCATCTGCCACTGGTGCAACATCTGCCTACAGGTCACTAAAGCTTCTTCTGGGCCCTTGTGCACCAATTCCAGTTTCACTTTGGTGAAGAGTAAACTGCAAGAAGGGCAGGGAGAAAGGGAAGAAAATTATGATTTCATTTTACAGGCACGTCTTTTATCAAGGGAAGCATTTCCACTTATGAATGGATGGAGCTTAGGGACTTGCTACCATGCCAGATTTAGCAATGAATCTCCAGGTTTTCTGTTAGATCATATATGCTAATAGTGAACTCGGGTGAACGTTGCCAGGATTGTAGTCAAAATGGACCCACTGAGAAGCAAGAGGGATGGATCAGAACAAGACAGGAGGGGAACTGTAATGTTCTGGGACAGTGATGGCCAAACTTGGCCCTCCAGCTGTTTTGGGACTACAATTCCCATCATCCCTGACCACTGGTCCTGTTAGCTAGGGATGATGGGAGATGTAGTCCCAAAACAGCTGGAGGGCCAAGTTTGGCCATCTCTGCTCTAGGAGATACTAAATGTCAGAGGGATGGCAACAAAAAACTGTTGGTGGTGGAATGGAATAGGACAAGGCATGGTCAACTAGGAGAACTCCGGCTGTAACATTTTGTTGCTGGTTCTACTTGATTTCTAGGTAATTCCACTGTCACCAAACACTCTAATTTCTCCCTCCCTCCCTCTCTCTCTCTCTCCACTTTAGTACTGCAAACAAAACAGCTCCTCCAAATGGGTTGAAGAGTGTGAAGTTATACAGCAGACGCTCGGGTTGCGAACGTGATCCGTGTGGGATGCACGTTCGCAACCCGCAGCAGCGCATCTGTGCACGCGCAGGTTGCAATTCGGCACTTCTGCGCATGCACGACCGCTGAAACCCGGAAGTAACCCGTTCCGGTACTTCCGGGTTTCGGCAGTCCGTAACCTGAAAAAAAGCAACCTGAAGCATCTGTAACCCAAGGTATGGCTGTACTTAAATGAAAAAGCCTCCAAGATTATCAGGAACAAGTTTAAAGACAAAGTATTGGTGCAAACCAATAACGCTCCCTTAGGCTTGCCACCCATTCTTTAATTCAAAGAACAGTAATACAACATTTTAACATATTTTTTTAAAAAATATTTTTTATTGCGTTTCTTTTCATAGTTTTGTACATTCCAAACAATACAGAAGAAACCAAGTACAAGAAACAATTTTTTTGATTTTTTTTAACAAAAGAAAAAGAAAAAACCCTTGGACTTCCCCACACCTTCCAGATCTGCGTTCTTTGTAATAACAATATCAGCAATTTGTTACCTTATTTCAAACCTTGTTGCAACTTTCAATTATTATGTATCCGTGTTCAATATATTATATCTCAATTTTGGTACCTTTAAAATAAACATAATATGTTTGGTTCACTTTGTCTTCTTTTCTCATTTGTCACTTATTTTGCCATTTGCTTAAACATATTTGCTAAAGCATAACATTTTCAATAACATGCACTATCTTAGGATTCATACAACTTATAGTATTTTTGCAAATAGTCTTTAAATTTTTTCCAATCCGCCTCAACTGATTCTTCATCCAAATCTCGGATTCTGCCGGTCATTTCAGCTAGTTCCATGTAGTCCATCAACTGCGTCTGCCATTCCTCCAACGTGGGTAAATCTTGTGTCTTCCAGTTCTTTGCGATGAGTATTCTTGCTGCTGTGCCATTTTAACATATTTTTTTTAAGCTACTCATTGAAATAAGCAATGGGCTGCAATCCAAAACCCATCAGGGACGGTGGTCCCAGCATCACTCCATTGGTGAAGACCACCAGCTGAATATGTGGCCAGATGGAACAGCTGCCGGCAGCCAGCAGAGAGCCCTGGAAAACTTTGCCCCTGAAGTAGAGAACTTAAAAAGAATGTTTATCTCAGCTCCTCAAAGGTTAGTGGAATGCCACTATCATTCCTCAAAGATGCCAGAGTTTCCAGATGACTGTTTACGTTGCAAGCTGCAAATGAGGTTGCAGTTCAACCTGCCAAGCAGGAATGCCAAAAGCACGACACGGAAACAGACATGCACATCCCTTCACCAGGCACACAGGGTAAGTTGTGATTTGGAAAGTTCACACATAATATATCCATATATGCATACGGTTAATTCCCACGTCTTTTTCGCCAGGTTTTTTCAAAGTAGAACCCTGGCATGGGTAACTTATTCAGTGCATTATAGTTCTCTTTAGGCATTATGAAAAGGGGACTGTAAATGCACAAGGAAGTGTGCTAGTCTCAACCCCCTCCATCATTGTTTCCATCGCCTTGCAACTCACAGAAGGTGACTTTCCATGGTAGTCAACCTTCCTCATAATCTGTGCCACAATCCTATCAACATTACCATTCACTATCCTCTACCTTTACCTTTACCATATATATATATATATATATATATATTTGCTTTCGTATATATATATATATATGAATACCTCATATATATATATATATATATGTATATATATATGAATACCTCATACATCAATTTACATAAACAATACATTACAATACAAACAATAAATACAATACATACTTTACCTGCACACATACCCAACATAGATACCCCATAAGTGTTGACTTCAAACTCCTCTTATTGTGTTATTTTACTATTTTAATAGTTTAAATGCATTTCATTTTGTTTTGCTGATTTCCCATTTTTCCATGCTACTTTTGCTTTACATTTCCTCTATTTTCTAGATTCATTCTATATCCGTCAGGAGATGTACCTTATCTATATATTTCTCGAGATATTCCTTAAAAATTAACCATTCCTTATTAACTTTTTAGTGTTTCCTCTTATTCTCCCTGTTAACTTTGCACAGTGTAAATATTCAATCATTTTTGCTAACCAGTCTGTTTTGGTGGGGATGTTGTTACTTTTCTAATTCTTGGCTATTAGAATCCTTGCCGCTGTGGTTGCATACATAAATAACAGTCTAAAAGTTGGACTGGTCAGGTTGTGCGGATGCCTGATGATTGCCTTCCAAAGCAACTACTCTATTCCGAACTTAAAAATGGAAAGTGTAATGCCAGTGGTCAACAAAAGAGGCAAATCTAAAAAAATGTAGTATAAACACTGACAACTGGGAAACACTGGCCTGCGAGTGTTCCACTTGGAGAACAGCCTTTACCAAAGGTGTCATGGCTTTGAAGACACTCAAACTCAGGACACAAGGGAGAAACGTGCTATGAGGAAGGCACGCTTGGCAAATCCACACTGTGATCAACTCCCGCCCGGAAACCTATGTCCCCACTGTGGAAGGACGTGTGGATCCAGAACTGGCCTCCACAGTCACTGATGGACTTATTGTTAAAACCGTGTTTATGGAAGACAATCTTGGCTACGAGTGATTGCCAAAGATCCCTTGCCTCTTCCACTAGCACAGCGGTTCTCAACCTGTGGGTCCCCAGATGTTGTTGGACTACAACTCCCATCATCCCTGAGCTCTGGCCTTGCTAGCTAGGGGTGATGGGAGTTGTAGTTCAACAACATCTGTGGACCCACAGGTTGAGAAAGGCTGCACTAGTACAATGAAACATCGACACAAAGCTTTAACAAGAGCGTTACATTTTAAGCCAAGTAAAAGATGCTGTTCTAGCTGCTGCATTCCAAATCCCTTTCGCTGCCCACAGTTGCAGCGGTTATAGCAAGAACTAGAGTTGAGCACTAAGCGCCACTGAAAAGGAAGGCGACAGAGCTGTGCTTAAAATGTCATGCATTTGAAACATAGACAGCCCTGTCAGATTGCATTTGCTTACCTGAAAGATTGCTTCTTCCCACCCATGGCCTCCCATGACAGCACCATTCCATAGGAATAATGAAATTGTCACTCAGCAGTGGAAGATTGGTTGAATTTTAGAGACTGAACATTTGCCAGAAATGGATCTCTCCACCTAGCGACAAGGACGTTCACTGATCGTTCAGACATGCATGTACAATGTCGACACACGTTTTAATTTGGTTTTCAGATTATCGTCGTTTCTAATTAGCTGGTGGATATTTTAAATAGTTGTTTTAACTGCTGTTTTTGGCAGATAATTTTATTTACCCTATTTGCAAATCGCTTTGAGGTTGGATTACAATCAAGCGGCGCATGCAATCTTGTGAAATGCAGAAATAATCTCTGAGCACTTTTACAAGGCTAGACAGGCATGGACTCCCAAGGCATTTATTGATCAGAAAATACATTTTATTTAATCATGGTTCGTTTCAAAGTTCACAAGTGACTCTGTACACATATTTAAAATTAAGAGCTGCCATTTGACTAGAGTTTGAATTATCAGAGGGTTTTGAATGCCCCTACCCTGCCTCCCCCAAGTCCACTTCTGTAGTACCATGTGAATAATTCGGGTTGCCTTGAAGGAGATCTCAGTGTTATTTTCTAGATATGGGTGTGCAGAGCATATATTATAGAGAAGTGAAGCTGGAAGGTAGAATAATATTTCTCTGTTAGAGATTTCCCTAGTACCGCTCCAGGTTTCCTCTGTGTATTGCCTTGTATTTGTGTGAATAATAATACCCTCCCTCTGTCCCCGTCCTTCTCCTTCTTCCTTATCTGGCTTTATGCCACTAAAGAGAACTTCTGGGCAAAGCGTTAACTCTGTCAACTGGCATGACTCAGTCTTAACGGCCGGTTTAATTTCCACATGACCTTTTAACTATGAGTGGTGCCATTAAAGTGTTGAGGTGGATTTATCAAAGCTAAACACACACATGTATATTTAATAACTGTATATATATTATAGGTTTCATGGAGGAAAATAATTTGGAGGGGTGGGGGTTGAGCATCCATAAAGTATTAGTACTTCTTGTGTCCATAAAAGTGCTGGTCGGGGAATATATTTTCTTGTTTGTTCTCTAACGTAAGATAGTCACTTACTATTAGGGCTGCCAAATGTCCGGGAATTGCTCAGAAAAATGGCTCCTGGGTGGATTTTTCCTGAATCGGCAAAATGTCTGAGAAAACCCAGACATATGGCAGCCCTAATAGTAAGTGCTATCGGGCTATTTTTACAAAATAAGAATAAAGAAAGCTGAACAGCTTTTGACCATAAAGAAAGGAAAAAAAGGTCAACAACTCCATCTGGATTTTCACTTTGGGGAATATGGCAACCCTACTTACTATGTTGTATTGTTTTCTAGATCAGCCTGGGAGCAACAAGTAACATTTAGGCTAGAAAAACTTCCAGACTTAAAATGAATCCCTGGCTTCTTCTTTTTTACTGGCTCATTATTCAGTATAAAGGGGGAAATGGTATTTGAGAGAATACTGGGAATGTGATGAGCATGTCAAGAACATAAATGGCAGCCTTCCCTAACAATATGCTCTCCAAGTGTTTTGGACTCCAATTCACATAAGCCGAAGTGAATATAGGTAATGGTCAGGGATGGTGGGAGATTGTAGCCCGAAATATCTAGAAGGGACCAGGTTGGAGGAGGCTGATATGTGGTTATGAGTGGAAAAAAGACAGTCACGGAACCAAGAAATTACACAAAACAAAAGAATTGCCGTGAAAATCCCTGAAACGAGAAGTAATCGACTACAGAATTTAATTAAATAACAAAAATTTAAAAAATTAAGGAAAAATTAACCTAGAATTAAACAAAGACTTAACAAGATGCTGGCTACAAAACTTGTTTCACTAAACTAATCAGTTTCCTCAGAAGGAAATAAAGAAATTATAAACCTTAAATGATTTTAAACAAACTCAAGAGTAGGGCTGAAACGCTTTTTTATTTTTGTTATTTAATTTAATTCAATTCTATAGTCGATTACTTCTCGTTTCAGGGATTTTCATGGCAATTCTTTTGTTTTGGGTATGTGGTTATGAGCTGGTGTATGATCGAAAGACCCTGATGTTGGGAAAGAGGGCACAAGGAGAAGGGGACAACAGAGATGGTTGGACAGTGTTTTCGAAGCTACCAGCATGAGTTTGACCAAACTGCGGGAGGCAGTGGAAGACAGGAGTGCCTGGCGTGCTCTGGTCCATGGGGTCACGAAGAATCGGACACGACTAAATGACTAAACAACAACAAATGATTGAAAGGATGGAGGAGGACAGGGGAGGTCTGGATTCCAATCACCATCCAATCACAAAGTTCACTGAGTGATACTGAGTCTCATTCTACCTCAGCATAGTCCACTTTGCAGGGCTGTTATGAGGACAAAATGGGTCATAATCACCCTGTATACTGCCTAAGACCCAAGAGTGGAGGAAATAAAAACACAGTAGGTACATTTAGCATAGATGAGTCTTAAGCGTTGAATGTGAATAGATGATTTTTTCCTCACGCTGCTGGCAACAGCACTGCTCCCTAAAATCCCATTATTTTATGCAAAAGGTATTCTGGTACCCTCTCATTATCTTCTAGCGCTTGCTTTTTATTAAGCATACTTTTGATTCCAATTGTTCCCTCAGTGTAGAAGTTCCTCCTGCTGCCACTGTCTTCCCATCTGGGCCCAGAGTATTTGCATACCTTGAAATCCCATTAGACCATTTCAAAAGCTCATACATTTCTGCCCCTTGCTCTGGGCTGCATTCAGTTCCTTCTTTGTTTAAAATGACAGGGAACACAAAGTATTTATGTTCACAGTAAATCAAAACTACCTCTTTCGTTCTTCGTATTGCTTTGGTACAATGCGGGGGGGGGGGGGAGCAAATCAGTGGCCTTCTTCAGAATCTAGGAAATATAATGCTTCCTTTGCAAAAGAGACAAAAGATATGAACTGCTTCACCTTCCCATGGAAGGTATCAAGAAAGCAGTGTCCTATTTCCCAAAAAAAAACCCAATTCCCCATAGACCAAAGGCCGAGATCACAACTGTCTCCTGCTCCCTAGAATGCAGCTCTTTATACTAAAGGTAAAGGACCCCTGGACGGTTAAGTCCAGTCAAAGGCGACTATGGGGTTGCGGTGCTCATCTCGCTTTCAGGCCAAGGGAGCTGGTGTTTGTTCACAGACAGCTTTCCGGGTCATGTGGCCAGCAGGACTAAACCGCTTCTGGAGCAACGGAACACCGTGATGGAAACCAGAGCGCACAGAAACGCTGTTTACCTTCCCGCCGCAGCGGTACCTATTTATCTACTTGCACTGGTGTGCTTTCGAACTGCTAGGTTGGCAGGAGCTGGGATAGAGCAACGGGAGCTCATCTGGTCGCAGGAATTCGAACCGCTGATCTTCTGATTAGCAAGCCCAAGAGGCTCCGTGGTTTAGACCACAGCGCCATCTGAGCATCAGACAATGTTCCCAAAATTTCTCATATTCATGAGAGTGGAGATGTGGGTGATTGGGAAGAACCACTCATGTAGCTCTCCCTTATGGAGGGCAAAAGTAGAAATGACGAAACTGTTGGAAAAGCATCTTTTCACTCATTCGCCCCATTCACACACAGAAGAAGAAGAAGAAGAGTTTGGATTTGATATCCCGCCTTTCACTCCCTTTAAGGAGTCTCAAAGCGGCTAACATTCTCCTTTCCCTTCCTTCCCCACAACAAACACTCTGTGAGGTGAGTGGGGCTGAGAGACTTCAGAGAAGTGTGACTGGCCCAAGGTCACCCAGCAGCTGCATGTGGAGGAGCGGGGAATCAAACCTGGATCCCCAGATTACGAGTCTACCGCTCTTAACCACTACACCACACTGAACCATAGAGTTGGAAGGGACCCCAAGTGTCAACTAGTCCAACCTCTTGCAATGCAGGAATCTCAACTAAAACATTCATGGCAGATGCCCCCCCCCCCCCCCCCCCCGCCCCCTCTGCTTAAAAACCTCCAAGGCAGGAGAGTCCACGACCTCCCGAGGGAGACTGTTCCATGGTCAAACAGCTCTTACTGCCAGAAAGTTCTTCCTGATGTTTAGTTGGAATCTCATTTTGTGCAACTTGAATCCATTGGTTTGAATCCTACCCTCCGGAGCGGGAGGAAACAAGCTTGCTCCCTTTCCTATGTGACAGCCCTTCAGATATTATAATAATAATAATAATAATAATAATAATAATAATAATAATAATAATAATAATAAT